>JAWRVZ010000091.1:1630000-1842500 GCA_037043235.1 Rhodeus uyekii | reverse complement strand
GGGTGCTGACAGAGGGGAGAGGAGATCTGTTTAATTGGGGGATGTCCCGGACCCGACACACAGGGATCCTCTCTGTCACTCAAGTCCCGACACCCATGCAAATAAGCGCTGCAGCATGCTCTCCGGACGCGGTGGAGGACCGATGCTCAGTAAATTGAAGAGAAGAGCAGTGAGTGCGCCGTGGCTGTGGCAGGGAGATCGATGTAACTTTGCTGACTCAATAGACTTAGTCAGAGAAGACGCCATTTTAATTTAGCGTGAATGAAAATGAGGCTGTGAGAGACGGAAGAACTGTTAACAGCATGTGTTGTACTAAAATTACACAAATTTCACACAAAATAAACCTTATAGCATTGGCCTATTAAATCGGCTACTTTCATCAATCATAAAATGGCGATGGAACAATTCGACCTGTCGCAAAACTGTTTGTGATGTCACAAACAAAAGCTTTTTAAAGTAGCGTAGGCTAAACAAAAATGACGATGGACACAAAATCAGTGAACAGACAGTCAGTATGTTAACAGGCTGTATGCTATTTATTTAAGAGCTGTTTTCACACAAGAGCAGGCTTATTAAGAAGGTTTTGTGACGTCAGCCAAAAAGAAAAGTTGTTTCACAGGTGAAGCAGGTTATTGCATTACAATGAAAGATTACAAAGACAATTTTTTGTGCACAATTATATTAGGAATCTCCACTAAATTTAGTTTTCATTTTGACCTCGGTACATATTAGTAAAGCACTGCATCTTCTAACGAGGAAAAAAACAAACATATATCTTGATGAAATTGCACAGTTGTCTTGGTGAGAGTTGCAGGTGAATGTCATCCTTCTAATGATCAACATCTTTATATAACTAGAACCTCAGAAAAGGAAGCGGGTGGCAGTTGGTGACTCACTTATAAGTTTAACAAGAGTAGTGGGAGGGTGTTCCCTTACCAGGGAATGGGGGTGGAAGATGTGGGACATCCAGGACAGCCTGGGTAGCTTGTATAACCTGATGTGTTATTGCCTTTTGTGTGTATTTATGTATGCTCATGTGGAGGGGGTTTCTCCTTTTCCTTGTTATGAAAGGCCGGCTCTCCTCGCACCTACGCCGAAGCCCACGCCTGTGTCTGTCCTCGCTTGCTCGGTCTATCTCCTGCTGGTTAATATTTCATTAAGATCTGCCAGCCAGCCTCGGTACAGAGAGAGAGAGAGAGAGAGAGAGAGAGAGAGAGAGAGAACGCTTCACACCCCCACGTTCAGAGGCAAATACCAGGCATCTGCTGGAATTAATCACTGGCTCTGGTTGGCAGCCTGATGGAGATGCTCTATCTCTCTCTCTCTTTCTTTTTCTCCCTCGCCCACCTCTGCCACCCCATCCCCCTGTGCTATCTTCATCATCAGCATAAAGGTGAGCCCGTCAGGGGTGGCCGAGGAGCAGACAGGATGACTGGCTGATGTATGAGTATTTGACAGTCTATTACACGATTTAGGGAGGGTGGAGCAAAAGAGCAGCGTTTGTAATTCTAGCTTTTGTGGAGATCATGGATGTTATGGTGGTGCAGGGGCAGGTAATGAGGATGGGGGTAAGATTTTAGAAATTACGTAATAGTTTCTCTTGACTTAGATTAGACAAAGATAACTAAGTAATGACTCTTGTGAAGAGTTATGGCCTTGTTTGACTATACTGATTAAGCTAAATGGCATTATGAGACATAAAAAGAAACAATTTAGTTGCAAATGTATCTCTATTACTTTTAACCAGACTGTGAATCATATGTTTTCATCTTCCATTAATGTAGCATCTTGCTGTATACACTCAAAAGCACTTGCAATAAATACGTTTGCAAGAAGGAGATCATGTATTGATATGTCTGGCTCAATAACCTTTTGCAGAGTTTACTCAGTCTGGGTTTTGCCTGGTTAGGCCTTTCAATACAGAAGAGTAAATCTTTAATGCTGTGACTCACTAAAGCCTTTCGTCAAAAAGTAGTTAGCAAAGCATGGCTTTCAATATGGATCGAAAACTGATATGAATTTGTTATTTATGAAAAAAATATTAATGTAAAAAGTGTAGAAGGTCAATGTGAAATCAAAATTAATCCTTCATTAGCTATACTTACTTATACATTCATAAAAAAAGTTTGCCTATATACTGTAATCTTTTGTCAAGGTGTAACTTGAGGCTCAATGACAGTTAAAGGAACAGTTCACCCAAAAATTAATATTGACGACCGCAGAAGTGCAGCGGAAAGAGTAAATTAAAATGCTGGTCAGGAATTAGAAGTCTAAAAGAAGAAGTTTTAAATAAAAATATCATATTTTGATGTAACAGAAGAAGAGCTAGGTCCTACATCACGCGTTAGGTCAGAGGTCACCCTTCTGCCAGAGATTGGCTCTAATTCACATGCATATACGGCCTTTACAGGAAACCGGTGATTATATAGATTATGAAGTTTTAAATATAACATCACCTCACTTCAGAAGGCATTTATTAACCCACTAGAGTCAGATGGATTACTTTTATGATGGATGGATGTGCTTTTTTTTGGAGCTTCAATTTTTAGGTTGAGCATTTGATGTACACCAAAATAATTATTACCAATACCCATCTTTTGAAAAGAGTATTTTCTTTAACACTAGGGTCCAATTTTCAATATTAGCTATTTACTTATTATCATGCATATTACTGGGAAATGGGCTGTTTATTAGTTCTTATAAAGCACATATTAACGCCATATTCTGCATGACATTATTCTACTTTCCTAATCCTACCCAATACCTAAATTTAACAACTAACTTACTATTCATAAGCAATAATTAGGAGTTTGGTGTGGAAAAAGTTAATACGTTAATAATTGGACCCTAACATAAAGTGTAAGCAAAATTTCCACTGATTTTAAATTGTACTAATGTTTTATTCGGCAAGAATGCATTAAATTGATCAACAGTGACAGAAAGACAATTCATAAAGTTACTAAATATTTCTATTTCAAATGCTATTCTTTTGAACTTTCTGTTCATCAAAGAGTTGGCACAAAAATATTAAGCAACACGAACGTTTTCAACATTGATAAAAATAAAAATAAAAATTCCTGAGGAGCATATCATCATATTAGTAAATTTTCTGACCCTTCAAGACTGGAGTAATGATGCTGAAAACTAAAAAACATGCTATGTTATGAGACATCCATTTGTATGTGTTCTAGATATGTTACGTTAAATTATTTAGCCCTACTTAACCTGAGGATAATTGTTACATATTAATCTACATCAGCCACTAACCACTGTTTGTCATGACTGTTATGTTGGCCCTAAAGCACGACTTACAGTATGTCCTGACATCTGATGCACACATTTGTGTCATTAATATGACAAATGCCATGAAGCCACTGCCCTCTTGGGATTTTTATCCAGCTGAAGGTTACAGGCGACAAGAAAACAATTACCAGAGCCCATGAGGCAGCGACAGAAAGCCAGACTCTGAGACCTGCCCCCAACTGAGTCATTGCCTGCTTTTGTGCTCTGTTTGATGTGTACAACAAAAGGAGGTTCAGCTATGTGTCAGAAGACCAGTACCTGAGGCCTATCTGTTACATTTGAGGGGACTTCCTGAAAAGAACTGTTTCAAATTTAGTTTGCTAATCTAAAAAAGATATTTCAACCTAAAAAATGCTAAAAGTCTAAAATAAGATTGAATTGAGTCACTTTTGAGCAATTTTTCACCATGAATGGTTAGACCACATGTATTAAGTATGAGTAAGATGTACTCATTTGCAGAGGAACAAGTCTCTAGTCTCTATGTTTGTAACTGTGTGATACAACAGAGAAGTGAAATTGAATGACCTGTTCGGTACAGTTTTAACGGCTCATTGACTTGTTGCTTCTGATGCAATATTCTTTCCATCTGTGATTGGGTAATAGGCTATAGAGTGTAAACTTGGAGTGCAGTGTAGTGGTAAAACTGGCTGGCTGGATTTTTGTTTGAGAGCTTTAACTGGGTGTGATTCCACATTCATTTGAAGACAGACACTTCCAGATCTATGCTAGCTCATATTTCACTGTTCTCAGTTCAACATGAGCTACCACATTTCCCTTTTATGGTGTATTTAGAAATAGATGTTGTTCTCTAATAATCCATTTCTATTTTCTGACAAAAATGTGAGGTGCTTTCCCAGGCAAAACTCACAGCTGATGCTAGTCAGTGTGCTGTGGGTGGTAGATGAATGGCTAAGGAGTTCTGAGGGGTTGTTAGCACATTGCTACAAGGCTGCTATGGTGTTCCAGTTGGTTGCTATAGTTGTTGATTAGTAGTTTATTCAAAAGTCAAAAGCACCCTATGGTGTTTTGTCACCCCTTATGTAGCTTAACAGTACAGCAGTACCTTTAAACTCTCTTTATTGAGATTTGTGTTTAATGGGGCTACTGAGCAAGTTTGCTATGTAAGAACAGCCATTCATATGGAGCTGGTTATGTAATTTAAACATCAAAATTTATTAGTTTACAAATTATTCAGTGTGATAAAAGTGTTTTGAAGTTATAACATAGTATTGTGCACCGAACCGTTAAATGAAAATATTCCCCAGTACTCACAAAAGTTGTTAATTTCAGCAGGGAACTGAAATGAATTGTATGTATATTACGGGTGTTGAAATTAATCATTTCTACAATGCGAACGTGGTCTGCATCTATACAGTAATAGACTGTACAGACTTTTCTCTGACGTCATTCGTCGCATTCGTGCTTCTCACACCTGTGTAAAATGGCGGAGGGGTGCGAAACGGTAACAAATAAACGCACCCACTATTTTAACATTTACAGCGTGCAAGTGTATGTGTGTGTGTGGGAGTGTTATTACAACTTACCAATAAGTTAGTAGGTAAGTAGGCCACAGTACTTGATAGTTTCATGCACTTTTAGTATTTACTACTGTTTAAAAGTTCTAAACGCTCCTGTCGTCTGCTGTGTTCGTTTGATGTTTGCTGCATTCAGGAAGTACTTTCTTGGAGCAAACAAAATAAAAAGGTTAACTGCTTGTATTCATTGTTGAAAATGTAGCCATATGCACTAATATTGAAAATTGAGGATGTAAAGCATCGCGATGCATCGTTGACATGATAATTGTAATTGAATGGAATCATGAGGCCAGTAAAGATTCACACCTCTAATATATATGTTTTTCCAGTTTTGCAGAAATGAAGCCACAGTCACGGATACGTTTCAAATAAGTCTGCGCTGTTAAAACATTATCCGTTAGTGTGGGCAATATTGTAGGGATGCTTGCCTTACTACATACAACTCACTGTTTAAATCCAAATAATGAGAATACTTTTGAAACAATAGAGTTTCTTAATCCTTTAAGAATTTACTTTTCCTCAAGATACATTGTGTGTATCAACCTGTTACTGTCTACCCAGTGGACACGGTGTCAGATGAGGTTAGGCTGGGACGCTGGACCACAAGATCTTGTCGATTCAGGATTGCCTGAAGGTAATTCAGTGGAGTCTGCAGCCATAAATGGGTGGTGTTCTAGAATCATACAATAATCATAACCATTGGAACACAGCATGTCATGAACGATGACAAGCAAGCGGTAGACGTGAACTTCAAATCATCCCGACAAACAGCACACAACAGTAGTGGTGAACCTGGGCAAAAGAGTGAATAAATCAGAAGGGCCTGTCAGAACAGCACCAGTCTGGATCTTAATGGTGGTTAGCGAAGTGGATACTAAAGTTCAAAGAGATAACGTTGAGGCAAAGGTCCACGGTCTCTAATGGTATACAGAAAAGTATACAGTATGCAGGTCATTCGGTTCAATAGATATATGTTACATCATAAGTCGTGATTTATCCAATTATCTAACAATCTTACACTTTTTATGGAATATCGTTTCTCACACAAAGTGCATGAAAGATGCGACTCGGGTTACATTAGATTTTTTTTCTCTCACTGAGATCAGCAGTGCATTGTGGGATTGCACTTCTCATTATACACTATGACTATATTTAAAATTGATGAATTGTGGATTTTTCCACAGAGCTTGTCGCAATGTATTGTGGGATTGCTTTATGCGTGAAATACTCACACAGTGCCGAGCGCTATCCAAGACAGCATAATTATAGACTACCTACTGTTTGGAACAGCCTTCGCTTCAGGAGCAAGTCTATGACGCCTTAAAACACTGTCTGGGAAATACAGCTCTAGGTGTTGGAGCAGAGCACTAATTGACAAATACAGTTAGTATTGATTGAATGGTGAATTGGAGGCCTTGAGTATGAGGTTCAGAAATTCATCCTTTGTACAGATGGTATTGTTTTTATGGGATGCTGGCAGGCATATATTATAATGCAGATTTGAGACAGCTGTTTGGGTTATGTCACTAATATCTCTCCATCCACCGCTCCAAAAACTGATCACGGTCTATTTCACAGCTGAGACACAGTCTGGTTTTGATATTAAACTGTACGTTCATATTTTTGCATTAAGAAACGCTTTTTGCCATATGAAATTTACCATCCAACCCAACCCTCAGACAATTTCTATGTACACAAAGCATATGGATGAAGGCTAGAAGAGAGACATAAACAGCCACACTTGAATATGCTCTTGTTTTGAACTCTAAAACTAGGTTTTCTGTTAATGGTAAGAACGTGACTTGTGTTTTGATTGCACACTGAAAAGCTGCTACCCCGGACTTGCTAGGGCACAGACTGAACGGCTCCTTCAAATAAATCTGTTGATGAAAGATGAGAATGTACACATTGCATCTCTTATGGCACACCTCTTCTGTGACCTATACATGGGCGTCATTGTGTTTTAAAAAGCAGTGGGAGCAGCCGGCGGGGTTAAATGAACTTTACATGACTTATTTCGTTTGATAACTTCATTGCTTCGTTCATCTTCCACTATTGATCTCCAGACTGTGTGGGTCACTGGATTACCCTTGTGAAAAAGTGCACTTTAGAAAAGAGTTCCTATTGCAGAAATAAGATACTTTAGGGGGAAAAAAGATAATAAACTTAAACTGACTACTTAAACTTTAAATTAAAATATATTTTATTTTAAATTTATGTTAAAAACGTCAAGTACTTTTTTACATACTTAAGTGGGAATTTAGTACATATTTATATTTAATTTCATAATTCTACTGCCGAATGTACTGACAAGTTTTTACCTTAAACTAAAATATACCTTAATGTTATTTCTATTGACACCTTAATGTCACATATTTAAATATATTTGTAATTACACATTTATAAGGATGAGGTTTCAATTTAGGCATGTACTATAGTAAAAACAATACAGTTTTATTTAATTTTGCTCATATAAATATTACTTATTATTTCTGTGTCGTTACCTGTGTAATCCTGTTTTTCTTCTGTTTTTGTTGTTTTGTGAGGATTATTCTTGAGTCCCTTGTTTGTCCTGAGCAGTTAAACTTCCCAATGTTCTTCAAAAATCCTTCAGTTCCTGCATGTAAATTCTTTAGTTTTCCAGAATCGTTTGCATATTTGAACCATTTCCTGTAGAGATTCAAACATTCAAATATTCAGTGATGCTCCAGAAAGAAATATTATGTATTAAGAGCTGAGGTTTGAAAATGCACTGAATTTGAAAATCGAAAAATAAAAAAACAGTACCTAGTTTGTCTTCCGGGAAAAATGTAAATATCTTTTGTTGCTTCCGAAGGGCAGAAAAATTCAAACAAAACCTTCTGTTCTTGTGTTAACTAAAATATGACATTATTTTTATTGAAACGTGTGTTAAATATTTAAATATATTTGTAATTACACATTTAGAATGATGAAGTTGCATTTTATTACACTCAAGTGGTTCGTTCACCCCAAAATTTAAATTCTGTAATTTACTCACACTTATGTCGTGTCAAAGGAGTAAGACTTAAGTTAATCTTTGAAACACAAATAATGAAGATGTTTTTAATGAAATCTGAGAGATTTCTGTCCCTCCATTGACAGTTCACGCAACTACCACTTTGAACTGCCATAAAAGTACATTAATTTTCTTTATGCATTAAACAGATTTAATTTAGGCTTTTATTTACTTCATTCATCAACATTCATCAACTCAGACATAGTTGTGGTAACAAAAGTGCAAGCACGCTTGCTTGACAATGAGGTTCATTCTCGTGTTACGCAGAACGTTTGAGTTTCATCAAGAACCAATGAGATTCATTCTCGTGTTACGCAGCATTTTTGACGTGTTACGCTGCAAGAACCAATAAGGTAAATTCTCCCTTTTCACCCCCTGGCTGATATTAAGGGACTCAAGAACAACCATAAAAATAAAATAAACCACCCATCATCATCCTGTCATTGTTCTGCCACATTCGGTCTAGTCATTTCTTGGTGTTGTGGCAGAACTCTGACCCTACCGTAATGTCTCGTGTCGTGTGTGTGTCGCGTCTTGTGTACAGGTTATGATGTCTGATCCCCAGTTTTGTTTTTGACCTGTTCATGACCTGTGTGCTCGTCCTTGTCGTGAGTGCGCGAGACGAGTGGTTGCCCGTTCTCGTGAGCTCTACGTTATGTGGGTGGCCGTGGTTCCGGGCTATTGCTGGAACCGTGCACTCTCGTGTCGGTTGGAAATAATCGAGATAATAATTTGTGCATTGTTGGAGCACGCGGTTCGTGTTTACATCGGCTGTGTGCGTTCATGTTGTGTGTTCGTGTCAAGCGCAGTTTGTTTTTCACCAGCTGCGTGCTGTCTTTGTGTTCATGTGAACACGTGGCGATGCGCGTCCGCATTGGCTGCATGTTCGTGTCTTGTCACTGTGAACCCCTCCCACCTTGTTCTCCTCCCACCTTGTTTAACTTTGATTTGTCCCAGCTGTTTCCTGATTAATTACCCTTCCTTCTGTGTCTATTGTCTATTTTTGTTGTCTTTTCTTTGTTGAGCCCAGTCGAGTCTAGTCCTGTGTGGTTTAGTTTAGTGGTTTAGTAGTCCTGTCTAGTTTTTAGTTAGTCTTGTTTTCCCCCTCGGGGTTGTTTTTTTGTATTTAGTTTTATTTTTTGAATAAATTTCCATCCTACTGCACCTAAGTCCTCGTTTCCCTCCACGCCCCTGACACATCCAGGCATCCACACAGTATTAAGAATCAACTGTATGTAAACTTTTGAACAGGGTCAGTTTTACACAATGAACTATTTATTTGTCTTGTGCAAGATATGTTAACAAACTGTCATTTACGAGTAAAACTTTAGGTAATCTTTGAAACACAAATAATGAAGATCTTTTTGAGATTTGAGATCTGAAAGATTTCTGTCCTTCCATTGACAGTTCACGCAACTACCACTTTGAACTCCCATAAAAGAACATTAATTTTCGTTATGCACTAAACAGATTTAATTTTCATTCAATTCATTCATCATTCATCAACATTCATTAACTCAGACATCAAGAACCAATGAGGTTCATTCTCGTGTTACGCATCACGTTTGAGCTTCATCAAGAACCAATGAGGTTCATTCTCGTGTTATATAAAATATCTTATCCAGGAAAGTACTAAATAAATTATAACATGGATTTTGTTTCTTTGTTAAAATAATTAACATGGAGTATGTAACCTTTTTTTTTAACATAATTCCCTTTTTACAAATACAAGCAAAGTTGGGGTAAATAGCGATGGGGACATGATGCCTGTGCCTGACTGAAGTCTCAGAAGTTTCATCTCAGATTTACCAGTAGCTTGTATCACGTCTGGCACACCATCAAATCAGTCATACTTTGTTAAGCCTCAAACAAATCAATCAACGATTTCCTTGAGCAAAATATGTCAGAAATGCGAATGAATAGCACAAGTACAGTGAAGGAAGAAAACATCTGAGGGCATTTCTTCCTTCATTTGAGTCACATGACCCAAGTTACCCTTTAACTCATTGTTAAACGCAGTGCATACAGAAGCTTCTTTCTGTTGCCACAGGAAATTAACACAAGCGTTCTTCACACACAGTACCTCACACTCTTCACCCCATGTCTGCTGCTCTGTGTGTTTGCTTTGCACTCCATCGCTTGAGGAATATGAGTGAGGGAGAGACGCCGGGTAGACAAACATAAACCCACATATGTGCATTTACACATATACCTGAACTTGTAGAAATGCAATAGAATCATCTATTGAAAAAAAGCAGAAGCTCTGTCTTACTCCATTTGATGAGATCAAGAACTCTAGATTTAAAGGAAGCGATAAGGCGCTTGATTTGACATGTCCTTTGTTTAATGATGAAAACCAAAAGAGGACACAATAATATTCGACATGTTTAAAAATGTACTGAAAAGGAAAAAACTGCTTTTGTTGAAAACTATACAGAGCCAAACTATGTTAACACAACTTTATTTGGATGTAATACTGGACATTTTAATGATTATTATTTCCAAGGTAGGTTTTCAAATATAAAGCTGTGATGCGAAGTATGTTGGAACACAGAAGCAAACACACTTTCAGCATTCTTTCACAGAATGTGTCGGTGAAGCCACATCATTGCATGGTATCTCAGCACACAGTTGCCATGGCAAAGAAGTCCTACTGGTCTCCAAGGTACCCAAGCCTATTGTCTTTGCTTTCTTTATTTAGATGAAAACATGATTTATTGTAGAGGATACTGGTCTACTTTGCCATAAAAATGGAGAAATACAGTTGAGTGTTTTGTGCACTAAATGATACAAATTATATTTCTTTAGAGTGCCTTTTCGACATCTTTGTATGCATCTTTACATGCAATTTCATAATTATTGATATTTCCTTTGAAAGATGGTTAATGCGTACTACCTTGTGTAATGACAAGCATTTAAGAAAAGAAACTCCTGGAGGGTCATAGTACCTGAAGGACTTTCTGGATCAGGTGTGTTTAAACTGAGTTTGACACCCCTGACTTAAGATAAATAAAAATATAACATTATTTTTTATTAAAACTTGCATTTTATTACACTTAAGTGGTTTGTTCATTCAAAAAATGTAACTCTGTCATTTACGAGTAAAACTTTAGGTAATCTTTGAAACACAAATAATGAAGATCTTTTTGAGATTTGAGATCTGAAAGATTTCTGTCCTTCCATTGACAGTTCACGCAACTACCACTTTGAACTGCCATAAAAGAACATTAATTTTCGTTATGCACTAAACAGATTTAATTTAGGCTTTCATTCAATTCATTCATCATTCATCAACATTCATTAACTCAGACATCAAGAACCAATGAGGTTCATTCATGTGTTACGCATCACGTTTGAGCTTCATCAAGAACCAATGAGGTTCATTCTCGTGTTACGCATCACATTTGACGTGTTCGCTGCAAGAACCAAAGAGGTTAATTCTCGCATGTCAAGCAAGTACGGTTGCCGTTTATGTTCACTGATCAATGTTTAAATGTAAAAAGCCTTTATTAAATCTGTTCACTATATACAGCGAAGTCTCTTTACAAAATTTTGACTACATTTAAAATATCTTCATATGCATTAGGGTAAAACTAAATCCATAAAATGATATCATGATGGGAACCCTTAAAAGGTTCTGTATATGAAGCACCTGACAGAACCCTTTAAGGTTCTGCATCAAATCTCTCCTTCTAAGAGTGTGCAGCTTTAAATTCAGCAATGAGTAACATTGCAATTAGAAATCTAGTCAAGTAAAATATGTGTAGTTAGTTTGTTAGTTAGCCGGTTAGTTAGTTGTAATGTTTGTCTGTATGTGTGTGATTGTGTATTATATATACAACAGTACTTTATTAACTTGGACTTTATGTATTATTATCTTTCCTTTTAAATTATGTTATACATTTAAGCTAAAAAGTATATATTTCCCGCAGTGATGGTCAGCGCTTCAAGCGGTAAACGTAACTGTCACTAGTAGGTGACAGTTTCCATTGTGCACTCTGGTGAATGCTAACCCTCCAGTGCTGTGGCCATTTTACTATGCAAAACCCTCCCATGAGGTTTGCACCTGTGGTCTCAGCGGGGTGGAAAGTACAGTATATAAACTGTTGTTTGTTCCACACCTGTTTTACATAAACTGATTATACATTCTGAATTCAGTTCACTTGATTACGATAACTGTTCTAGAATTAACGAACTATAAGATCACATGGTTCACTTTTAAAATGTTAAACAGTTGTGGATTGTGTTACCCGCAATGCGGTTATGTAGATTTAATCAAAATGAAAGCCTTTAAACACTTAACATGTGACATTGTATTTGTCTCCGTATGAAAAACGGGACGCATTTAAGTCTGTTGTTAGAAAAACAGAAAGATGCCAATAAAGCAACACGGTTATGAGGCTAACCTCGAACCACACTCAGATCCATTTTCCAGCACAGCTGTCATTTGTCGTCTAGCCCACAATTACCAGGCCTCACAAACAAGGACGTGATGTCACTTCCTGTGCTCCGTGATATCACAAACCCAGAAATGGAGAGTCTAATGCTGACGCGTGGAAAGCGGAAACAGCTCTGCATTGCAGACAATGCCACAACAAGTCAGATCCTAAAAAACAGCCATATGTGACCTTGCTTACAAGCATACAAACCGGATGATAAAGGCATTTATCTGAAGAAAAACGGCTTTTGATTTCTTGCCACCACTGCTAGTAACATTTTTTTCATCAGGAAATGGAAATAGGTCTGTGCTTATCTGACTCAATTTACATATTTAAAATTTACACCTCCAATAAAATCTTGCCTTTATTCATAATCTAAAGTAACCAGACATGTTATAATGCAGCTTTCTGTTTATTCTATCTCAGTTTAACAAACAAGATTTCTGTTTGTATGTATTAATACTTACTGAAACATTATATAGCTTGTGTTTATGAAAAGTCTTTAGGCCAAATAATGTTACAAATGCTATACCATTAGCTCTGTGACGAAAGGCCAAGTTGATTAATAGCTTTAGAGTATGGAAAATTTGACGTGACAGGGGTGTAATAGTCGTCTGACTGGTTGTGATTGGATTGCAGCAAAGTGCAGGACAAGTGTCTACATGCTCTCTGGTCCTACATGTCAGCAGGGCTGTCTCTCCACATGTCTGAAAGGCTCATTATTACAGAGAAATGCTAATCCGAAACCTAGCAGGTGATGGTAGTATATCATGCTGTTTTAGCACATTACAATGGCTGGACATGAATGTTAAAAAGTTAAGTATTTACAAAAACACATTTGCCTTTGAATGTGATTCATACGCTCACACGCTCCTGACTAGTTGTTTCACAGCCTAAAGCTCTTAACCGCCAATAAAATGGCACAGCATAAGGCAATTTCAGTCAATCTCTGTGGTGTGAATATAAATGTCCCCACCAGACCTAGCTGTAACCCCCTCTGAATTATACGGCAAATCCTTGTATAATTCTTGCAGAATAAACGCCCACCAATAATATCCCGCCGGCTCACGCTCTTTATTGGCATCATATTTCCCCCTCTGATTACGCAATAATCTGAGATAGAAGATTTATGATGGCTGGGAATTGGAGCTCAGTTGAGATGGAAACTACAAAGTTTTATCTAAAACCCTGTGTTTTTTCGTATTCCCTGAAAGCATGCTTGCTGAGTATTGTTGATTAAAAAACTTTGATGTGCTGCAGTTTTTTCTGCTCAGAAAAATTTAACATTTTAAAATTTGGAAACAACAAAAATGTACATGGTAGTACCATAGTAACTCTATTATTCACATATTCACGTGCCATGTTGTTAAAACTCATGAATAACATTTAAAAAATAAATTAAGACTTTTATTTGGTACTTTTCCTCGAGTGTATCAGAACAATATCTCACCGAGATACCAAAGACAGAGACATTTAAATAATCTTCATTAACGTCAATTCAAGTGTTTCTCGTCAAATTCTCCAAACTACAAAAGAAAGAGAAAAAAATTGTATCTTGAATCCTACAGAAGTTGTTTTAGATAAAAGCTTCTGCCAAATGTGAATATCAGTGGTTTTAGTAAGTGACTGCAGCATGTCAAGTTTGAAAATAAATGCAAATGAGATCTGTGGCGAAAGATTCTCAGTGAATCACAGCTTATGTTTTGGTGAGCTCTTCGCTCAAACCAGAAGTGTTGAAATATATTACAGAAATAGTATGGACTACATTTATGCTTCTTTGAAGGAGCTTTTGGGTCTTTTTTGGAGCTTAACAACCCATGCTTACTACACAGATTAATGCAGTCAACGGTTGCCGCTATTTGTCTTCTGCGCAGAATTAGGAGGAACATCTGAGACTGATATCTGAAACATAACTCAGAGCAGAGCAGCCTGTAAGCGATACAATTAGCCTCTGTGATGTTTTCATCACGGTACACCATAACCCAATGGTAGCTGCTTATGTAGCTGAGTGTCTCTGAAAGGCAAAGCCAGTTACGTCGTGAAAGGTTAGAGGTTAATACTCTGTGTGTCAAAGAATAAAAAATGCCACAGGACATGGGGAGCCAAATGGCCATTTACATAGTGAGGAATCGGATGCACAGGAAAGAATGAGAGTGCGAGTCAGAGGGAGGTGGGGGAGACTGGAGCGAATCCAGGGGAAATCCAGCTCCACATGGCAGAGCTCAGCCTGGGCTACAGTCAAGCAAGCGCAAGGGGAATTTTATACAGTACATTGTTCATCAGCATAAAACAGCCGCCTCATAGACCAATAACAAATTAAAGTCCTCTATAAATATGAAACTACCCTAACAATCTGAGCCCATATTAAATCTAAAATGGCTCTAGGAGTAATTTCGCTGTACGCCGTTTTGCTGGCTGAATTTGGTAATGGTGTTTAATAAAATTTGTGTGTTATAGCAGTGAGGCAATAGCCTCAAGATTGCAATGGCTGTTTAGAGACTACTTTAACCAAGGTTATTTTTCATTGATATGTAATATGTTGACATGATGGATACACTGTCACAACGTGTTTATGAGGAGACTCTCAAGTGTAATGGCAGCGTAAACAATCTAAGCTGAATTTGAGGTACCTTATCCCTTTAAGTGAGCATGAGCTATTCCAAATGTCTCTATAATAGCAATGGCATAAAATAAAAAGATGCTTTTGGAGAAAGAGTTTCACAGAAATTGTATCGTTAGACGATGCATGCTTAAAGTTTGCTAAACGACAGGAAAAGTCTAAACTAGAGCAACACCAAGATCATGGGTTCAACTCCCAAGGAAAGCATGAAATGAGAAAAATATGTAGCTTGATGCCATGGAAGTTGCTTGGGATGAAAGTATCTGCCAAATGTGAAAACTTTAATGCTTAAGTGACTACCTCAATGTCAAATTTCAATATAAATGCGAGTGAGAGCTGTGGCAGAGCACAAGATTTTCAGTGAATAACAGCATAATTTCCCTCAAATCCATTATATTGCTGTTGGAATATGGTGCAGGAATAGTTTGGACGCAATTTAAGCTACTTTGTTGGTTCTTTTTTAGAGCTTAACAGCCCATGTTTACCACACATATATATATTTTCTCCGCAAAATATCTTCTTTTCTTTGTTCCAACAGATAAAAAAGAAAGTCATGAACCACTTGAGGTTGCATAAATGATGTCTGAATTATAATTTTTATGTGAACGATTTCTTTAAAAAATAACAAAGGGAGGAGGCTCTGATATTAGCCTCAAACATTGTGACTCCAGAGGCACCTCTGTCCGGTTCATTACTGCTATCCGCTCACTGCTGCTTGAAGACGCAAATAGAGGAGTGTACATCTAGCTATTTATAGCGTGACTTTTGCTTTCTTTACTCACAGACAATGAGATCTAATCTGCTTTCTTAAAGGCTCCGCTGACCCAGTGGCCTTTATCCATGTTTAGACAACCGTTCAAAGGGAAGGGAATAGTAAACGGGAAGGAGAGATCTTGTCCTTTTTCCCAATTAAAGTGAAATATGCTGAGATCTACCCATTCATACACCAAAACAAACTGAACGTGGCTCAACTGCTGCCTTCGCAAACAAATTTCCAGTTTGGAAAATCTCATCTCATTAAAGATGTCTATAATTAGCTTGATAATGCAGCTAATTAACAGTCTGATGTTTTGTCGTAACACCACAGCAAAACTCCTACAATTCTAATTGACTTTAAGATTGATTTAAAGACACATATGAGGTGACTGGGGCTAGTTGTCAAACCCAGTAATACCTCAAGTCATTTTCTATTCACATACTTTAAAGTCTATTGAACTTTCCCATTATTACCACCCAGGAGAAAAGATACAGTTCATTTGACCAATACTTGTGCATGACATTTATTGACCCTGACTTGAGTTTCATATATACATATATATATGTATATATATATATATATATATATATATATATATATATATATATATATATATATATATATATATATATATATATATAATACTTTTACATTTAAATACATACATTTTTAACCTTTGAAGCACAATTCATACTTTGAAACACAAAACAGTTTCACTCAACATATAACACTTTTTATAGAATTTTAAACAAATCTGTGTATTTTAAATTTTGACTTAGACCATGATTGCTTGAGTCAACTTACCCTATACAATGTACAAACTTAGCATGATTCAATTCTTGTGATTCAAGCCACTTCATGATATTACATAATTGATAAAACATCAGTTGAAGACACTGCATGTGTTGAAGTGCACACACTCTTTAGTTCTCAGCGTGATCAGAGAGAGACTAACTAACATGCCACATCCAACCTCAACAAACAAATCTAAGGCATGTTTTACACTTCCAGTGGTTAAAAACACCCAAACACCATTGTTTGAACTATTTATTTTAGTCTTTTGAACCCCCTATATTTAGACACTGTGGCTTCAGAACAGCATGGAAAAGGTGACTGAATTTGTTTTTGCTGCAACATTTCCTGTGTGTCGCGAGGAGAGGAAAACCACACGCGCAGTGACGCTGCAGCTGAGAAGACAGAAAGGGCAAGTCAGAGGCGTGGAAAACTAGATAGCAGGAAGTTAAAAAAAGAAAAGAAAAGAAAAGACAGACAAACTGAACTCAGCGCTTGTTTTATTAATCCGGTTTGAAATGGACACTCCCTTAAAAAAATTAAAAGCCAGAATCAAACAGGACAAGGCAGATAATCTTTGAATGGATTCAGAGTTACAAAACAGCTCAAAACCAGTTTTTTACTTTTATACACAAACATTTCAATGAATCATGAATGCACATGTTGTGTAAAGACGTGTTTTGACATTGTACTTCTATTTAAAATACCTGTATGTAATCATGTCTGTAATCAATTTTTGTTATTACATCAATAATTGCATTGTTGACCTCTTAAACGTTATCCCACCCTTTAACCTACCGATACCACCAAACCAAACAACTTCAACGTAATAAGTGCATTCTACCTAACAAATAATAGTAGTTTGACTAGTATTACTATTAACATGTGACCATTTTCAGTAAATCTTGGTAGATTTATGCTTAAAAACAAGAGAAAACTATTTGCTATTGGAGTAACAATACGCTTTATTTCTTGGTGTTATGAAAAGAAATACTTGGAACCAGTGAATGCAATAACAGTTTTTTTTCTTAATAAATAAGCCACTGCAAAGCAGTTTCATGTCATCACAGAATGTGTCATCTCTGAGTAAACGTCAAACAAGGTCAAACACTCACTGTCAGGCTTCATATGCTTTTTATTTGAAATAAGATTTGAGTTTTAAAAAAAGTAGCTGATCCTCGCTACTGAACAAATCAAAAAGATTCAAGAATATTAAAGAAATGATCAGATGCCACTTGCAGAGCACAGTTATCAGACAAAGTTGAGTTTAGGAAGCTTCTTTTTTTTTTTGGTCATAACTTCAGAACTCCAAGAGGAAACTGTAAAGTGAAAATATGAATAACAAAATCACAATGGGTCTAGACATTTATGTGACAGTTGTCAATTCACTAAAAACTGCAGTATGATACAATAACATGTGCTTTTCAGTAAATATGCAGGTCTAAAACTGTACAGCCTATGAAAAATGTCTTTTCACCTCTCCCATTGTGTGTGACTGCAGAAAAATACATATTTTTATTTAACATTGAAGCAACAGATTTTGTGTTTTTTTTCTTCATTTTAATATTTCCCGTAGCTCAAAACAGAGAGTGGTGCAAAAATCATAAAGTATTGATACAAATACTTTAGCTAAAATAATATGTTTTTAAATAATTTAATACATATCAAATTTTATTAAGCTAATACTCGTTTCAAAATAATATCTTTAGCAAAGTTTGTACTATTTTCAGTTTATTTTGATTAACAAAAAATAATTAAATATAATTAAATATATAAATATACTGTCATTAAAATGTTCATTTTAAAAATACAGAAATAAAATTCAACCATATATGTTTCAATAGCTGAATATAACCATGTCATGTCAACAAATGGAAAAGTCAGCCAGCCGTTTATAATCATGTTAATTATTGTACCTTTCATCAGCAGGGGTGCCTGTTACCCCAAATGCCATACTTTTAAATATTCTTCTGTATTCAAAAAACTCTTGCTTTATGTACCTTGAACAAAACTGAAACTGAATAATGTAAAACAAAACATCAATTATTAGATAAAAGTAGCACAGAATCAGCTTTTTACGTGATCGCATTAAAGGGTTAGCCAAATTTACAAGTGTAACATCAATAGTGGATAGTGGTTTAAAAAGCCCCACTGTAACCTATATCAATCAAACAATACATCTACAGACATATAAATAAATGAAACAAAACAGTTTTGCTCTGGAAAATATTTATGGCTTGTAAGTTACTACAGTACTTTAAAACTGATTTTAGTAGTTATAAAAACTAAGTATTCAGAAATGCTATTTTATCAGAGACAGTAAACCATGATAAAATCCTTGAGGCTAAAGAATTTTGTGTGTCTCTTCAGATATTAGGGAGAAAATCAGCTGACTTTGTGTCTCTAAGCAGAGAGAGAGAAAAGCCAGAACGAAACTGAAAGAAAGTAGTGTGTGTGTTTATGTGTATTAACATGATTTATAAGGATATGGTCTAATCAATCAGGAAGTAACAGTGGAGCACATCCTCATAGCCTGGGCAAAGGAAAGACACTTTCCAACAGCTTGTGTTTCTGCAACAGAAATGTTCCACATCTCATTAACCGCTGACCTCTTTCTTCAGGATATCCTTGTGAGCCAGGCCTCCTCTACACACACAGAAACTCACAGAAGACTAGCATGTTCATTAGCACGGTCACTGTTCTCATAGTCTAATGAAAGTGCCTAAAAATCCATTTGAAGACATAAGTCACACTAAAAAGTGTGAATTCCATTACAGAAGATAGCAAGATAGACATCTTTCAAATGGTCTGCATCCGTAAGGTTGCTATGGGGACCAAACCATCATCAAGCCGCTTCAATATCAAGAAAGAGGTATTGAAAGAGTGTTGCTGGCAACATCCCAAACCTCTTATTCATTTCCTCACTCCAAGGTCATTATAGGTTAGCAGCTTTTTCATTGCGGCTGCTGTTGTTTTGGTGTTCATCTGCCTCTTTTCTTCTAAGCATGTGCCCTGCAGACTCTTTCCGCCCTAGTAGGGACCAGTCGTTCCTCCTTGCATCAGCTGTGAGACAGCCAGGCCTCCGTATGGCTGGAGGTCGTAAGGTCACCTCGGCTCAGGTGAAGTGTTCCCGCTGCTCTTGGCAAGAGCTGTTCAATATGGCTGCTGTATTTCTGATGACACCTGACCACGGTACTGATAGCGAAGCAGGAGACAGTGATGCCCTGGGGAACGAGAGAAGGCGTATGGACGTCCGGGTTGTGTTTACCACCTAGTTCCAGCGGCAGCCTCACACACACACACACACACACACAAATATGGCTGCAAGCACAGGTCACTACTACTCAATGCTGCTTGGAAAAGTAAGAGAAGAGACATCAAGCTCGAATCTTGAAAAAATACTTTTCTGAAGAATCTGTAAGTGTTTGCTTGAGCAAAACAATTTTTTAAAATCGTAATACTATTTCAGAATATTACTGTTTGTACTGTGTTGATCAAATAAATACAGCCTTGGTGAGCATAAGTCTTACCGATCTGATATTTTTGATCAGTAGTGTATCTCTACTCTCAAGTCGTACAACTAATATTCAGTCAACAATATATTTTTTGTTTGATGTTAACTTTAGGTTTAAAACTCTACATGTAATTCAAGTATTTAACAGTGTGTAATTGAATATAAATTTGAGAAGTTTCTTACATTTATGGCATTAAGAAATGACAGTAAGAGTGAATGTGAGTTTTCCTGCAGAACATTCCTCTAATCTGCTAACACTAAGTTTGTGTTTTTGTTTTTTCTCTTTATTATTATATTTAATTTTAATGTAAGGGTTAAACTGTCTTATTTAAAGGTTTATTTAAAGGTCTTTCGCATATAGATGTACACTCACCTAAAGGATTATTAGGAGCACCATACTAATACTGTGTTTGACCCCCTTACACCTCCAGAACTGCCTTAATTCTACGTAGCATTGATTCAGTAAGGTGCTGAAAGCGTTCTTTAGAAATGTTGGCCCATATTTATAGGATCGCATCATGATGGAGATTTGTGGGATGCACATCCAGGGCACGAAGCTCCCGTTCCTCCACATCCCAAAGATGCTCTATTGGGTTGAGATCTGGTGACTGCGGGGGCCATTTTAGTGCAGTGAACTCATTGCCATGTTCAAGAAACAAACTTGAAATGATTCGAGCTTTGTGACATGGTGCATTATCCTGCTGGAAGCAGCATCAGAGGATGGGTACATGGTGGTCATGAAGGGATGGACATGGTCAGAAACAATGCTCAGGTAGGCAGTGGCATTTAAATGATGCCCAATTGGCACTAAGGGGCCTAAAGTGTGCCAAGAAAACATCCCCCACACCATTACACCACCACCACCAGCCTGCACAGTGGTAACAAGGAATGATGAATCCATGTTCTCATTCTGTTTACGCCAAATTCTGACTCTACCATCTGAATGTCTCAACAGAAATCGAGACTCATCAGACCAGGCAACATTTCTCCAGTCTTCAACTGTCCAATTTTGGTGAGCTCGTGCAAATTGTAGCCTCTGTAAAGAGGTAAAAATCTGTAAATCTGTTAACACTGAGTTTGTGTTTTTGTCTTTACTATTGTATTTAATTTTAATGTAAGGTTTAAACTGTCTTATTTAAAGGTTTAAAGGTCTTTTGCATATAGATATATACAGTCGGCCTGTTCAATATGTTTTCATAGCTTTCAGTTGGCATGTTTGTTTGAAGGACAGCACTGGGTAGGATGTGGAATAGTGTGTTTTGTCAATTAAATAAAGAAAAATTGGCTTTTTATCAGATTAATATATCAATCTAATAAATAATCAACCAAATAATCGATTATCAAAATAATCGTTAGTTACAGCCCTAGTTAGTATTGGGACCGACCTAACTTTTTAGCTTTAAAGAAATAAATAATCTTTTTAAAAAGAAGTTAAGTTTTCTAACAAGGAACTTATTTCTCATACTGAAGTTAGGCAGACACTTCAAATGACCTCTTTTATTTCATCTCCTCCTGTGATTTTTTTTTAAATGCATGCCATTACTTGCTGCTAACTCACGCTAGATGAAGCTCCAAAGCGGATTTTTGATGTTTACAAAAGGGTGAGAGATTAATGCAGACAAACATCATCTGACTCACTTTAAAACTCAGACAAAACAGAGAGCGAGAGAGGACTGCGAGAAGTGATTTTAAAATGAAACGCATGGAAGCTTGCAGAAAACGGACATAGATTGTAGTATGACTTCAGGCGCAATAGCGCAAAATGTGATAAGCGCAACAAAACATGTTGGGCGTAATTAGTTTTTATAGAGACTTGTTTGAAAAGCTGACTGAAAAGGAGAGAGAGTGTTTATCTTCTCAAGCTTTCACACCTCAACATCTGACAGGAATATTAGGAGATCCTAATACCAATTATAAACTCAATGCAGACTTGCAGCATGAAGATATTTTGATATGTGACACTATAGTTGCTTTGTAGGTGTTGACCTTTGGCCAGGGAACATGTGAGGGGGAGGAATCAGCAAAAAATGTAATTTTTAATTATAAATAAATAAATGTCAAGTGCATATGGCACTTAAGTGAGTCATGCAGAAACAGAAGATTTACATATTGCAAAGTGAAATGGCAATCATTTTACACACAACAGGCAAGTCATCATTATTTTTTGAGTTGGGGAAAGGTGACACGGTTGAGGTACTTGTTAAAAGCAAGACCAGATAGTGCCTTGGGTTCTTGTTCCACATCGGTTACAAACCCGAGCTTAAAAACGCAGCTATAGATACCAAACGAGATCTGATCTTGAAAGTTAAAGGGGAAAAAATGAGAGAAGCAATGGTGGTGTGTTTTGAACTTACCTGTGACAGCCATGAGTTTTGCAAAGAAAGTTGACGATATGCCTTATTTCTGTCGGAATAAATTTTCCTCCCGGATCCGCACACACGCAACTCTCTAAGTAAAACGTCAAGGTGCATCTTTTATACCTCACTATTGATGTTCCTCACATCTCTGAGGATGTATCAGCAGAAAGCTCACGAGAACTACACCTTACACACCTTTTACTGCAAGAAACACACGCTCACACACAAATGATCATTGTCTTTTATCGGCCTATTGATTGATAGGTTTTGATAAAAGTCTTTCTTTTGCATCATTTTCCTGTGAACGTGAACAGCAAGTCTGAGTTCCTCCACGTCTTTGTTCCTATTTAAAAACACTGAGCCGAGAACAGCAAAATAAAAGGGAGTCTAGCATTTGAAATATTGAAGAAGACGATGAAAAAAGTGTGTTGTCAATAATTCATCAGCTTGATATAAAGGGACTTTGTGTTGGAGAGATTTATAGGCTATGACTAAGGAAAGTACAGATGTATGATGGAATGTCGTGGACTTGGTGTTTCTCACATTATGTGCACAATACACGCCGAACGAAGATGTTTTTAAAAATAATTGGAACGTCCAACTGGCAAGTCATTTATATATCAGCGGTAGACTGTCATTAGTGTTCATGCAGAGTTTACCCCATGTCGACACTGTAGTTTCATAGTCCCACATCGTTCTGAAAAGGTCAACCCATGAGTCACTGTCCACCAGAAATCCCACATTTAAAACAATGTGCTGTGTATTTTGGTTTTATGTATACAAACAGTTCACATGTCGCCCACGATGAACAGCTAATCTTGTGTATCAAGTAGTGTCAGTCCAGTAGTGTGGAGGGAAATTGGCAAAACACACCTACCTGAGGAAAGTTTGAGTACATGTATTGATTACAGTACTGTGAAAGTGAGAGTGTGTGGGTTAAATGTGATAGTGTACATTCAAAATGCTGAGTACATTGAATATACATGACTATCTCTCCCCCCCCCCTCTATCTATCTATCAATCTATCTGTGCATCAAGGTTGTGCAAACATATGTTTTTTTTCAAATATTAGTTTATTTTCTCCTTTTATTCATCTATTTATTTACTTTATCTATTTGTAACTTATATTTCACTGCACTAGTGTTTATGAGGAACACTCGGCTGTTGATTGGTAGCTCTCAAGCGAAGCATCTCTGCTAATAGCCAGAAAGTGTTTTTATGAGGTTATATAAACTGAATGCTTTTAATGACTTATTTTCTGCTGTCAGTGATCTATTAAATTACTCATTCCATCCTATTTCTGTCTTCCCTTTAATTGTAGCACAATGTAACATTTCTACAATGTCATTTCTGCCCCAGGAGCACGGTAACAAGCTGTGAAATTAATCATGACTTGTGTGTAGTTTAAGCAGAAGTGGAGATTGTGTTGGGCAGCCTGTGTGTTAGTGACAAAGTCTCATGCTGGGTGAGACTCTCCTCTTTGGTTTTGGGGGCAGTTTTCTGTTACTTCTAATCTGAGGCCATTATCCCAGTTTTTTATGTAACAGTCTGAATTAATGGCAAATAAGATGATTATAAGACCTGTATCTTCTGATTTAGGCATTAAATTACGTCAAGCCACCTGTGCTGCCTGCATTGATGCTAACGTGCCTTGTGTTGTGTGTTAGTAGAAAGAGCACCCCCTATTGGTAAGAGGACAAGTGTTAGTTTAGCTATTTTAGTTTTGCTATTTTAGCTATTCTGCTGTTTTAGACTGCTTTTCATGATGCTATTCATGAATTATACCTACTAAATGTGTTGTTCCAAAGCCATAACTGAATATATTTTTCAATCAGCGAGATGAAATGACCAAAGCAACCAAACATATCTGCTTGAGAAGTTGCTTTTGTCACAATAATGCAGGTGTTGCACTGACACGACTGATCGTGTTTCTGGGTGGGTGTGCTAATTGTGGGGAACCTCACGATGGATTCCAGATGCATGTTTAATAATACAGAATAGTGTGGGTCTCCACGTGTGTTATTAGCCCTTCACAGATGTTACTGATAACACCTGTAAGTGATAAATAAAGCAGAGCACATGGCTGCTTTTGCAAGCTCTGGAAAGTAACGCTTCTAACTTCAGTACTGCATTTAAATGCCATATAAAAAGGCTTATTAAATGCATAGCCATAGTCCTAAATGCTGAATGTCCTAAACACAGCAGTCCAGGTGTGCTAAAATACTAATGATGCAAAACACCAGTTCTTATATAACTGTACAGCAGTATAGGCAAATATTAGACTTCATTTACTGTATTTATTATGTTTTTTTTTTATTATTATTCTAATATGTCATGTTTTTCTGCATTTGGCAATTGCTTTTATCTTACATAACATTCAACGTATACATTTGATCAGTTTATGCACTTCCTGAGAATGGTGCTGCTTACACCATGGAAATGCATTGTCATTTTTCTCTCTATATTGTGACTATATAGTATGTTATATAACATTATCTGGAATTCACAACACAGACTCATTGGAAAGATTAGGCCCAACACATACTCAAAACATGTACCAATACAGTAGAACCCCGACTTACGAAACGCTCTACGTACGAAAAGTTCGACGTATGATAAAAGATTTCAGGGTTTTTTTCGCCCGAGTAACGACAAAATGATCAAGATGCGGAAAGCGAAATCTCGGCCGAGACGACGATTTCCGAGTTTTGTTTTGAAATTCGCGTGCCACTGACCCGTAAACTCGCACCAATCGTCTCCCGGCTCGGACGCTAGCTTTCGCTGCAGCATCCTGCTCTCCTATTGGTCAGCATCGCTCCCACCAGCCTCTGCGTAGCGGCGTTCCTCTCCCATTTCATCGGTGCTACGCTAACGCTAAAGTTCAGCCGCGCTTTCGCATACAAGTTTTGTTTTCATCTTGCTGCATCGCCATTATTTTGTGCCCAGTTACCATAAACTTTTTTCTAATCACTAGCCATGGATGTGAAAGGGAAGAAGAGGATGCTCATGTTAAATGTGGTGTTTTTGCAGGGCTTGGAACGGATTAGGCAATTTACAATTAAAAGCCTGACCAATTTACGAAAAGATGGACTTACGAAGCCAACCTCGGAACAGATTATTTTCGTATGTTGGGGTTCTACTGTACATACAATTCCCTGCAGTTTCTTCCAGCTGAATTTAACACACTGTGGAGGCAGTAAAACAGCAACAACTTTTTCACACAAAATTATGATTACATGAGCAGATTATCAATTGATAAAAACTTATTTTAATGCAGTTCCTTGCACAATGTTTGGACACACTTTATGTTAGTTATCCTAAATTACTATCTACTTACTGTGTCTTTTCTGTCTTTTCTGTAAACTTGCTCTGTAACTCACCTGGTACAGCATTGAACTTACAATGTGAAGCATTGAGTACGAGTCTTGTGAAACATGAGTCACAATAAAAGTGCTCAAATAGAAGCAGGTTTGGCATGGTTGCGTCAGCAAATGTGTTTCAATCTGACGTGTAAATTTTTTAACACTATCAGTTAGATTTAAGGTTTATAGTAGGTGATGTCTTGATTTCAAACACGAGCATGAACCTTTTAGTGCCACTGACTGGACATTTTATTTTGAATTGCAACCAAAGTCAATTAATAAAACGTTGAATCACGTTACTCTACTCATTTCGGACATCTCATAAATTTAGAAGATGTTTAAACAAACAAATCACTTTTATGATTTACTCTCACACCGAATCTGTTTCTTCAAATGAAACGTATTTTGTTTCAGCAATCATACACTATGGGAGTAGTGAAAAGCACATTTATTTTCTTAAGGTGTGCCTTTAGTTCCCTTTGTCTGATTACAATCCCTTCGACATTTATAGTATTGACCAAGAGCTGTCGATGACCTCTCATTCTTACTACCTCCCTTGTCTGGCTGTGTCCTCATATATTACGGTGGTTTAATTAGTAAAGAGTAGTATCTCACTTAGTGCTGGGCCAGCAACTGGGGTTAATGTTTATCTTAGCTCATAGCTCCTCTTCTTGTCAGGCGTGTTAATGATGCTCTGCACTGATATGACCCAAAAGATAACCCAATTAATATGTATGGACCTCAGGGGCAGTGGTGTCTCCAGAACAACCACCAAAACTTGATCACAGAAAACGTGCCTTTGTACGAATTAATTACGTTGTTTGTTAAAAACTTGTCGTCGAGCCTTTATTCTTTGACAGTGCTGTGTTTTCTAGCCAGAGGAAGTACGTAGAGCTTTTTTATCATTAGTGACTTGATTTGACTTCAAAGCATATAGTGCTAACTTTAACCTCTGTTAGATGACGCTGAAGAAAGCGATATATGTTTGGCGAAATTACATTCTGACACTCGCAGCTCTCTGTATTCCTTGACTGGCTGAATGGAAAGCAGTCCGGGTGGAATGAAGATATTTCTTGTGTGAACCTTTTGTCCTGAGGGACTGACTCACTAAAGCCCATCTCATCTCCCTGTCCTTTGCGCTTAGTTGCCGTGGAAACCCAGAGGTAACTACTCTACGGCTCGGAAACAGGAGCACGATATTGACTTGGTGTCGACATGTTCTACACAAGATCATCAGTCACATCACATTCTTCCAAAAACAAACTCAATGGGCTCCATTATTCTTTGCTCTTCAAAGCACAGGGCTTGCTTGAAATAAGCCACCCACTGGGTTTTTTTTCACGTAAAAATGTTCAACATGACTGAAGGAAATAGAAACCGTGAACGTTGGTCTTTTTCAGGAGTTATTTGGTAGAGCTTGAGGGGGAGATGTGCATGTTTTATTGATTTAACACAAAAGCACACATACTTGAGTTTCATTGTAACTTGTCCTCTACCATGCCATCACAGAAAGACTCGTGTTTATGAGCCGTCAGTAAACGTCCTGAACCTCTTCCCCAGCCTACTGTCGGTTCCGCTTCAGCGGTGCAGGCGAGGGCAGCTGAACTACTGTAATCGCTGCATCAATTACATGCATCTGCGGAGAGCGCTTGTTACTCAATATGTATGAGATTAGAGGCCTGAGTTCAATTGCCTTATTCATGTTTGTGAGGGAACAATGTCAGGAGAAATTACAGAGTGCAGTACTTTTTTCCATTCTTTTGTTCTCCTGCTCATGTCTGGTTTATATGGACACGATTAGAATTTCTTTTCACCTGCTGGAGAAGCTGTTGGGTCTCACTGAAATGGACTATTATGATCTTAAATGTTGCTTCATTATGTTGCATGTGCTCATTTATCATGCAGGGTATTATGCTGAAGCCGGCTTTAAGGTTTTAAATATGCATGTATCTTTGACGTGTATTAATTAAGGCATCTTACATCATGCAATCTAGTTCTTCATCTGTTTATGATGTTGTCTACATTCTTTGAACTCGATTCATGAAAAAGTAATATGATTTTTTTTCATATTTCTAGTTGAGCACATGCTAAAAATGGTGTGTTTAACTCTTAAATAGGGAAGGGTGGAAATGATTTGCAAAACATAATTTCACATCATGTTTTATATTATCTGGACTTATCCATCCATCAATTCTGTGAAATAGAATTTCTATTTCTTATGGTGAAATTTTATCATCCATGGAAACTTTCCATTTTACAAAAGGTTCTATATAGTGGAAAAAGATTCTTTGGATTATTAAAATGTTCTTCACAGTAAGAAAAAAAAAGATTCTTATAAGAACTTTCCAAAGAAAGGTTCTTTGAGAAACCAAAAATGGATCTTCTATGTCATCACTTGTGAAACCCCATTTTGGAACCTTTTTAAGAATGTACGTTTATTATTCAAAGTGACTTTTGTTGCCCTCAAAGTATACATTGTAACAATTCATTAATTTCCTGGTAGTTAAACCCAAGACTTACAATTGTTAGTGCTA
The DNA here is from genome assembly GCA_037043235.1 of Rhodeus uyekii. Taxonomy (NCBI): domain Eukaryota; kingdom Metazoa; phylum Chordata; class Actinopteri; order Cypriniformes; family Acheilognathidae; genus Rhodeus; species Rhodeus uyekii. The sequence goes on along the minus strand of JAWRVZ010000091.1, from coordinate 1,814,250 downwards.
ATCACTACAATCTGTGCTACATCATTCACAGCTTCCGCAAAGAAAAAAGAATGCAACTTATGCAACTTATACAATAATACAATATTATTCAATGTGTTCATGAGTTCTGTGGAGTTTAAAAATATTTAAAATACCAGCATTTCAAAGGTTTTCTATAAAATGTTCTTTGTGGAACTTCACGTCTAGGTTACAACTGTAACCTTGGTTCCCTGAAAGAGAATACCCTGAGACTGAGACCTGCAGTACGCACTAAGGTTCCAGCCTGGGAATTCACCATGGTGCTTCAAAGGCTTATTTCAGGCCCCCTTTGAGCAAACTGAGGTGATTCCAGTCAAGTTTCTGTCTTTAAAAGCATTGTTCCTCCTGGCTATCACCTCTCCCAGGTATGGTGAAGACTTTCCTCCACCCTTGGCAGGGTTATGTGCCCAAGTTCCCAACTAACATGGCACACCAGATAGTACTTCGGGCTTTCAGTCCTCCCCCATTCAAAGACCATGATCAGGAGCAAAAGAGCTTCCCTGTGGCGTAAAACAGTCTGTCTGCCTTGGGGCCTCCAACGCTCAAGGCTATCTCTCTTGCCAATAAGTCTGCCGGATTGCCAATCAGTAATCTATATCAGTAATCTGGGCAATCCGAGCCCATTCATCTAGGAGCTGCTTCTAAGGCTCTCTTGTCAGGGGTTCCTCTTTCAAAAGTCTGTGATGCGGCAGAATGGTCCTCACCACATACCTTTGTTAGGTTCTACCAGTTTACACCTCAATGCTGCTCTGAGAAACTGAATGCTACTGTCGTGCTCTATGTTTCACTCAACATGCCTGTGTTGCAGTGGTGTGGGTATTGCTGTTCCCAAAGTGTCTTCGATGCAGCGCGAATTCCCTTGAAAGGGAATGTCTCGGTTACGACTGTAACCTTAGTTCCCTAAAAAGGGAATGAGATGCTGCGTCACCTTACCACACCACCTGCGTACAATTCACACGTGCTTCATGACGTAGTCACATTAAGTCTTCTCGAAGCAACTTCGATGCGACGCAAGTTCCCTTGAAAGGAATTTTTTTTCTTTAATATTAGGGTATAAAGAGATTTTTGGTTCTAACTGAAAGCATTAGCTTGGAATAGTATTTTAATATGAACCAAACGTTATTTCATAAAATTAGAGTGTTAATTTGTAGGTTTTTTATCCATTTCCCATCCTGATTTCTGTTCCTGATGTCAAGAGAGAACAATTTCCACAGCCCATGTTTCACCTCTTTTACCCCAATCGTACCCATCTTCTCCAGCAGAATGTCTCCAGCCTTGTTTCTGTTTCAGCAAGCTTTACCTCTTGAGCTGCACATTTTGCGCTTGTTGTCAGGTTGCTGGTTGCACATGGACTCACGGGAGACGCCAGTGAGTGATCTGAGGTGACAGCCCAGCGTGGCGGCAAGTGAGCGAGAATTTATGCCCCGCTCCACATATACACTTTTCTGCGACATGGCCCTGCCAGTGTCCCATAGGCTCCAGTCACTGGAGTCATGGGATATGGTGAGACCCCAGGGTTCATAATTTAATTATATGAAAGAGAGAAAGAGAGAGAGATGGGTCTGATAGCACAAGTCACATTACTTAAAACCAAACACACAGTCTTGCCCTCACCCCATCACTCACACATATAAACACACACACACGGATAAACACACAGAGCTGTCCATGGAGAGGATTGGTGGAAGGAATTACATTAACATGGCTGTGAGCTGAGAGGGGTTTGATACTCATGCAACCTGATTGCGGCAGGAGGAGCGTGAGGGATGGGGATGAGCGCCGGCACTGCTGTCCTCTACCCTGCGGAGATGTTTATCCAAATGAAAGTGGAGAGAGCGGCAGCGCACTCATACTGAGGCCAAGATGCCTTCCTCAGCCACTGCATTGGCTTAGCCTGCTGGGTGAAATGTTTTCTGTCTTAATGCTTTTGAACAATTCTTTTTCATAAGTATCTACATGTATTGTGCTTTTCTCACTGTGTGCCATGATAGAGATGATAGTAACGGCAAAGATGAAGCTGGTGATATCAATGGTGATAATAGCAGTAATGATGATGATATCAGTCATGGTGATGATGGTTATTATTATTATTATAGTTACTAAATACCAGTGATGATAACAGTGATATCAGTGGTGGTGATGGAAATAAAACAGTTGATATTGGTTGTGATTTAAAGAGATGATGATATGATTATAGTGATAGTGATGGTAACTTCGGTTTTCATGAGAATGAGCATGATGGTGGTTGAAGTGATGATTATGACGATGGCAATTAAGCTGATTGTTGGGATGAGGATGGTGATAACTGCTACTGATGACATGAACAGCAGAGGTTCATGAGCATTTATAATTATGTGACAACAATGATGATGATATGATCTATCTATTCCCCACGTATGTAAATTAAACAAACCAAAATAAAAATTTAGTATTGCCTACTTTTATCTTAGCTAACATTTCCATGGTGACTCGTGAATTTGTACCTCTGTTGAGAATGTCTTATGTGTTAACCGTGAACAAACTCTGGGTTGGATAAGCTTACTGCATTTTTGCAGCCAGCATACCTTGTGTAAGCAAGGTTTAGGTTAATCAACCAAGAGTTCTGGGGAGGTTTGAGGGTAAGATACATTTGCTTTCTGGAATCCCCCCCTGCAGTGGTGATGATGATTTTATATTGATGATAATGTGATGATGTTAATGATAATAGTGGTATTGATTGATACAATAGCAGTGGTGATGATAACACTGATGGTAGAGATGATGAGGATGATGATGACGATGATGATTCTACATTGACAATAATGTGATGATGTTTATGATAACAGTGGCAGTGATAATGATGTTAATGGTGTTGATGATGATAAATTCTGTTTTATTAACAAAGTTTGCAAGGAGCACATGCAAACAATCTACCCAATCAGCACAAACAGAGGCTATAAATACATAACTGACTCACTTATGTTCCTCAACAGTTTTTTCAGCATCCCTCCATCACCCTATCCCAACTATACCAACTAGAGATGTGGGGGAGTACTCTGGGTTCGGGCCACACACCAAATACGCATACTCCCCTTTATTCCATCTCATCATTTGTAAGTGTGAACTCGTGAACGGTAGTATTGGTGATGGCAGTGAAAAATATGACAGAAGAGGTGACAGCAATGATGAAAAGAATAACACTTCTCAATTTTGTAAAAAAAAAAAAAAAAAGGTCCACGGTATGTTATCACAAATAGTCTTCATTTCAATTTATACTGCCACACACACTAAAAAGTATCTCTAGTCCCCTTTGAAGAGGAGAGCTGAGAAAAAAATCCATCTAGATCCACAAATAAAACCTAGATGTCATTGGCCATAAGGTAGGAATTGACTATCCTACTACAGCTGGCCCAAGGCTGTTCCACACCATTGAAACCCACATTTCCACATCAGTCGCTACAGCTACTGCTCTAGTACATTATTCATTACAATGCTGTATTATAAATCCTACAGAACACATACCGAGCTGTCCATACTAAACCACACCAGATCTTTAACAAGGCTTTGCTAAAACAAAGATTGTATAATTACCCAGTGCTTATCCAGACACAGAACACGTTTAAGCTGCTTTTCAATAGCGTCATCCATATCCCATCATCTAAAGCCTTAAAAAAACAGTGAAAATTCACTGACACATTGCACGCTGTCTATTTCTCGGGGACAGCTTGCTGCCGTCAGTCTGTGAAAGTGGTGGACAGCTACAGACAGCAGACAGAACTGGAACAATGGAGGGCCAATATTCCATCAGCTAATTTTAGGCATCTCATCACAACATCATCCCGTACAGTGGCATCATAAATATTGTCTCAAAGACAAGTCAGCTGCCAATCTTGATCTACAATGCATCTATTATGATGAATGTATAACACATTTAATGTTTAATTGATAATATAATTTAATATGTAAGAAATATATTAATACATTTGCCATAATAGAGGTAGAAAAAATCTATGTATCTATCTTATATATAATTTAATAAAACTACTTTGTGACGTATCATCTTAGAGTAGGAATCTCAATGAGAAAAGGATAACATTACAGTAAATCAAACATGGACCATGGGAAATATACAAAAGGGAAGGCTGGGGAAAAAAAGAGAGAAAGAGATAGACTAGATGGGAATCTCACATCAAAGCGAGGATACTTTCACTTTCCCAAGGCAAGCCTCCAGCTTAACCTGCTGCTTTTCCTCACTGAGAGAGTTCATTCCTCGTGCAGTGAGAAGAGGAAGAGGGAGAGGGAGAGGGAGAGGGGAGAGAGAAAACCAAGGAGAAGAAGCAACATCACTGAGTGAACGCCTTCGATGGTACTAAAGAGATCAGTGTTTTTCAGTGTTAGTGGGGCAGAAAAGAAATGAAAAGCTCACTTTTCAAATCAAAGTTACAGGAAAATGTTTGATTCGTGACACTCATGTGGATGATTAGAGTTCAAATGTGGTTGTGCAGCAGGTCTGATTTTGTTAATTTTATTCTGGTGGTGATTATGATAATGATGTAAAGTGTTAATGATGGTCAAAGCCCATTGCTTTCATAGTAGATGGTGATCATATGATGGTGGTGAATATGATAATAATGATGATGATAACAATGATACTGATTATAATTGTGATGACACCTGTGTTTTCATGATGGGGATCATAATAGTGGTGATGATACTGAACAGCGATAGTGAACAATGGTGACAGTGATGGGGATGATGATGAAGATGATCTTCACTGAGAAAGTTCATTGCCGAGCGTTTAAGTCCACATGTTCTGAAACATTGAGTTGTGGTGCTCATCTGGATAATGTGAGTTTAAACTTGCCGTGCCTCATTTCTGATTTCATTCATCTTTCTCTGCTGTACTGAATAATGACAAACAATAAAAATATAAATAAATGTTTAAAAACAAAGAGCCGGCGGCGTTGGCTCTGGCAGGGCCTGGCTGGAGTGCCGGCGGTGGCTCTGGCAGGTCCCCGGGGTCCAGAGGCGGCTCTGGGAGGTCCCGGAAGTCCAGAGGCGGCTCTGGGAGGTCCCAGAAGTCCAGAGGAGGGTCTGGGAGGTCCCGGAGGTCTTGGGGAACCAGCTTCATTGGTTCTGACCACGGGAGATCCGGCTGAACTGCCGGAGGCGGATCAGGGCATGGCAGGTCTGGTGGCTCGGACCACAGAATGTCCAGCTGGACCGGAAGCGGAGACTCTGGCCACGGGAGGTCTGTGGTTGCCGCTCGGGGAAACAGTTCAGGCTCTCTGGCCGCGGGACTCGTCCGCTTACCCCTTCTATGGTGGCGGCGGCGCGTTGACTCGGTCGCGGCAGTCAGGGGCGATGACGCGGACCCGGCGAACGGGAGGACCTCCTCTACCTCGTAGTCCACTCCATTAAGCCATAACACGAGGTTGATGTAATCGGAGAGGGATTCCCCTGTGCACCTTTGTGCCCGAATGACTGACGTATCCAACCCCCACTCAAAACAAAAGTTGAGAGCTGAATCGTCCCAACTTACTCGGTGACAAATGTTAATGAAGTCCGCGATATACTCAACCAGGGACCGGCAGCCTTGCTGGAGAGAGAAAAGGCTGAGAACCCATGTTTCTTTTCCCGAAGTCTTTATGGGCGACAAACCCGGTTCGTTCTTCTGTCAGGGCGTGCGTGCAGAATGAAGGCACGAGGGCAAAGATATCCAATATATGGAAGTTTTATTGGAACACGAGGCACAGAAGGAAATATACCACACAGTATTGACGAGAACGAACCCAGACTAAGACTAACACAAGGCTTAAATACACAGAGGATAATAGGAAGGCGGGGATAGCAGACGAGACTGATTAGGGAATTGATGAGGACACAGGTGAGACAGATGACAAGAGGAGCGCACAATCAGGGAGTTAACAGGAAAACATGACAATGATAAAAACAAGGAAGACAGGACCGTGACAGAATCAAATTCAAAGTCTTTTGGATAATAAATGATTTGGATATTAATTAGTGCACACTATTTAAAATCCACACGAAATGTGAAAGTTTGTTGCTTGCTTTCACATCTTAGCTTTATAGCTTTCTATGCTTGTTGCTCCTAAAAAGTTAACAAAATGAACCTGATAAATATATGCACTCAATTTTAGTCATTCTATTCCTCTTCTCTCTACTTAACACTTAATATTCTTCCATTTTATTGATTCACCTGCTCTTTTAGAGCTGCTGTTCAGCCAAAACAAACTTTGTTTTTATTGTTTTCATGTGACTTCTGTAAAGCTGCTTTGAAACAATCTGTATTGTAAATCACCTTATAAATAAAGGTGACTTGACTTATCATGTATGTGACTTTGTACCAGCCATTTCCTCTGCACTGCAGTCTGAGCTAGTATACCTGATTCACACCATTACTGACATTCAAAGACTATTACTATATGTCCAGCCTGCCTGTTCTCTCTCCCTGTTCTCCCTCTTGCTATTTCTCTGTCTAAACCCATTGTTCCTAGAATTGGACCTTGTCAAACAGTTTACACTCTCCCTGTTGATGGAGTTTGGGAGTTTGCAGTGCATTTGCATGTATATATGTTGCCGTTACGTTTAGCTCAGAGGTGATCAGTGCATGCTATTGATGAGGCTCCATTGTGCGTGATAGATGCATGACATTCAGACGTTCTTTTTATTTTTGTACCTGGACATTTTCAATGCTATAATTATTTTTTTACAATAGATAACTAGATTATTTATGATATACTTTACGTTTCAAGCAACCTAGAAGCAAATTCATTAAGCATAAAAAAGAAACTTTTACAGCCATATTGTCTTTGCAAGCACAAACTGTTAATTAGTTTAAGTCTTTCTCTTTATTATACAGCATTATTAATTAGAATTAAATAAACGATACAGGTCTTCTTCACAGTGATTAAAAGATTTTACAACAAAAAGACCAAAAAATTATTACAAAACCACCAAACAGTTGGCAATATTCACCAAGAATGTAAATCACCATTAAACAAAAGAAGGAAAATGTAGTATGGCACACTTTTTCTTAGCTAACGTTTCCATGGTGACTCGGATTTCCATGGATTCGTCACTTTGTTGAAATTGTCTTGTGTGTTAACCGTGAACAAACTCTGGGTTGGATGAACTTACTCCCGGATGCTTTTTTAGAACCAATATACCTTGAGTTATCATGGTTTGGTTAATCAAGTAAGGCCACGTCCACACAAAGCCGGTGCATTCCCTATCCGATCATAAACACGGCGTTGGCACAAGAAATATCAGTGTCCACACGAAACCACTAAAATCGGCTGATAACAGTGTAGTATATATGCCAGACCAGTATGGCGCGCTGTAATCCTGCTACAGATAATACACTACACACAGAGAAGAAGACTTTGAGCATGCATTGTTGTTGCTGTTCAGTGTTGCCAGCTTGCTAGTTACCTTTTACCGGGAAAAAATGCATTGGGCTGGTTGATAAAATTTGGGCTTGTTTTTGACGCATAAAATCGCTCAACATTTTTCATTATTTATAAGAGTACAAACTTTGGGCAGGTATTTTTTTAAATGGGAGGGTTTTAAGCTGTAGTTGGGCTGGAAGTTGGGCAGTCCAATCTGGCAACACTGTTGCTGTTACTGTGACGCAGCCGACACGTGATGTGATGACATCATCGTTTTGACAAAATATACGGATTGGCCGTCCACACGAGACCGCAAGGGTGTCGGATTCAGATCTATCCACTTTAGGACCCGGTATCAAAAGAGAGCGGATTCAGTCTCCCAAACCGCCGGATCCGTGTGGACGGAACGCCAATCCGATAAAAATTTTTATGCGGATACAGTGATATGCGTCTTTGTGTGGACGGGCCTAAGAGTTCAAGGTTTGTTTGGCGGCTTTCTGGACTACCAAAAAATGTATTTCCATTCTCAACTGTTTCTCCTTGAGAACAATGAGCAAGCGAAAGTTTCCATTTGATGTTAAAGTAATTACAAATCTCACATTTGCTGTACGGTTTATGTGCATACATCATTCTTTTTCTTGGAAATTACCTGAGGCCTTTATTAAAACTGACCTCTTTATCAAAAGTCTTACTACAGGAACAGTAACCCTAGAGCTTTGTTTGACAAAAGGCACATTAAATAGATTATGACTGAATCCTTGACCAAAATTGATTATTAATATACACTGCTCAAAACATTTAAGGGAACACTTAATAATCACAGTATAACACCAAGTCAATTAAACTTCAGGGATATCAATCTGTCCAATTCATATATGCCATCACATGGAGATTTGGTGTGTCTCCCAGCACATTTTCAAGAGCATGGAAGAGATACTGGGAGACAGACCGTTATGTGAGGAGAACTGGACAGGGTTATAGAAGGGCAACAACCCATCATCAGGACTGGTATCTGCTCCTTTGTGCGAGGAGTGGTCGACTCCAGTGAGACTTGTGCTCAGCACCATACAGCTCAATTGACATTTGCCAGAAAACACCAGAATTGGCAAGTCCGCCATTGGCGCCCCATTCTCTTCACGGATGAGAGCAGGTTCACACTGAGCAAACATGACAGACGTGAAAGAGTCTGGAGATGCTGTGCGGAACGTTATGCTGCATGCAACATCATCCAGCCTGACCGGTTTGGCAATGTGTCAGCAATAGTCTAGGGAGGAATATCCTTCGAGGGTCTCACAGACCTTCACATGCAAGTCAATGGTTCCCTGACTGCTGTGAGGTTCAGGGATGAAGTCCTCAAAGCCATTGTCAGACCTTATGACAAAACCTTATCGGTTTCTCCTGGTGCATGATACTGCCTGGTCTCATGTGGCTAGAGTGTGTAGGAAGTTTTTACATGATGAAGGCACTGAAGCCATTGACTGGCCCTCACGGTCCTCAGACCTGACTCCAACAGAGAACCTCTGGAACATTGTGTATCGGAGCATCCGAAGCTGCCAAGTTCAACGACAGACTGTCCAGGAGCTACCGATGCTCTGATCCAGGTCTTGGAGGAGATCCAGCTGCACACCATCCGCCATCTCATCAGGATCATTCCCAGATGTTGTTGTGAGTGCATGCATGCACACGGGGGCCATACACACTGACTTATATTATGAGTTGCTGTGATGAACCTCATGCAAGTTGGATTAACCTGTAATTTCATTTTTTTTTTACATTGATTTTTGGTATGACTTTGAATCCAGTCCTCAGTGTGTTGATATTGGTTTCCATTGACTGTTGTCAGATAATTGTTTTGTTAACAAATTGCAGAATTTAGTAAATTTGAATAATTAATTCATTGAGATGCAATGTGTGATTTAAATGTTCCCTGAGACATTCAATTTTGTTGATCTTGAAGGAGGCAAATGCGAGACCACCATTGTCTCCAGCTAAACAGAAAAATCTGAGCACAGTGTGATTTTGAGATTGCTTCTGAATCTTTAGAGACAAATATGAGACCCCGGAGTCTTTAGTTTAAGAGAAAAATCTGAGCACTGTGTGTGATGATGATGAAGATGATATTTTTGATGATATCTCTTCTAAAACGTTAAAGGAGACTATTGTGACAGTGTTAGAATTTTTTGTTTCAGGAGAAAAATATGAGAAGCAGGAGACGCAAGCAAAAGTCTTCATTTGATGTTAAAGTTAAAGTTCATTTATGTTTAGCAGAAACATATGAAATGTGAAAGAGACTTTTATTTTTAAATTCTTCACTCTTGATAGCTTCAATCTCATTCATCCCCACCATTTCAGTCAAACACAATACATGCATTGTCATAATTTAAGTCGTTTAGTGCAGTGTTTTGTTGCACAATGATTTAAAAGAGGAAATCATGACCCTATATTTACATGCATGCAAAATGGGTTGTACAAGAGAAAAAAAAGTAATGCAACAACCATAAAGCATGAAGTGTTACCTTTGATTAAAAAACTAAAATAATTTATCTCTTATTCTAAACATCTTACACTTCTCTAATCCCTTTCTATTATGTTTGGAAAATGTGCAAAAATGCTGGGCAGATAAATTGAATCTTGTAACCATTAATATTCTGAAATGTACAATGGTATTTAAATTATATTTTTGGTATTTAAGAACACTAGAATCATCACTTAGTATCCTGAGCTTAGAAAAACCTCTGTCAGAACCAGAACTTGCCTTGTGGGCAGCACATCAAAATCGAAACACAGCTACACCTCAGACAGCATGAGTCTAAAGGTACTTTCCTGATCCTGTTCCCTTCTCGCTTCTCTCCCCGCTTCTTCCCGTCTCTCGTCCTAAAGGGGAAAAACCGTTAAAGAGGTGAAACCCCAATGTCATAAAATAATAATAATAAAAAAGAGCAACCTCTGCAAGACAATAAAGAGATCTCCCATGTTTCTCACACCCCATTCTCATTTTGGACTCCTTTTTCTCAGAATTTTCTCATGTCTCAGTTGTATCTACTTTTATTTCTCCTATAAGCGGAAATGTTTAGGAGAGAGATATGAGAATCACAACTAAGTCTCCTGAGCTTAGGAAAAGCAACCACAGAGGACTATATACTTTAGGCAGCTGCTTTCCAAGAAGGAATCCAAACTGTCAAGTGAGTGATTTGGAATTCTGTACACAATCAGCAACTCCATGCATCACACAAACAGCCAAGTGCTTGAGAGACTCGATTCACTGATAATGCTGCTAAACCCAGAAATTCATTCTTTTTATAAAATAAAGTAAAGTTTCCGTTCTAAACTGTAATCGTGGAGCTTGATGAATCCAGAAATATGAATACAACTTCTTTGACCTTAAACCTTTATTCCAATACTATTCTCCATGTGGCCTTGTCTTCTATCACACTTTCAAGAATCGGAGTAGCTAAACAGATAACACCCAGAAGAATGTACAGCAACACTTTAAATGTGCATGCTATATCTATAAATTCAGCCCCTGCCAATTAGCCCTCCTTATATAATATTTATTTTTTTATTTAATTTAAATAAGCACAAAGAGCCAGTGTGTAAGAACCAGCATCGTTTGTAAAATATTAATTAAGAGAGGGTTTTGAAGAATCTATTTTCAGCCAAAGCATTGATCAGACATTCAGAATGAAAGGACCAGCTTTATGTCCAAACATGAAGGATGATTATCTGTCATTATTTATGCGTCAGTTCTGAGACTATGACAAACAAGTAGCTAAGGCAAGCATCACTAATATTATTGTTGCAATTTAAATCCTAAAGTCTTACTTTATTCTGTGAACAATAAGAATCAAACTACTGGTAAAATAATTTATCACAATGTAATTTTCAGGCTCATAAAAGGATAATGGCAATAAGAATATGAAATCAAAGCAAAATGGTATCAAATTAGGATAGCTATATCAGAATAATATTATAATATCATCAGTAAATTATTATCAGAATCATGCCTGCATACAATTTAAATTGATATAAACTAGAATGTGTATATCATCACAACAATGGAGAGACTTGCAATCAGCCACAGGATTTAATCAGGCGAGATAATGGAGCGATCTATTTTTGATTGCTATAGTTATCCCTTCACAGCAAGAGGTTAGCATTACGAGAAAATTCCCCTACGTCACAGTATTCCCTAGTCATCTGCAGAGAACCAGAAATAGAGCGGGGGTTAAGTGTACCATCTGGGAGTAATTAATACTTAATTAGTGTGTGAGGTGTTGAATACTCGATAGGGGGGACATTTGGGAGCACCTTCCATCTACTAAAAATATCCTACGTTCTGCCAAAACGGACTACACACAAACAGCCTCGGAGCCTCTCGCGACATTTAAACACGTGAAGTGTCCACAAGAAAACTGAATCATACTTTTCAGCACCTCTGATGGGATTCAGTTTCATCAAACAAACTTTATTGCAAAGCTGTTTTTGCATTTCATGGTTGAAGTTGTCTCTTCATTTACTCTAAGCTTAAATTAAGTGTCCACATGTTCAAAATAGACAGAGCCATCACATATAAGGCACATTTGGAAAATGTTGAGGAATTAGCCATTTGTGAAGATTTATTTCTTTATTTTGATAGAAATATCAAATCATTCACATTCATCACACATCAAATCACATCATTATTTCTGCTTTTGAGAACACATGAAATTAAGCTGTCTCTATAATAAATGCCTGATTCAGATGCCTGATTTGTAGACTTTAAAAGCTCCATTCTCCAAGTTCATTTAATTTAATTTGTTGCTGGTGTCATACCTGGGTAAGCAAGTTTTGGGTTAATTATCCGAGGGTTCATGGTACAGTACATGTGATGGGAAGTTAACTTTGCTTTCTAGAATCTTTCTTGAATCTGACCTAGGTTTTGTAGAGAACCTATTCTTCCTTTCTCTCCCTCTCGCCATGCATTTTCCAGTCATGTGTCCATATCAAATAAAAATTCTGCCTGTCCCTTTTGTCCCTGTTTGCTCCTGTTTGACTCTGCCTGTACGACCACTCTTTGTATCATTAAAGACACACATTTGGATCCCTGCCTGTGAGTCCATCCGTTACACCTATACCCTCATTCACTATTCCCTTTATTACTCCACTAATATAATATATAATAATAATAATAATAAACTCCACCTGAAGGAGTTAATGAAAAATAGTGAGTAACAATGAGTTCACCTTTTTAACCTCTGCCTCTTTTTGCTGTTTGTGGTTGTTGTTTAATGATTATTTGAATCTTAGCCAACTGGCATCTCAAGTAGTAATGAAAACTAACATGCCATAGAAATGCCATAGCCATAGAAACTAACATGTATAAACCTTAAATAAACAATATAATAATCGAAAAGGAGTGATACTTGTATGGTATTATGCTGTAACCACATTGGACCAGCAGTTTGGACAATGGATGGATTGATGGATGATTCAGCTGCGGGCGCCATCTCGTCAAGATGTGGTAATTAATTTGGCACGACCCTCATAGTGCATTATGGGAATTATATAGCCATTGAGGGTACATACTCGTTATTGCAGTGCATTGTGGGATTGAGAGCACTCGATAATGTCCATGGTATGGTTTTGGACATGAGTGCAAATGGCTGTCTCCTCAAATAGTGCCCTATTTAAGAGTATGGGTGTGATTTCGGACACAGCCCATGACAAAAATGAAAAGAAAAGCGGGAACAAAGGGAACAAAGGCACACAGAAAACAGAACAGTCTATGTCGGAAAATTTCAAACGTGGGATTTTCAGGCTTAGAACATTGAAAATGAATACAATTTTAGAAGGTTTTGGAAATTATATTTATCTCATTGGTTTTTTGACTTAATTATATTTGACAGTGGATAATTTGAGCAAAATAAAAACATATAGGGTAAAACGATAACTAATGGGGGTATTTGCAACATCGAAATTACAGGAAGTTGGGAAGCCTGCGACACGGAAAAAAATAAAAAAATACATCAATTCCTTTTGGTAACATATTTTCTTAGTTACTTTCAAAGTTGCTGCTGTTGACATCACAGTAACGTAGTTCACTAAAAGACAGGTCACATGAGAGGTAGCTAACGCTGTCAACTTCACGTGCGATCTGCACTCAAATCGCTTCATAATGAAAGCAAAGATGTTCTGCGCTTCCATCAGTTTCTAAGGCCTTTGCATAAGCCCCTCAAGATCATCTCGCAGTTCAAAGAGGAAAAAGGCAAACGGCTCAAGACAGCTTTTAGCCTCTCTGTTTCAACAGCTGTGTGCCTTTGCATCTGTTGGGATGCACGTTTTGGGATTTCATGGCGCTCTTTTGGTTTTCCTTTCTTTCCCTGCCAAGAGTCAAAATCCCTTTCATAAGAGCCGCAGGCGAGCAACTACCTCCGCTGGTGAGAGACACTTAGTAAAACAATACAAGACAACCTTTTATTATCGCGGTACCTCATTACTTTTTAACGAGTATAATCCTAACATGCTACTACTCATGAATAATTTAAGGAGAAGAGCTCACCCTGGAGTGACAGGAGAACAGGAGGGAAAGTTACAAAGAGCGAGTTTATGACTTCAGCTGCAGCACTTATAATTAAGATCGCTTCATGGAAAGTACCTTTTAATTGCACCATCATTGATCCTCTGGAAAGGTGAGGCAAGAGCCTTTGATAACTAGTTAATAACACAGTGACATGAACACTGGTATCGTCAGCCACGGCTCGTGCCCTTTATAGTGCTCTTTGAATTGGCGGTGAAATGGAAATGCGCACTGATAACGCTCTCTTTTAGTCGTCTGTCATAAGAGACGGTTACAGCTTTCGGAGTTGTCTGGGTTCACCTCGCACTCATTAAAATCCAATACAAAACAATTACTGTTTCACTGACTAGATTTAGCTGTAAATTACATTGTAAATGGATGAGATTATAAAGGTAAAGGTCTGGAGGGGAAAATGTTTGTTTATCGACTGTGCTGTCCCCATCTCAGAAGGAATACGGGGTCTGAAAGTGATTTTGGAGTGCTGTACGGGACCTTTGCTACCGTAAATACAGAAAATGTTGTTTTCATAAATGACTTAATGGCCCGATGGCTCTGAAACCAATGAGTCATCAGGTGGGGTGAATGTGTTAAGTGAGAACATGAGGATGAAAGGAAACATTAGTGCTGTGCTGAGTGTGGAGGAAAGCCTCAGGCTGGATGCTGTGTTGCGAAGAACTCCTTCCTGCTGCTGCTTTGGACACATTATCTACCGTTCCAGCCGTATCTGAGAGCCACATTTCTTTCTAAAGCTGTTTAAAGGGGGCACAGAAGCGACATCTGAAATGGCAGATAATATAAAACAATTTTCACACGTGTTTAATGGCTTGCAGAAGCATAATATATTATGCATTTCGATTTGTTTCTAAACTGTTGACTATAAGTATCGTTGCACCCACATGTCAACTAACTCTCATTAGAGTATTAGGCCCTGTTTACACCTGGTATTAAGATGTTTGTTAGTCAATCGGATTATAAGTGAACAACACTAACTACGATTTAAAACATTTTGAGCTGGTACACTTTTGACCACTTCTAGCCACACGTTCAACCAGATTGCTTTTGTAGTGTAAACGCTCATGTGGTCAGATGATTGATGATCGAACAGCCACAAAAGACTATCTTATGGACCCTACGCTAGCCAGACAGAAGACCCAAGTTTTGTTTGAAGATCTAAAATTTGCGAAGCACAATCTTCTCTCTCAATCTCCCTGATTTCGAATAAACACTTGGTCTTACATCTATCAGAGCAGAAATGAACGCTGCTGTTCACCACATGTTTCTCTGTTGTGTCCAGGCGCGCTCATATGTAAATTGCACAAGATTATTTTATCCATTAGATTCAAAATTCTGAAAAAGCCCAATTTATCCACCCATAGACCCTCCACTTGAAAATATCAGGACAGAAGTGGTTGAAAGTAGACAAAAGATATGTATCAACCAAAACACATCTCAATACCGGTTGTAAACAGGACCATAGTTGAGTATTAGTGGACTGGTAGGGTTAGAGTAGTGAATAGGTTGACATGTAGTTGTAAAGTGTTAGCAGATATTCAGCTGACCGTCTACTAATACTCCACTAACAATGAGAGTTAGTTATCATATCGGTGCAATGTTATTTATAGTCAACAGAACGTATGATAGAAACCATCAAATTAAAGTGTTACCGCAAATTTTAATGCTGCTTTTTTTTAAAGAATGTTGCGTGATTGAAAAGATATGGCCTAATTCATTGGACAAGTTACCAAAACAGCAGATTCTGAACCTCTTACCGCATGGGTCAAACAGAAGTTACAAGTCAAACATCTGTGGGAAGCCAAAGACAACCACGTATTTCTGTTTATTTAGTTTCAAACATCTGGAGAAGGAGAAAGGTGAAATCAGGAGACACATCGCCCACTTCCAAAAGAGCTTGCAAAAGTGAAGCATGTTAATAACTTGGAACAAATTCATCTTCTTGCATCCTCATTAACCTCTCTCTGAGGAATTCCTCCTGGACTCATCATGCATTCTTCATTTAGTTTAAATTCTTCTCTTATTTAACAATAAAACAAATGGTCAGAGTAGCTGGACAAATTATTCTTTTCATTATTACAATTGGAGAGGATCAAACTAACTGACACAGTACTATGACCATGTTCACATTGTCTAATAATTAATACTAACTATACAATCCCAAATTACAATACCATTGAATAGTTGTGACATCTCATTGAATGAATATTTTCCATATTGAAGAAGGAAAGTCTCACCATAATTATGAAATAACACAAATTAAACGGAAGGTACAGTGTTCAAAGGGTTCGTATCAGTACTATTTTAGTATCATGATCAGATTTTTTTGGTAATTATTAATATTTTAAATTAGTTTCCATTTTAATAGATTATTTTCATTTTAAATGCAATTGAAGTTTTAGAAATTTTGTTGTATGTTTTTTGTCATTTTATTAGATTCTTTTTACTTAATTTTTTTATTCAGTTGTATTTAAATTTTAGTACTTCAAATTAAATTAAATTAAAATACTGCCATGAATATAGCTGAAATAAAAGGTCAAAAAAATTCGTTTCAAGTAAAAAATGATTTTTTTGTTTTTATGTAAAGTTTTTGTTTTAGTTAACTAGTGCTGTGTAGATTATTTACAAATTGTAGTTGGGTTAGGTTTAGTGTCAAGGTCACTTTTTGATCATTTTTTTAACTTTTGACATAACTCATATATCACATTGATTTGAAAAGGAAAATGTTGTACTACACTGATAAAAAAATACAAACAGAAAGAAAATATACTCTATTCATTCCAATAAATATTACATTACATGGGTTTCCCAGACTGGAGTTCATGGTAAAGTAGTTTAAATGCTATTATGTAATTGAATCATAAAATAGTTTTAAAACAAAAAAACAAAACAAAAAAAACTCAAATTCAAATATATTTAATTTGTTTACCTGCATGTCACGTTGTAATAAGGAATGCGGTGTGCGATGCGGAGAGTCTCAAACAGAAAGGCTTTATTGAAATAGGAAAACAAAAGCACGCGAGGGTGCAAAACTTGGACACGGAAGGAGCAAAAACATCCACACACGAAACATCCTCAAGACACTACATTACAATAACCGACAACTGGGGAGTGAACATGGAGAACTTAAATACTGACTGTGATTACAACTGGAACGCAAAACACCTGTGACTAATAAGTGCTGAGGGGAACTGGGTGACGGTGAGATCAGGAACGGGGAACATGTGACACAGAGAAGTTAAACTAAGAGTCCAGGGTGAAAACTAACATAAACGTGACATTACACCCCCCTCCCGGCAGGCGCGACCTCGCGCCGGAGAAAGTACGACACTGGGTGAGGGGGGCGGGACCGGCTGAACGACCGGTGGTGGCTCCGGCGGGACCGGCAGTACCGGCTGGAGTGCCGGCGGTGGCTCAGACGGAGCCGGCTGGACGGCCGGTGGTGGCTCTGGCGGTGGAGCAGGCGGTGTCGGCTGGGGCGCCGGCGGTGGAGCAGGCGGTGCCGACTGGGGCGCCGGCGGTGGAGCAGGCGGTGCCGACTGGGGCGCCGGCGGTGGCTCTGGCGGGGCCGGCTGGAGTGCCGGCGGGACGGCCGGCGGAGGCTCTGGCGGGGCCGGCTGGACGGCCGGCGGTGGCTCTGGCGGGGCCGGCTGGAGGGCCGGCGGTGGCTCTGGCGGTGCCGGCTGGAGGGCCGGCGGTGGCTCTGGCGGTGCCGGCTGGAGGGCCGGCGGTGGCTCTGGCGGTGCCGGCTGGAGGGCCGGCGGTGGCTCTGGCGGTGCCGGCTGGGGCGCCGGCGGTGGAGCATGCGGTGGCGCCGGCTGGGGTACCGGCGGTGGAGCAGGCGGTAGCGCCGGCTGGAAGGCCGTCTGGACGGCCGGCGGTGGAGCATGCGGTGGCGCCGGCTGGGGTACCGGCGGTGGAGCAGGCGGTGGCGCCGGCTGGGGTGGCTGGAAAGCCGGCGGCGGCTCTGGGAGGTCGCTGAAGGCCGGGTCGGGCCACGGCAGCTCAGGCTCTGGCGGGTCTCAGGCTCTCGGGAAGAACTCTGTTCGGTTTCGGCCGCTCGGGAAGAACTCTGTTCGGTTTCGGCCGCTCGGGAAGAACTCTGTTCGGTTTCGGCCGCTCGGGAAGAACTCTGTTCGGTTTCGGCCGGTCGGGAAGAACTCTGTTCGGTTTCGGCCGCTCGGGAAGAACTCTGTTCGGTTTCGGCCGCTCGGGAAGAACTCTGTTCGGTTTCGGCCGCTCGGGAAGAACTCTGTTCGGTTTCGGCCGCTCGGGAAGAACTCTGTTCGGTTTCGGCCGCTCGGGAAGAACTCTGTTCGGTTTCGGCCGCTCGGGAAGAACTCTGTTCGGTTTCGGCCGCTCGGGAAGAACTCTGTTCGGTTTAGGCCGCTCGGGAAGAACTCTGTTCGGTTTCGGCCGCTCGGGAAGAACTCTGTTCGGTTTCGGCCGCTCGGGAAGACGGTTCACTCACTTGGGGAATCGGTTCACTCACTTGGGGAATCGGCTCACTTGAGGCAGGCGCTCTCGGATAACCAACGGGCGCAGTAAGGGGCTGACACACTGGGGTCGCGAACGCAGCCCGACCAGCGAGATGAACTGGTCCGGGCTGCACTCTAGCGGGCACAGGATCATCCCCATGAGGTGCGGGCGTTGAGGCTGAGGGACGCGCTGCGGCTGTAGGAGAGGTAAGTGGTGGTTTTTGCTGACTGGATCGGGCTGAGACGCTCTCCAGACACTTTGCGACGGCCTCTCGCCAGCTGAGCCCACTGGTGTCTGGGAGGTCTCGCAGTTGGTAGTAGTTCGCCCCAACCCAGTAAATAGTCTTCAGCGCTGCGTCGTCGAGGCCGGAGGTAGCGGCGAGCTCACAGAACTCTCGGGAATAAGGGGCTAACTCCGTATGCCGACGAGCGGTAGCGATGAATCGGTTGGCCAACTCCATAACAGCTGAATCTCTTGTCTTTCGGGTGACAAAAAACCCGGTCGGTTATTCTGTAATAAGGAATGCGGTGTGCGATGCGGAGAGTCTCAAACAGAAAGGCTTTATTGAAATAGGAAAACGTCTCCGGTTACTATCGTAACCTCCGTTCCCTGAGAGAGGCGGGAACGAGACGGTGCAGCGAAAAGATGCATTGGGAACCTCCCCTTCACGTAAATTTCTGAAACCTTATAGGATAACGCCAGTTGACAACTGGCCAATTGTCGCGCGATGCGCTCTGGCTGTCAGACAGTATAAATAGCATAAGCGCGGCAATTGCGTCAGAATCATGACTGAACACGGCACAGCTGGTCAAGCGACGAACACGGCGAACGCTGCACCGTCTCGTTCCCGCCTCTCTCAGGGAACGGAGGTTACGATAGTAACCGGAGACGTTCCCTTTCGAGGGCGGGAACGAGACGGTGCAGCGAAAAGATGCATTGGGAACGGTGTTCAATCCCGCCGTGATTGAGACCTAGACCAGTCTGATACAGCGAAACACACACCAAACACAGCTCGTCCAATGGCAACGTCGCCACGTGTGCTCACTACTGATAGGTGCAGCTAAGCCAATGAAATCTTAAGCTAAAGCTTGTCAAAATTTGCATATCAGCAGCATGAAAAATAGCGGGCTGCGCTATTACAGGGCAGACGTGACTATTCAGAAAGCATTAAAGCACAACTAATGTGAGCGCATAGCGTCAACGGCAAAGCGGTGACAGTGAACACATAAGCACAAACTACTGTACAGAAATCCCCAGCGTCAACAGCAAGGCGGTAACAACTGCAATATCCCAGGAATAATTGATTCAATTACTCACCGAAAGCACTTGAGACGCCAAAGATGGAACATCCAGTTTATAAAACCTGGCGAAGGTGTTCTGAGAAGACCAGCCAGCAGCAAAACAGATATCCTGTATTGACGTACCTCTAGACCAGGCCCACGATGAGGCAATAGCTCTCGTCGAGTGAGCTCTGATGTGGAGAGGGCATTCCTGTCCCTGATTCGCATAAGCCAAAGCAATAGCGTCCACTATCCAGTGAGAAAGCCTCTGTTTAGAGACAGCATTTCCTCTAGTAGCACCACCATAGCAAACAAAGAGCTGGTCCGACTGTCGGAATGTGGCGGATCGGTCCAAGTAAATCCGTAAAGCCCTGACGGGGCAGATAGCCCTCTGAGCGCCGATGTCCTGTGAGGTTGACGGCTCTGAAGACAAGGCGAGCAGAGAAACTACTTGCGCTTTAAATGGAGTAGAGAGTGATTTTGGCACGAAGCCAGGTCTCGGCCGGAGAGTAACACTGCAGTCTCCGGGCCCGAAACGAATACAATCGTCACTCACTGAGAACGCATGCAAGTCCCCAATGCGCTTAGCCGATGCCAGTGCGAGAAGCAGCGCCGTCTTCTGTGAAAGCTCCTTAATCGCGACCGATTCCAAGGGCTCGAACGGCGGCAGAGAGAGAGCTCTCAGAACCAGCGCCAAATCCCACGGCGGAACCGATGGGGGGCGTGGGGGGTGTAATCTCCTCGCACCTCTGAGAAATCTGACCATTAGTGGATGCCTCCCGATCGATTGCCCGTCGTCCGGTGAACGAAACGAGGCGACAGCGGCCACATAGACCTTTAGAGTAGACGGAACACTCCCGTCATCCAGCCGGAGCTGTAAAAACTGTAACACATCTGACACGGGACAGCTCACCGGGTCGATATTGTGCTCGTTGCACCATTTCACGAACACTCCCCATTTCAGGGAATAAAGGCGTCTCGTGGAAGGTGCACGAGACTCCGCGAGAGTCTCCAGCACACGAGAAGGTAGTGCGAGCTCTTCTAAGTCCCCTGAAGCGGCCACGCGTGCAGGCTCCACAGCTCGGGGCTGGGATGCCATATCTCGCCACTCGCTTGAGACAGTAGATTCTTGCTGACGGGAATCCGCCACGGGGGGGCTGCCAGCAACTCTCGTAGGTCCGGGAACCAAGGCTGATTCGGCCAGTTCGGGGCGACTAGGATCACCGACGCTCTTTCCTCCCTTATTTTGCATAGGACTAAAGGCAGAATTTTTACCGGAGGAAACGCGTACAACCTGGCTCTCGGCCAACGCGATGTCAGAGCGTCCCCCGCTAGAGGGGCGTGCGACAGGGAGAAAAACAGCGGGCAGTGCGCGTTCTCGCTCGTCGCAAACAGATCCACTTCTGCCCTCCAGAAGCGATCCCAGATCATTTGCACCACCTTTGAGTGAAGCCTCCACTCTCCGTGAGGAATCCCGTTCCTCGAAAGCATGTCTGCTCCGCGGTTTAGTACACCCGGGATGTGCGAAGCTCTGATGGAGAGGAGATGTTGATCTGCCCACAGCAGGAGGCTCGTTGCCAGCTCGAACAGGGCCCTGGAGCGCACGCCGCCTTGGCGATTTATGTATGAAACCACGGACATGTTGTCGGTGCGAATCAACACATGCTGCTGTTCTATTTGCGGCAGGAAAGCCCTTAGGGCCAAACATACCGCTTTCAGCTCCAGGCGGTTGATATGCCACTCGCTCTGTGACTCCGACCATAGACCGGAAGTCGGAACGCCCTCGCATGTTGCACCCCAACCTGAGCTCGACGCGTCTGTCGTCACTACGGTGCGTGTCGTCACCAGCCCAAGGGGAACCCCCTGGCTGAACATGTCCTGATTGGACCATGGTTCCAGAGCGCTGATGCAGCTGCGGGAGACCGTGATGCGCATGCGCCCCGCTGTCCACGCTCTCCACGGGACACGGGTCTTCAGCCACAACTGCAGTGGACGCATTCGCAGCAGACCCAGGTGGCACACTGAAGACGCTGACGCCATAAGACCTAGAAGCCTCTGGAAAACCCTCAGGGGAACAGACCGGTCCTGTCTGAAGCCACGCAGAGCCGAAGAGATGGTCTCTATGCGTTCCGGGGCGAGGCGGGCTCGCATCGCCACTGAGTCGAAGCACACACCTAGATATGTTAAATACTGACTCGGGGTGAGCATGCTCTTCTGCATGTTCACTCGCAGGCCCAGTGACTCCAGATGATGAAGCAGCATGTCTGTATGCCTGATTAGCACCTCCCTTGTATGAGCTAGAATCAGCCAATCGTCCAGATAGTTTAGAATGCGCACTCCGCTCGCTCTGAGGGGGGAAAGTGCTGCATCCACACATTTTGAGAACGTGCGCGGTGCCAATGCCAGCCCGAACGGGAGCACGGCATACTGGTATGCTGAGCCCTCGAACGCGAATCTCAGGAAACGCCTGTGGCGTGGCGCAATCTGAATATGAAAATACGCATCTTTCAGATCTACGGACGCTAGCCAGTCCCCGGGACGTACCTGTGCCAGTATCTGCTTCAGCGTTGTCATTTTGAACGCGCGTTTGTGGAGCGCGCGGTTGATGGGTCTCAGATCCAGAATCGGACGGAGCCCTCCATCTCTCTTGGGCACCACGAAATAGCGGCTGTAGAATCCGCTCTCTAGCTCGCTCGGAGGGACGCGCTCTATCGCTCCTTTCGCGAGCAGACTGTGAACCTCCTGTCTCAGAACAGGTGCGCTTTGAGGGAGCGCCAGAGACGGGACCACACCAGTGAAACGGGGCGGTCTGCGTCTGAACTGAAGAGAATAACCGTGCTGAATTATTCCCAGCAACCAACCTGAGATGCCTGGAATGGCCCTCCAAGCTTCCAGGAAATGACGAAGCGGAGGGTAGGCTGCACGCTGCTCGACGAGTATCGGGAGCGGCGGGGAAATGTCGGCTACTATTGAGGGAGCAAGTGCATACTGTGGCTCCGCGCCGCTCTGAGGCAGGGCAAGCGACATAACACTGACAGAATGAGGAAGAAACAACTCTTTTTGTGAACAAGCATTTGTTTTTATTATTGCATCCACACAAACAGGGTTTAACACACACACATTGCAATCGTCGCCCATACGAACAGAGGGGACATAACGCACAACATGGTGTTTTGGGGGCGGCCCACCCGCGAGCTCTCTCTTCCTCTTGACGGGACCGTCAGGAAGATGGCTTGCCTGCGGGAGGCTGTGCGCCGTCACGACGGGGGCCCCCCCTGGGCGCGTGACGCCTCTTCCCGGGCCCCGGCCATTGCTTGCGTCGGACATCCGGCTCCGGGCGAGAAGCCGCCGGAACTGCAGCCGCCGATTGCTGTGTCACCGGTCTGTGGGGGAGGCGCGGCGCCGACGCCGACCGCGCCCTTGAGGGCTGCTGGTACGCGCGCCTCGGCATCACGTGGCTCATCGCTTTCGCGCGCTTTTGCGCCTCGGAAAATTTTTCCATAACAGACTCGACCGCGCCACCAAAAAGGCCGGCGGCTGCAATTGGTGCGTTGAGGAGCATTTTCCGGTCTGAGTCCCTCAGGTCCGCCAGAGTTAGCCACAGGTGCCTCAGGAGCACCACTAAAAACCCCATAGAGCGGCCGATGGCTTGCGCGGACCGCTTGGTTGCCATGAGAGCGAAATCCGTTGCCGCTCTCAGGTCCCTCACATCCTCCGCGTCCATGCTGCCGGCGTCCAGCAATTGCAGCAGTTTTGCCTGAAACACCTGCAGCACCGCCATCGAGTGGAGCGCGGACGCGGCCTCGCCAGCCGAGGTGTACGCTTTCTCTGCCTGGTGCGCCGTGAACCTGCACGGTTTTGACGGCAGCCCCAGACCTCCGCTCAGCATGGTTGAGGAAGGGCACAGGTGCGCCGCCATCGCCTCCTCCACGGGTGGCACCCGCACATAACCCCGAGCTTCAGCACCGTCCACGTGCGAAAACATGGCACGCGGTGAGGAGTGAGCGCGAGCTGACTGAGGCGCCGACCACGACCTCACCACGTGCTCATGTACCTCCGGAAAAAAGGGTGATCCCCTCCTAGCTCCGGCTTGCTGGCGGCTGGACTGGAGGAACCAGGAGTCCAGCTTACTTCTCGCGGGCTCCTGTGGAGCACTCCAGTCCAGGTCCAGCTCTTTAACTGCCCTCTCGAGGACCCTGACTAGCTCCTCCTGGAGGTCTAGAGGGCCCTCTGTGTCGAGGCACTCCGACGCCGCCCAGTCCCTGTCTGATGCAGCGAGGGATACTGAGTCGACGTCTCTGTCATCCTCGACCGGGAGGAAGTCCGCGAAGCGAACTGGTGATTGGGGAGACGGCAGAGGACGGCATGCTGCGTCGTCACCGTCACCCCGCGAGTGTGTGGGGGGGCCCGCCAGCGGCTCGACGGCGGCAGCGGACCCCTTCCCCGCGATACTGCGCGCTATGTCCCTCCTGGATCTCAGCGCGCGCCCCGGCAGATCCCCGCAGTGCGCGCAGGAGGACTCCAGCAGGGCATCCTCGGCGTGGGCCAGTCCCAGACAGGCGACGCAGTACGCGTGGGTGTCCGGCGGGTCAATGGGACCCGCGCAAACCTTACATTTAGTTCCTGTTGATTCCATAACTGTTCATAAGTCCGTGTGAAGGAAATAATCTGACGCAATTGCCGCGCTTATGCTATTTATACTGTCTGACAGCCAGAGCGCATCGCGCGACAATTGGCCAGTTGTCAACTGGCGTTATCCTATAAGGTTTCAGAAATTTACGTGAAGGGGAGGTTCCCAATGCATCTTTTCGCTGCACCGTCTCGTTCCCGCCCTCGAAAGGGAACAAAAGCACGACACAGAGAAGTTAAACTAAGAGTCCAGGGTGAAAACTAACATAAACGTGACACACGTGACCATTAACCCAAGTCAGAGATCTGTGAACTGAATTTTCTTATTATTATTATTATTGACAATTTAATTATTGACCTAACTTTTTATCCTAAAATCTGAAGGGGATATTTTAAGTAAACATATTGAGTCAAAGTGGTTCCAAATATGAAATGCTGTGACTTAGTACATATTAAAGTGTCGAAAAGACAAAAAATATTCCAAAGATGGTTAAATGACTCAATAATAAATTGTGTTTGTTAGGAGCTGATTAGATTTGAAATGCTAAGAAAACATTTGTTAAAAGTGAAAGATGTCTGTAAATCCAGTGAACAAATGATGTGTTGCTATCAGTTTTCAGTAGTCACATGACTAATGTCTCTTCAATTCCATAAACCTGGAAGACCGTCTGAACTTATACAAGCAGATTATATTAGGAAGGGACATTGAAAAAGATAGAAAAGTAGGGAGACTCAAAAAATTATGTATAACATTTCATTGTCATGATGGATTTGCAGACACAGACGCAAGTTAACACTTGACTTTATTTTAAAGCACGGACGAAACAGCAAACTGGAGATATGGCAGTAGATGGAAATATGGTGATGGTTAATGGCAGGCTTATCTGGTAGCAGGATGACGATGGTTGAATCCAGGCAGGTAAGGAGATCACGGAAGGAGTACTTGGAAACACACGGGAGGAGAAGCAAAGCGTCAACACTTGGCATGTCATAGAAGAGAGTCTAGGGTATCTGCGACGAGACCAGACTCTGACTGCAGGGTGAGGGCAGGTGCAGGTGATTAATACTGGGGAGGAGTGTGAGAGTCTGGTGCAAGGGGCGTGGACGGATCCGTGACAGTGATAAAGTAAGTTAAGAAGTAATGTACAGGTCAGAATTATTGGAACCCCAATCACGCTCAAAGATGGCTGTAAAATAAATATGGATTGTTTTTAACCTTTCATTGAAATAAAATAATTTAAAGTGGGTAAAAATTACTTCAGGAAATAAATGTTTTTCTCAAAAAAATTATTGGCACCCCTAGAATTTTTTATAAGTAAAATATCTCTGAAGTATATTCCCATTGATATATAACTAAGTGATTAAGAACAAACCAAAGAATATAGTTCTGCTTCACAAAACAGAAAGTAGCTGTAATAAAATGGCTAAAGCATTGACAATTCCCATTTCCATCATCAGCACAATAGTTCAGAACTTCCAATCAAGTAAAACTTTTACGAATCTGCCAAGAAGAGGACGTGTGTCTATATCGTATTTATGCCTGGAGAGGAGGAAAGTTTCAGTGGACAAAGACTCAAGGTTCACAGATGGAGAATTTCAGAGATCAGTTGAGTCTTGGGGTCAGAAAGTCAAAAAGGAAAAATCAAACAATCCATTATTCACAACATGTTGTTTGGGAGGGTTTTAAGAAAAATCCTCCACGCTCATCCAAAAACAAACTCCAGCATATTCAGTCATCAAACAGGACTTGAACTTCAAACAGGACTGGTTTCTGTGGTCAGACGAAACTAATAAAGAGCTTTTTGGCAGCAAACCCACTAGAAGGGTTTAGTGAGAACAGGGATAAAAAGTGCTGCATTCCCACAGTTAAATGTACCGCTGGATCTTTAATGCTGTGGGACGGTTTTTCTGCTGGAGGTCCTGGACCATGGAGGTTCAGACATTATGGGTTCTGTCAAATACCAACAGATATTAAAACATCAAAACCTAATAGCTTCTGCTGGAAATCTTCTAATGGGCCATAGTTGGATCGTCCATTACGACAATTAACCAAAACAAAAATCAAAATCAACACAAAAATGTGTCATTGAGCACAAAATGAAGCTTCTGTCATGGGCTCGCCAGACTCTGACCTCAACCCTATAGAAAATGAGTGGGGTGAAGCATCATGAACCAGGGAATCTGAAGGATCTGGAGAGATTCTGCATGGAGGAATGATCTCTGGTCAGGTGTTCTCCAACCTCATCAGGCATTATAGGAGAAAACCCAGAGCTGTCATCTGGGGAAAAGGAGGTTGCAAAAACTATTTCATAAAAGGGTGCTAATAATTGCGGCTAACGTGTTGTGGAGAAAAGGATTTATTTAATTATTTCAAATCTTTTACTTGAATGGAAGGTTATATTTTTGCCAATTTTTTGAATGAAAGATCAAAAGGATAAACAGTGCAGATATATTTTTACAGCCATCTTTGATCATATTTACTAGGGGTGCCAATAATTCTCACCGCAACTGTAATCTAATTACATGTTCTTGTAATTATTTAAATCTGATTAGATAATCCAGATTACATGTAATAAATTACCACTGAATACAACAGGGCTGTTATTTTGTAAACTTATGTTGGATTGATTTTCCATCAATATCTGCTCCTTTTCACCCATTAAAAAAAGTTAAGAAGTAATTAAAATGTTAGTTTTGCAAGAAAGTCATACTGGAGTCATAATTTATAAGCTACAAAGCTCATTTTAAGCAAAAGCCTTTCTAAGATCATGAGAAATATAAATTCATACAACATAAGAAGTTATCATCCCTTTGGCACTTGACTTATAAGACACCATAATGCAAGATGACAAAGTGTTTTCATGCCAATATATTAAATTAACTTAAATGTGTTATTATAAGACGCTTTGGGATGGGGTACAATAAGGCAGCGTCCACAGAGAGCCACTCATCACCATCTAGCACGCGACTATCTTTGGCCTGATAAAACATTTGAGCGACTCGTTGGAGCGTGACTTTCCCTCGGGGCACCAAGAGTCCCCAGTGTGGAATGAGATCATTAAAATAATCAAATTACGGCCACTACGGGAAAAAAAGCACCAATGCCTAAAGTTGTTTAAGAGTATTATAAATAATGGCACTAATGCTGCTGAGACTGAGAATGATTTCGAGAGCTTAAACAGACCTTGAGCAGTCCACACTTCACAATAATAGGCACGATTCAATAACTCCGATCCTAACGTAAGCGTATCTTCATAAAAGATTTCGGCACATTGCAAAGACAAATGGTATACGTGATTTCACCAAGAGCGACTTCCTGCACTGACATCTTTGTTGACACTGGAACAACATTCCAATCAACCAATCAGATTTGAGAGACAAGTTTGCAGTTTATGTCAAGTTTTAGTCTTACAAACAGGGTTAGGTGCTTCTACATCAGTGTTATTCACCATAATTTCACTCTGATTTTAGAGATAATTCTTGCCAAAATCATGGTGAGCAAAGACAAATGTACAAAAGTCACATTACCAAGGTCAAAATTTGCCTGTTTTCGCATTTAACATTGTTTGCAAGGTTCAAAGTGATTGAAGCGTGTCTTTCCGGCCAACTAAATAAATATCAAGCAAATAACGATGGCAAAGTTTTGGTCATGCAAAATAAACATCTTAACTCTAATTATGAATCGTTTAATTTCCCTTTCCTCCGGTGCCTATAAAAAATATCTCCTTTGAGGCAGTGTGTTATGAAAATGCTGTTTAATTTAAAGGAGAATTAAAACAGCAGTAATTACTTTATCCTCTCATCTAATGATCTTTATTGTTGGCTAAAAACAATATTTCATTTCTCAAGGGAGTCTGAAAATAAGAGAGTATTTCCCCTGTCTCCTCATCAATTTTGTGCCAGCATCATGAACACGAGCAGAAATTGTTCTCATTTGAACCAATAATCTCCTTGTCAATGCCACTTATCAAAAAGCTTCCAAATTAATTACGGCAAATGCAAGTTTTGTATTGGATCTGTGAAACTGCAAGCGTGCCATCAGTTAGGAACGGCTCTAGTGTGATTACAGTTGATTTTCTTTTCTTTAATGAATCTAATGTTGCCTTTTCCTTTCCGTCCTTTTGGTTAATTGGATTATAATGTCTGTCTGCTTTAATGTTTGGGAAGAGTGAAAAAACGAAAAGAAGTTTTTACGCTCATATCTGTGATGAAAGTTTTCTCTTGGTCCCCGAAGATTAAAACCAACTTCTTTATTTGTTCAAAATCTCACGCTTGACACGGAATGATAGGAAATGAAAGGGTGACAAGTGATTACTGAAGCATACATTCTTTTGTTCTGCTTTGATAGTGCAAAGTCTGCAGAAATAATGAGGACAGGGGGTGGGAGAACAAAAAATAAAAATAAAAAAGACTCATTTTGCAATGTCTTAATTTTAGACGTCCAAAATGATCAGTCTGCCTAACTATAAAGAGATGTGAGGACAATGCGATAGTGGAAGTCATTGTGGCAGAAATGGCGAGAACATGTTAAATGCTCCACACATCTGCACCTGCCATTGATGTACAGTACAATGTTTCATTGGAGTTTCTGTGAATGAAAGGCTTGTTAACATTGTTCTTTTTCAGACAACGGTTCTGATAACACAGTGTTATATAACATCTGATGTTTACCTGTCTAACAGGGAATGTTCTAGCAAGGTTCTCTCAAAGTTATGAACAAACGTTCTTCCTCTAACGTTAATAGAATATTCGTTTAAAATTATCCTTCATAATATTCAGGCTGTTTAGATGAATGTTCATGAAGAGAAAATAATCACAGAATTTGCAAGGCAAAAGTTTGTTTGTAGAATTTAAATTTTAATGGATCTTCTATGATTGAACTCAGTTAAGTTATCCTGCCAACTTTTTCTTTCGACTATAAAAAGAGACAAATATGCATATAATCAATTTGTGACAATGCATTTAACTGAAGAATACTTCTTAAACTTGAACTAAACGATGCAGCAATCAGAATGTTAGAATAGATTTGGAATAGATTTGAATAGGACTACAGTGATCCCTCGTTTTTTCCCTCGTGGTTAATGGTGACCAGAACCCCGCGATAGGTGAGTTTCCATGAAGTAGGATCAGCCAATCAGCTCACAGGACACATTGATTGGTCTCGCGCCGGGAACCAATCACGTGTCTTGTCTGAGTGCCGTGTATGTGTACAAAGCCTCTGAGAGAGTTTCTCTCTTTGTCTGGCATCCTGGGAAACCGTTTCTGTCATGCATCACGATAAAACAACGCTGCTTTCCTCAATACGGCTGCCGATATGGCGGTATTTTTGAACTTTTATTTTTCGATTAATATTTTTGAAAAATCTGCGATGCACTGAGGCCGCGAAACTTAAACCGCGAAGTGGCGAGGGATTACTGTAGATTCTAGAACTAAAATGATTTGCCAATTAAAATAAGTCATTTTTAGAGTAAGATTGTCAAGATAGCGGACATTAGCATTACCAAATTAAATAATAATCATAATAATTATGGCCTTATGTAATAATAATAATTATGGACTTTAAAAAAAAGTCAAGTCACCTTTATTTATATAGCGCTTATTACAATACAGATTGTTTCAAAGCAGCTTTACAGTGGTCACAGGAAAACAATATAAACAAAGTTTGTTTTGGCTGAACAGCAGCTCTAAAAGAGCAGGCAAATCAATAAAACTGAAGCATATTAAGTGTTATGTTACGTTGTGAAACATTGAAAATAAAAGTTCCAAAAGGAGGTTTCACAGTGATGCCATAGAAGAAGAATTTTCGGTTTCCTAAAGAACTTTTCAGTTTACAGTTAGTAAAATAACCATTTTATACTTAGTGCGAAGAACATTTTAATAATCTGAAGAAACTTTTTTTTCACAATATAGAACGTTTTGTGCAATGGAAAGATCCATGGAGAGGTGCCTCCAATAAGCCGGTTGTGTGAAGTGTGAATGGCGTTTTGGCGCAATATGGCTGCCGTTGCATTATCCATTAATATGCACTATGTAGTATTACCATGATACTAATATTTAATTTTAAGTCAATTTTATATTTAAGTCAATACGAGTATATTGCGACACCCCAATACATAGTTTCCATATGACGTCCTCACATACGTCACTGTACGATCATCAGCCATTCTGTGGGGCAATGCGTGTTTCACTTGAATACAATTTGCAGTTGCACAATGGTTAATACATGCTGGATTAAAGATCGTACAAACCGTGCAGACGATTCCGTGGAACGTAGTTTTTACACTATACCTGTTGTGAGGACATTTGAAGAAGAGCAAACGAAGACGTTAAGTGAAGAGCGACAACGAACATGGTTAGCGAACAAAAAAGATCTGCCATCAAAGCATTACAAAATCTGCTCACTTTCATCAAATACTGTATCGATTAGTGTCATTATTATCAACAGTAGTACAGTGAATGAAACAGAGTCGTCGGAATTTGTGGTCGGTTTATCTTTGTTTTGAATCCTAAAATGTACATGAACTTCAGTTCTTATCAACATAACTTTTCTTAGGTATTAAACACTGATAATTCAAATATGCATCAACGTTTATATTAGTAAAAAAAAACAACACAAAAAAACAACACCACAATATATTGAATATTCAGTCACTTTATTATTTTACAATCAGTAAAAAACATTATTTACAATCACCATGGGCTGTTTCAGCAATGCACGTTTTGGTGGTTTTAATAGCATCATTCATGCGCTGTGAGTGTCGTACCTAAAACTGCAGAGAAAATTCCAGTGAATTTCTGTTATTTTGAGCATTTTTAAATGAAATACATGCATATATAAACTTTTGCAACATCTTCATCTTCATCTTCAAGAAAGAAATATGTGTTTAAATGGTTAAATAAAAAGCCCCTTAAATGTATCTGATGACAACAATGACAACATATTACGAGTCAGTCTATACGGAATGGTATGGACTGTCACAGTCCTGTCATGATCCTCTTGTTTGTCCCTCATGTGTTGCCGTAGCTGTCTTTAGTTTGATTACCCATTTAGTTTCGCCACCTGTTGGTATTTTTCCTAGTGTATTTAAACCCTCATGTGCTCCATTGTCATTGTCAGTCTTTGAATGAATGTTACATGTTTGCCATAGTGTTTAGATGTGTGCTTCCTCCGAGTTTCTGTTTGCACCCTCGCGTGCCTTTTTGTTTATAATTAAAGTTCCATTTTGAGTTTCTCCAGTTATCTCCGTGTCGTGTGTCTCCGTGTTTTACACACAGCCCAGCGGTTGGTAACATGGACAAAGGGAATGAATCTCAACTTACCTTTGCTACCGTTAAACGTTGTTGTTCCCTTCCACGGTAAGGACGTCTTTAACCCAACCATTGATAAACTGATTGTAAGTTTCAAGCGATTTGTCACTTTTCAAATCTTCTAAAGTGTAAACACTTTTTGTGTTTAGTAAATAATTTAAAACATCTATGTATGTAATGTCCGGGAGGCATCGGACGTTACTCGTCAATTTTCCTTTGCCGGTTTCGTACGGATCAATGCCCCGATTAGGCTAACCGTAGCCTTGTATCTTTCACGTACTACTTTCTCTAACCCATCTTTGTACTTTCCTGAGACGTCCTTGTACAACCTAGCAAAACAAGCACTATACAAACAAAATTTGACTTGAACATGGACCTAATGCAGCTAGCGGAGTCTTACTGTGCGGCACTGTTTTAGGAGTGGTCGTCATTGTCAAAGTGATTCCTCTTTGTCAACATCCTTAAGTCAGAAAGTGAGCTCTTCCAGTTATTCAAAAGTACTTCAGGCTTCACGTCAGATGTGCTGGAAGCGTCTTACCTGATGAAAGCAAAGGAAAGAAAGGAGATACACACAGTCTAAAACAAGTTTCCTGTTTGAGACAACCTGAGGACTAGAAAGAGAGGAAGTGTGCATTTAGTCTAACTAGACAACGGCAATGAGAGACAAACCTCTTCCATTTTTCACTGTCAAAAAGTCCTGATTCAGGCCGTATAGACAAAAGTGAATGCAGCGCTGTAAGCTTCTAACAGAGTATTGTGTTAAACAGAGAGAATCAGAGAAGTGACACCGTGTGTGCGTAAGTATGTGATGCTGGTTTGAAGCACCAGGAGGTATTTCATAATGAGCAGAGCGACGGAGCAAACCGCTGCGTCCTGTGAAGGAATTAGGTGCGCGAGGCATCAGAGCGGTGCGGTACTGTCATTAACGCAGTTCCAAAATCACCATTTTCACTGTATTAGTACCCTTTAGTTACACACACATATTTTCTTTTTCTTTCCAACATCGCTGACAATACGAATACAAGAGCAAGGAGCGCACGACTTGTCATTTCCACTGCAATTTCAGAACCATTTCAAGAGAAATTATGCTAATAGGGTATAGCCGCTAGCAAACGTATAACTATTCCATCCGAACCCAGTATGAAATAAATGACATCCTCACAAAGGGCCTACTGAAGAATGAAACGCCACAGTCAGAATATCAAGGCGGAATCGGCCTGGTTGGAAATAACGAAGCCCATTTGCGTTTTATCTTGCCATCCCCTGCTGCTTCCCACCAGGCAAATGTAATAATTTGCTGGGAAATAACATTAGTATTTATTTATTATTTCCTTGCGCTGACCACTTGTTAACATAGATGTGTAATACTGTTGCTGACTGCATGCTTTCACACACATAAAACACCTGTTTAGAAATTTTACTTTTAGCTCCTGCGTCTTTAAAGTTGAGCAGAGGTACGTCCACACAAACACACATACACACACACACACACACTGCTGAGATGACTGTGGGAAAAGGGGTGGGAGCCCTTGTGCTCCACTAAGTGGAAAACTCGATCTTCTTACCTCAGCAGCTTCATACAGGGGAGAGCAGAGGACATATGTGCCAGAGAGTGGTCTTATGTTGTTGATTAGCAGTATGCATGAGAAAAGCCAGCACTTCTCTTAATAAAACATCAAGCTCTCACTGAAACTGGTGCAAGGCCAGAATTCGCTGGGAACGTTTATATGGTCAGTGAATCCACCATGAATCACACTTTGGTCCTGCTGTATTTTGTGACAGAGACTTAAGTCTTTATTTATTCTGCAGTTTCAGCTTTGAGGATGTTGCAATTATTCTACTTGATAGCGTATTCAGAAGTAATGGGTTTAAAAGCAGACTAAAGGAATATCTTATTAAATAAAAACTGAACATCAAAGACTAAATTAATAATGTATTCGTCCTGATGTTGACAGACTAACTTTACCCATGTGGCAGACACTTTAATCCAAAGCAACCAAGGTACACCAGCTCATGTATTTCCTGGGAACTGAACCTATGACCTTGGTATCATGCACTATTATTTTGGGATACAGGAATTTCCTCTATAGAACTCACAAGTCAAGAGTGTTTCTTGTCAGTTTTCTATTCAGTGAAAGTGAAAAGGGACTGGAGCTGTCGAGCCTCAAAAATGACAAAAAAGCCCCATAAATTATAAATACAATTTGTGCACTGTACTCCTAGCTAAGTTTTACAATAGCTTTTTGTGGAAAAGGCCAACATTTAAATTAATTGCTAAAACGTTGGCCCTTAATTCTTAATAATATCTAATATTTTGCATCAGGTTAAATGTCAGACAGCTGTGATGAAACATTTGAACTAACACCTTTACAGCTGATATAAAATGATTGATCAGGTTTAGACCAGCTGATACCAATCAGTTAAAAAAAGATCCAGATCCTTGAGATCAGCCCGGGACATCCCTAATATTTAGCAAATATTAAGTGTCCTCCTCTGACCAATGCAGGTTTACATGAAATAAGACATACATTAGATGCTATTTTGATTTGAATTGGCAAATGCTTAAGAGTCTGTGATTGGATCATCATTGCAGTGATCATTATGTTTCTAGCATGTTATATGTTTGGCAACAGTACTTCTAAAGTCACGTCAAGTTAAGTCAAGTCATCTTTATTTATATAATACTTTTTAAATTAAAGATTGTTTCAAAACAGCTTTATTGAGATAACAGAAAAATAATGCAACAAACCTAAACCTAACTGATGGAGTGTGTATGTCATTGAGGCACCTCTTGGTGTACATGAATGTTGAGATGTTGTTTCCATCAAGAAGTTCATAGATTTTTGGTCTATATCTTGTATTGACAATGCAGGAGTCCAACAATCTGTAAAGTGTCCTTCAGAATATCCTAAAGACATTCAATGAATTTAAGGAGGGGAATCAGAGTCGCCAATTCACATGTGAAATGATTCTTCATGCTCGCTCTCAACAATTCTTTCATAATTTGAACTGATGAATCTTGACATTATCATTCTGAAATATTGCCATGATGTGGCAATTTAAGAAATGAAGAGCTTCACACTCCACCAGTTAAGATTAGAAGAACTCTTGTCAAACATATAGCACACAAGAAACATGATAATTTCTGCAATAATGATCCAATCATAAACTCTTAAGCAGTTGCCTATTTATATCCATATGGCAACATTTTTTCTTTTCTTTTTTTGTCTAGGCAGCATATGTCACAGCACATTTGTGTAAGATATTTTTTTATCTGGCAGAGATTCCGATAAACCTGATGTGTCATCAATTTAAGAGCTCCAGTCCCCATTCAGTTTCATTGTATGGAGAAGAGTAGCAAGGATGCTCTGAAAAATAACTCTTTTTGTGTTTCAGAAAGAAGACCATACAGGTTTAAGGTAACATGAGAGTGAGCGAATAAGTAACAATCAATGGAAAGTCGTGGTGACTGTCTCGACTGGCACTGTCTCGACGGTGTTCCATCTACATCATTACCACCTTCTCTAAAAGTCAAGACCAGTCATCATGGACATCACCCTCCTCTTTCCTCTCAGTCTGACCTTTATGTTCCTCTCCCATTCCATTTTCCTGTTCTTTCTTTACAACACTGTCTTTGTCTGGCCAACTTAAGTTTAGTAGTCTTGGATTCTCTCAAAGGGATGTCAACTGGCAGTCATCTTCATGTACATCCACTTTTCTCTCTGTCTCAGCGTTTATGTGTGTGACTCATTCAGGGACTCCGGATGCAAGTATGAAAATGTTTATGCAGCACAATAACTTTCCTCTTAATTGCCTTGAGTGTTCTTCAACACCTGAGATCCATAAACCTCCATCGTCATCACTCATTACCCATCACTCTCATAGATACTTAAAGCTGAAGAGTTTTTTACGATGTTAAAATACCTTCTCCTATCCCAGTTTAATATACAAAGATGACTATAAATGAGCTATTCATAAGCTCTATTCAGATGGGACTAGCTTCCTAAAGTCTTATCACCGTGTATTTTCTAGATTCGGACATTATAGAAGGTCATGTGCTGTTGTTGCCTGCGTCACGTTTGACAAATATTGCTTTTATTGAATTATTTGATACTTTATTGTTAAAAAACTTGAGGGCTCTCAGGATTTGGCTCAGGGACTTGGGGGTGCTCAGGAGTTGACTATGGGGTTTGAGAGTGTTCATGAGCAGGCTCGGGGGTTTGAGAGAGTTCAGGAGGGGGCTCAGGGGGTTGAGAGTGTTCATGAGCAGGCTCAGGGGTTTGAGAGAGTTCATGAGCAGGCTCAGGGGTTTGAGAGAGTTCAGGAGGGAGCTCAGGGGTTTGAGAGAGTTCAGGAGGGGGCTCAGGGGTTTGAAAGAGTTCATGAGCAGGCTCGGGGGGTTGAGAGAGTTCAGGAGGGGGCTCAGGGGGTTGAGAGTGTTCATGAGCAGGCTCAGGGGTTTGAGAGAGTTCAGGAGGGAGCTCAGGGGTTTGAGAGAGTTCAGGAGGGAGCTCAGGGGTTTGAGAGAGTTCAGGAGGGGGCTCAGGGGTTTGAAAGAGTTCATGAGCAGGCTCGGGGGGTTGAGAGAGTTCATGAGCAGGCTCAGGGGTTGAGAGAGTTCATGAGCAGGCTCAGGGGTTTGAGAGAGTTCAGGAGGGGGCTCAGCGGTTTGAGATAGTTCAGGAGGGAGCTCAGGGGTTTGAGAGAGTTCAGGAGGGAGCTCAGGGGTTTGAGAGAGTTCAGGAGGGAGCTCAGGGGTTTGAGAGAGTTCAGGAGGGAGCTCAGGGGTTTGAGAGAGTTCAGGAGGGAGCTCAGGGGTTTGAGAGAGTTCAGGAGGGAGCTCAGGGGTTTGAGAGAGTTCAGGAGGGAGCTCAGGGGTTTGAGAGAGTTCAGGAGGGAGCTCAGGGGTTTGAGAGAGTTCAGGAGGGAGCTCAGGGGTTTGAAGGAGTTCATGAGCAGGCTCGGGGGTTTGAGAGAGTTCAGGAGGGGGCTCAGGGGGTTGAAAGAGCTCACGAGCAGGCTCGGAGGTTGACAGAGTTCAGGAGGGGTCTCAGGGGTTTTAGAAAGTTCATGAGCAGACTCGGGAGGTTGAAAGAGTTCATGAGCAGACTCGGGAGGTTGAAAGAGTTCATGAGCAGGCTCGGGGGGTTGAAAGAGTTCAGGAGGGGGCTCAGGGGGTTGAAAGAGTTCATGAGCAGGCTCAGGGGGTTGAGAGAGTTCATGAGCAGGCTTGGGGGTTTGAGAGAGTTCAGAAACAGAACCTTCAGAACCTTCCATGCAGACCTCAGGGGCCACATGTACTTGTCCAGTCAGACAATACATTGGCGGTTCCCCAATAAAAATTATCACGGTGTTTTGCGTTCACATCCGCTTTGCAAACTGGCATACCAAATCTTCCTCTCACTTTCAGCTTTCATCCCTGGGGTTCACAATCAGGGATTAGACATCTTGTCGAGGCCGAGACTGAGGACCTGGGAATATAGGCTACACCCTGAGGGATGGATCAGATATGGAGAACAAGTGGACTGGTTCTCCCTTACATATCCAGCTCCTTCAGACTGAACACTATGGATGTTATTTCCTGATTGCTCTGCTCCCAGGAGTTCTGGAGAGAGTTTGCCGAGACCTGGTCCATGTCACCTTGATTGTCCCGTGGTGGCTGGACAGAGGGTCTCTCCTCTATGGCTCTCTCTGGGAGAGTCCGACCAGGAGGGACCTGTTGTTCCAGGCAGGGCGCTTGATACTTCACACACGCCCAAAACTGTGACATTTTTGGGCTTGGCCTCTTGACTCTCAAAATGAGGTTGTTGAGAACATTCTTCAATCCAGAGCTGAAATATTTTCACTTCTTGGTCCAGTGCTTGTCAGCTGGACTCAGTTAACTGCCCTGTACTGGCCTGTGATCCTATCTAAGAGTTTCCAGTCAATTCTGACTCTCAAAGCATTGTTACTCCTTGCCATGACGTCTCATAAAAAATTGGAGGTATGCAAGCCCTGTTTGTGTGCTCTTCACACTTGGAATTTGCACCTCACATGATGAAGACCCCCTCCAACCTAAGCCACGTTGCATCCTTACTAATGTGACTCGATCCATTATACTTCAGGTCACCTGCCTCTAAAGTCCCTTCACAACAATGGCTTGATTTTACATGTGCTTCATGACGTAATCACGCAGAGCATTCCAACAGCGTCTCATTTCCTCTTCAGGAAAGGTTTCCACCTTCAACTAATGTTACAGTCATAACCTAGATGTTTCTGCACTGCAAAATCAGATTCTCTTTTTAAGTACTTCATAAAGAAGTCTATGAGGGGCATGAAGAAGTGTACAGGGAGTGCAGAATTATTAGGCAAGTTGTATTTTTTAGGATTAATTTTATTATTGAACAACAATCATGTTCTCACTGAACACAAAAAACTCATTAATATCAAAGCTGAATATTTTTGTATCAATATTTTAAGTAGTTTTTAGTTTTAGCTATTTTAGGGGGATATCTGTGTGTGCAGGTGACTATTACTGTGCATAATTATTAGGCAACTTAACAAAAAACAAATTTATACCCATTTCAATTATTTATTTTTACCAGTGAAACCAATATAACATCTCAACATTCACAAATATACATTTTTGACATTCAAAAACCAAACAAAAACAAATCAGTGACCAATATAGCCACCTTTCTTTGCAAGGACACTCAAAAGCCTGCCATCCATGGATTCTGTCAGTGTTTTGATCTGTTCACTATCAACATTGCGTGCAGCAGCAACCACAGCCTCCCAGACACTGTTCAGAGAGGTGTACTGTTTTCCCTCCTTGTAAATCGCACATTTGATGATGGACCACAGGTTCTCAATGGGGTTCAGATCAGGTGAACAAGGAGGCCATATCATTAGATTTTCTTCTTTTATACCCTTTCTTGCCAGCCACGCTGTGGAGTACTTGGACGCGTGTGATGGAGCATTGTCCTGCATGAAAATCATGTTTTTCTTGAAGGATGCAGACTTCTTACTGTACCACTGCTTGAAGGTGTCTTCCAGAAACTGGCAGTAGGACTGGGAGTTGAGCTTGACTCCATCCTCAACCCGAAAAGGCCCCACAAGCTCATCTTTGATGATACCAGCCCAAACCAGTACTCCACCTCCACCTTGCTGGCGTCTGAGTCGGACTGGAGCTCTCTGCCCTTTACCAATCCAGCCACGGGCCCATCAAGACTCACTCTCATTTCATCAGTCCATAAAACCTTAGAAAAATCAGTCTTGAGATATTTCTTGGCCCAGTCTTGACGTTTCAGCTTGTGTGTCTTGTTCAGTGGTGGTCGACTTTCTGCCTTTCTTACCTTGGTCATGTCTCTGAGTATTGCACACCTTGTGCTTTTGGGCACTCCAGTGATGTTGCAGCTCTGAAATATGGCCAAACTGGTGGCAAATGGCATCTTGGCAGCTGCACGCTTGACTTTTCTCAGTTCACGGGCAGTTATTTTGCGCCTTGGTTTTTCCGCACGCTTCTTGCGACCCTGTTGACTATTTTGAATGAAACGCTTGATTGTTCGATGATCACGCTTCAGAAGCTTGGCTATTGTAAGACTGCTGCATCCCTCTGCAATATATCTCACTATTTTTGACTTTTCTGAGCCTGTCAAGTCCTTCTTTTGACCCATTTTCCCAAAGGAAAGGAAGTTGCCTAATAATTATGCACACCTGATATAGGGTGTTGATGTCATTAGACCACACCCCTTCTCATTACAGAGATGCACATCACCTAATATGCTTAATTGGTAGTAGGCTTTCCAGCCTATACAGCTTGGAGTAAGACAACATGCATAACGAGGATGATGTGGTCAAAATACTCATTTGCCTAATAATTCTGCACTCCCTGTATAGTGAGTAATTACCACAGCGATACAACAACAGTATAACATTTTGACTATTGCTTCTCAGATATCTGTGAGGTCTAAATGTGAATTTCAAAAGGCTCATACATTATATATTGGAAAGTACCCATTTTTTGGGGGGATAAACTTGCTCTTCAGAATCACAACCTGTAAGTATATGATGTTCAAAATACGAAAGTTTTGTGTTTATATTGTGTAGGTCCCCGGCTAACCAGCCGTCATGTTTTTACTGTCTTACTGAAATAGTTCTGTTAAGCAGCTGTGGACCCACTAGTACCTAAAAATAGAGCAACTAGGATGTTCTTACTACTTTGAGTAATAAATAATAAATAATAAGATAAAGGATGGTGCAACATTTGTTTTACAAACTTCATTGTTACATCAGTCATTCCTGTTAGTGCTCAGCTAACACATATTGTTATTTATACAGTTAAAGGTGACCTATTATGCAACATTCACTTTTACATGGTATTTGAACATAAATGTGTGTTGGCACAACCACCCTATAATGGTAAAAACCCACCAACTCCTTTTCTTTTAGTTCCCTTAAATCATAAGCAGTGTCTCAGAATAAGCCTTTTGCAGTTTTTATGCAATGTGACGTCACATATGTTAAGGCCCCACCCACAACTGCTGACGGGCTCTGCCCTATTAGCATAGACCCCGACCTGAGAGAGCTAAACACAGTCCACTATGTTTATCTCCTTGCAGAGCATTTAACAGCAGCATTCAAGTAAGAAAGTTATTCAATCAAGTGCAGTGAGTGATTTTATGTTTTTCTCTGGTTGTTTGATTCATATTAACAGCATATATAGTATTAGGTTCTGTATATTATGCTGCTTTTACTTTAATACACAGATATAATATACACTTATGATTTCTTTACTTGTTGTTTACATTCACAGACATAACCGACTGTGTTTATGTTAAATCTATGTGTGTTTTTGACATAGCCTGGTGTGTATGTGACAGTTTAAATACAAATGAAAGAGAACAGCATGTTTTTCCTTCTACTCAAACATGGGTATTTACAACATGGTATAAAAAATTATCTGTGGGATATTATGACCCGAAACTTCACAGACATATTATGGGGACACCTAAGACTTATATTACATCTTGTACAAAGGGGCAAAATAGGTCCCCTTTAATGATACAGTTCCCACATGTGTACTGCAAGAAATCAGAAATATACACATCGGTTTGTTTGACGGACATACATTAGTTCATGCTGATGGGGAGGGATTACAACTGCAGCATCCCATAATGTATGTCAAACTGAGTAGCATATCATGACTTCTTCCAATGTTTTACCATCGTACTCGTGCTGAAATTCATATTGTAAAATCAACACCACAGATACTGTCTTTACAGTGTGTAATTACTGAGCTTTGGGAAGCCTTTGGAGATAAAATTCAGTTATGGTAATGGTCGATTGCTGTAAGCTGTAAGCAACATATTGAGTCATCTGAAAATCAGAGCAGAGTTAACCAATCACAATAAACTGGCTCGTGCAAGGACTCAAATTCAGGAGAAAGGGTTACTTTATTAAATATAAAATAAAACAAAAACTTAACAAAAACTACCCCAGGGGGGAAAAACAAACTAACTTGACAGGAATTGACAGGACTTGACAAAACTAGACATTCACTCTAATCCAATAGACGATGACGATGCAGCACAGGACAGCAAACAACAGGGGAATAAATAGAGAACATGAGGCAGGGTGAATGATGGAGAACAGGTGGGGCAAATCAAACAATAATGAGGGAAAAAAGAAGGTTGGGTTTCACAATTGACAGGACAAAACATGACACGATCATGTGGCCAATGAGAACATTCATAAGCCATGTGTCCACACAAAACAAGACATCGACATACTATGTCATCTGACCAATCAGAGCAGAGTAGACCAATCAAAACAGACTGGGCCATTTGACCAATCAGGACAGAGTAGCTCATGTACTTTTTTTTTTAACTTTGATGCATGTAAACCTGTTGTAGGAGACCTCCAAAACAAAATTATTCATTTGAATAGCATAATAGAGCACTTTAAGAAAACCTGTCAGCTGCTCGGAAGAATTTCATCACTGAACTTTGTATTTAAATATACTTCAAACGAGTTTAGAAATGGCAGCTTATAATAAATCCACATAAATATACCTTACCTGATGCTGATATTAAAAAGTCTTCAAAGTTTCTGTGTTTTGGCTTTCCTTAATCATTTTTTTAAAGATTATTTTATTAGTGTACTGCAGTCCATATTGAATACACCAAAATTTATGTGCAAACAGTAATTCAGGTTAGTAAAAAAACACATTAAGAGAAGCGCTGTGATAACATAATATCAGCCATCACAGATATTCGCATTCAGGATTAGATTTCTCAGAGGACTGCTGAGTTGACCAAAAACAGTAGGTAATCTGCTCTAGTATTTGTTTAGAGGTTGTGCATGCAAAACACATACTTGGCAGATTCGGACAAGATTTGAATCACAAGGTATGTCTGTGAAATTTCTCTAATGTCATCTGGGTAAGCTAGTTCTATCCCAGTGGGGCTACCAGAAAAACTGCAAATGCTATTGTTCTTTCAAAATATTTTTGACAAATCTCTGATATTTTGAATCTCATCAACACTAAGCAAGACTAATTCCCATAGTTAAAACAATTAAACATAGTGCAAATAATGCACCAATTTCGATTACCTGGATAAATTGAACAAAAACGATTTAGCTTGAATGCAATTTAAGTCACTTTCAAATGTGCATTAAATAATGGGCCAACGCCATATGTAGAGACCAAAAGATATCAAGAACAATACTTTGCCTTTTCCAATAACTTTTGTGGCTCTTGATGCTAATGAACAGGTGTTAAAAGAAAAAGCTATAACATATGAAATACAATAAATTTCATACAAAATAACCAATGTTAGAGTTGGTGTAACCTATTAGGTCTAGGCTAGTCTCTGAAAGGTTGCAGGTTCAAATCTTTTCATGATGATCTATCACCAATGTGGCCTTGGGCGAGGCAATTAACCTCAGGCTGCCCCTTGTAATAAGTTTACTGTAACACATTTGGTATAAAAGCATCAAGTAAATGTAGATTATCTACTACACAAGAGGATTGATGTTGTGCTTCAAAGCGATGTTAAGTCAGTCATCAGCCTTCAACATCTTAAGTCAAGTTCATGACCATGACTAATTAACATTTTCTAGGACTTATTAAGGACTCTTCAAATAAGTGTTGCCTTGGAAACAATGACATCATGGGCCTGTCATGCCTTTATACTAGCTGAGACTATGTGATTATGAGTGTCAGGCTACTCTATACAATGGGTGGATCAGTGCCACACTCCGACAATCAGAATTATTACAGCAGAATGACAAGCCACAGTACTGCCATTCACCACTGTCGAAAGTAGTTATTTTGCCTTGAACCCCTTGTGAGCAAGTTTATATATAGTACAGCACATATGCGACATGTTACAGAAGTGGAGCAGTAATTAGTGAACAATGGATGACTGTCTCGTTCACTGGTCAGATGACAAGCGCTGCTTAGCAAGAGAGACTGAGATGTACGGACGCTTGAGGAGTGATGGGGATGGGACTTCGGTGTCACGTAGAGCAGACTTATGGAAGATGACATGGAGGAGGCTGACAGCAGTCTTTCAGTGGCCATCTTGAGAACAAAATCGATAAAAAGCCCTGAATTAGTATTAAATCATTTTTACCAGCTTAAACTCAGCATAAACTTCTTTTCATGTAACTTAAACTTTGAAAAGTTTGGGTCTTTTTCAAAAACCCTGTGCAAATAATACTGTAATAAGAGTTTTACAGTTTTATTTTGCATTATTTATGACACAATGCAGTAGGGGGCACTATTACAGATTATATGAAATATTACTGAATCCAAATACAAGCGAAGAAGCAGAAGGAAGCGGTAGAAGTATTGCTTATGCACATTTAAGGGAACACGGTCATTAAATATTAAACAGCTTACAAATAAATTACGGTACTGAATATCCACCCAAAATGAGGTATAGGAAGCTTTTGGGAGCTTTTTTGGGATGGACGCCATCTATGTTTTAATCATCATTTCTCGGCTTTTTAATCAAACGTTTGAAATAATGAAACCTACCCAATATTCAAGTGGGTAAAAAAAAAAAAAGAATATACAAAGCTATAATTTAATTTAATCTATTTTTTGCAGTTTAAAAGCAGGTCTATATTGATATATTGTCTGTTCAGGTATTCTGGTGGCCATGAAAGCTTTGTGAAAAGGATCAAAAATGCTGGTGCTGGCTGGCAAAATTGATATAAATTGATACTGTATTCATTGTGTATTCCTAAAGTAAAGAAAGAGAATTGTGGGAATTTTTACAGAAAAATACTGCAAAATTGCTAAAGTAAAAATTGGTATGCTGCTACGCTTACCTTAAACATTGCTGTAAATGGTTTAATGGCAGACTATTTATCATTTTTAACTGAGAAATAGTCAAATGTATAATTTTTTGCAAGTAAAAACTATGGCGTAACCTATAAGAGAAAAAACAGTACATTCCCGAAGTTCTTCTGATACAAATATGATTATATTTTAAGGAAAAAATTACCTTCCTTATTTTTGTTACCAGTTGTATATTAGAGTGTTTTGTATTATGTTCTATTATTGAGTTATTTTAGTGTCATGCATGTTACCCTGATGGTGTTTTGATTAAGTGTGTGACCCAAATTATTGGCCATGCTGGGCATATGGGCAGGCCACTTAAAAATGAACTCTGATTCATCATGTGACTTTCTTTTTGTCATGCGTGCATGTGGGATGAAGGCACGAAGACGACGATGAAGGATACATATTACTTTTATTTAACTAAACCAGATTACAAAGATTCACACAACGCAATATCGACAAGAACGGACACTGACTAAGACAAAGACAGGACTTAAACACACAGAGGATGATTGGGGAAAAGGAACAGCTGACGAGAATAATAAGGTAATTAGTGAAGACACAGGGAGAAAACGAAGGGGAACTAGAGACAACCATGAAGACAGGGAAGACACTTTTATACCACCTGTATACTTGTATACACTATGGTGGTTATCAGCACATTTTAAGATATATAATTTATAACTTATAAATTATAAAGTACCATTTTTTGTGTGAATTTATCAGGGTATTTTTTATATTTCTTAGAAAACCGCAAAAACTGTT
The DNA here is from genome assembly GCA_037043235.1 of Rhodeus uyekii. Classification (NCBI taxonomy): domain Eukaryota; kingdom Metazoa; phylum Chordata; class Actinopteri; order Cypriniformes; family Acheilognathidae; genus Rhodeus; species Rhodeus uyekii. Next base: position 1,769,478 of record JAWRVZ010000091.1, on the reverse strand, counting down.
TTTGCGTGTGTCTGTGTCCTGGAGAACCATTCCTAATGAGGACAAAATGTCCTAACAGAGATGGCAATATCCGAAATCCTTGTCATTATGGAGACATTGTTTGAAAAAAGCTTGTAAATCATACTAAGTGATGTTTATTGAAAATGTAAAATTGCAGAAAGTTTTCTGTCATGGATAGGTTTAGAGGTGGGGTTAGTGTAGGGGGATAGAATATACAATTTGTGCAGTATAAAAGTCATTATATCTATGGAAAGTCTCCATAAATCATGGAAACACGAAACACAACGTGTGTGTCTATGTGTACAGATTTATATTACATTGTGGGGACCAAATGTCCCCACTAGGATAGCAATAACTGAGATCCTCTACATTGTGGGGAATGGAGGGAAATTAATGAATAAATACACAAAATTATGTTTTTTGAACATGTAAAAATGCAGCATTTTTTCAGTGATGGGTAGGGTTTAGTGTAGGGGGATAGAATTTACAGATTGGACAATATAAAAATCATTACACCAATGAAGAGTCCCTATAAAGATAGGAAAATTATATGTGTGTGTTTGGACTCATGCACAGGCATCCATGGCTCATTATCACCTGCTCGTTGTTGTGTGAGTGTGTGTATGTGTGTGTACCGGTAAGGTAATTTGAGAGTGCATGGAGCTTTTGAGGATTGCAACTGTGATTTGTTTCTCTAAACTCGATTTACTCCGCACTAATCGATACCATTGTGCCGGAGCTCTCTGCATAACAATACGGTCCCCTTCTCTAATCACAAAACACTTCTACATATCCTCCTTCTAGTATAAAAATATGAGCATTCATCACGCTCAAGATGTTTGCCATTTTGCCGTCCGTTCACAGTTCCTGCAAATTCCGCGTTCAACCTCCCCAGCAGCGCGCGCGAGCCCCCAATCACCAGCCCCGCACTTCTATTCAAACCACACCTGCATAATTGCCACATCTGACCTTTTCCAACCTGTCTCAGGCAGGCGCGAACGCACAATTGAGCCGCGGTATAAATAGCAGCTCATTTCATGCTGCTGAGGCATACAACAAAGCTTGATTTTCATACCCACTTCATCTCACAAACTCTGAACCGAGCCACCATGCCAGTTTCCTGAAACCGAGCCAAAGTAAGAACGCATCGACAGCGCTAGTGCGAAGAGTCACAGGATGTTAAAAGATGTCGATCTCTGGTGTAAATACGACCTTGTTGTCGTTATGTTGTCAAACGGCTTCTTTGCAGAGGGATTGCGGAATCAATTCAACAGCATAATTCGATTCTCGCCAACCCTTGTGAATTGGTAATGGCTCTCTGGTTGACTGACTTCGATTACTGACAGCTATTCTCTAAGTAGGGCAAGACAAAAAAAAGTTTTGATATTGAAAGCGGCTCATAGGCTTAATCCATAATTATCCTTAAAGCTCTCCTCTGTCTAGGAGCTGCTGTGCCCCTGTATTGATTCGCCGGAGATTTCTTTAGCGTGAGTGAGCATTAGAACAAAGATTTGCAAACAATGTACACATGCATAACGACATGCAAAGCATGCGAGTCACATCTTCTTAACTATCTCCCTGTGTACATCGTGGCTAAACGGCATCTCGGCGTATACAAAAAAAAAATGACCCCAATGTGTTGCGGATTACGCTTTTGTGTTCTTGAGGCACGATTACAGAAGCTTGCGCTTTTGATCTCATTACAACAGATTTACAGGATGTTTTATAAGCTTAATAATTCATCGGATCAGATTTGATCATTCCAAGGAAGATCATTCCTTTGAGAAGGGCTTTCCACATGTGTGACTGCATGATATAAATCTGCTTGGCGCCTGCTGCGACGGGAAACCCAGAAACAAAGGACAGAGACAGCGCTGGCCTAACACAAGAGGATCGTTTTTAACGCGCTACAGACAGCTGTGCTAAAATGACATGGAAAAAGTGTGTTTTCGTGTGGAGTAGAATATGAAATGATTGGAGAAGTAGAATACGAAATGAAGCCAATCTTACACAATCACTGAACATGGCAAAAGCAGCATAAGAGTATTCTTGAAACTCTGTACTGAAGTAGAGGAGTGTGGGTGGATGGGGGTGGGTGGGTGTTAATAAGGAATTAATGAGAGGAGAGCACACTGGATGAAGGGATGAACATGGAGCTACGGAAGAAAGATGCTGGATTAGCCGAGAGTGGGGGTGTTTTATGTGGGAGGGATTCTCCTGTTATAAAAGTAATGGGACAGGGATCCCCTGGAAACTGGAGCCCACACACAGATAGTTGCACACAATGTTTTAGACATGCAGTACTTCCGTGGACAAACAGGAGCGCTAGAGCTGAGCTGACATTTAGGGTCAGAGGTTTGTTGTTACAACTACTTTGTCTTAAACTATGGACATGAACGATACTGCAAATTGTTGAGGAAAGGTGTGCTATTTTCTAAAAGAGCTAGCAACTACCAAAACATCCTAGCAACCAGCCAGAACACTATAATAATTGCATAGCAACTGCATAGCAACTCCCTGTTAAAAACCCAGGGAGTTGGTCAAGCACCACTAACAGTTTTTTTCTATGTTAAAAACTCATTTTACATTTGTAATTTAATATTTATATGATATTAGAAACGCGTACGCCTTTGAGCAATATGAAGACATTTATCAGCCTACAGTAAATTACCCTGTTTAAGCACCAGGAACTGGCTAAAAATGTAAATGCTTGTTATCTCCATTTTAAACCCTGAAAGTGCTGCATAATTTAGATGCTGATGAAATGCTGATGAAAAGACCTTTATATCAAAGAAATGCAATGTATTTTTTTTTGCTTTATGTTTTGACCATTTGCTTGTTTCAAAGGTCAAATATCTGAATACCATTCATGTGAATTGGTGAAAATACTGATCTGAAAAAAAAGATCTGCAGTAATAGTTCAAAGTTTGGAATGATTAGGATTTTTTAAAGAACAAAAATAAAAAGTCTTTCATAAGTAACAACATTATTACAAATGAAACTTGTATATTCACAATATTATTATAATTTTTTGCTATATTTTTCATCAAATAAATCCAGTCTTGGTGAGCGTAAGAGACTTAAAGGTACACAATAAAAACTTTGGCCCTCTAGCGGTTAAAAAGAATCATTGTTTTGGAAGCTTTATCCATTAATAATTCCAGCGCTACAGCACACACACAATGCTTTACAACCAACTATTTACAATTAGCTACATAAGGCTGTCTGAACAGATAAAACTGGTTTAAAACGGGTGATTCCCATTGATTGGAGATTTAGCTGGTCTGTCAATCTTTCTCGCTCGCTGTGACGAGAAACCTCTGCCATTCTCACACCATACACACGTGAAAGTAGACAGAGCAACTTTTCTCTATTTACGGATATGACGACACACGAATGGTTGAGTGATGTTTGTACACAATTTCCCCACCAAAACCATCCCGCCAGGTCTAAAATATAAACACTTAAAATTGGCTAACTTGTTTGGAAGAAGTATTGATGATGTATTAACTCATTATTTCAATTTTGTTAATTTCAAGTTTAAATTTTTGAAAAGTTTACCTTTAAAAACATTTAAATTATGGGTGCAAGTACATGATGCATTAAATGTTACCAGTGTCACCAAACACATAAAGTCTGTCGCCTCCTTGATGTGAAGTGTGTAATAATGACACAAACAGATGGTCCTGGCTTAACTCACACCATTATTTGAGTCATAGAGAGTTCATACTTTGAAAGCACTAATTTTATTGAGAGGGTAATGGACATGGGGAGAAGTATTGGAAAAGGACCTTCAGCTGGAAGACAAACTTGTGCAGACCACAAGGGTATGGCTCTGACAGCATTTTATTGTATAAATGTTCATAATATAATATTTATAGTTGACTTTGCATGTCACACTGACAGAGGAGCATTTAAACACTGACAATGTGGCATTCCTCTCATTTTTTGCTGAAACTTTGGACTTTATAAACTGAAGTTGCACAGCCGGCAATGTGTGGAAGCAACACAGTGCTCATCACAGCAACAAGTCCTCGAGTCTCCCACTCGTGCCGCGCTTCTCCAGGTGTCTCCTCTGGGCAGATGGGCTGCGCTACTGCCATTTTTAGAACAGCAATTACTCAACATCTGCCACAGTGATGGAACCTCAAATTATACCGTGGAACCCAGCAGGGGGCTGTAGGTAGGAGCTGTGGGTTTTCAACATAGGAGGGCGGACAGGGACCAACCTACCAGGTGTTCCCCACACTGAATGTCTCGAGGGGGAGATGGAGAAAAAGTTGGGGAGGTATACAGTCTAGCTCATTTATAGCCCCAACAAAACATTAACAGCAAGGCACCCAGCCTGGCCAACACAGTTTGAAGCATGAAAGTTATGCGTTTGCATCACAGATGAATACATAAATGATAAATAGGACCACATATTTGCGAGTTTCAGCTTTTAAAGTCCTAAATATAGAATAGTCATATAGCTCCTGTGGTCTGCCTCTCTGCCTCCTCTCATCTATATTCATGCTTTTCCATATTGGAAAGGTCTGTGCATCTCAAGCTAAGCTGTGAAAAGCACTCCTGCTGCAATTACTGATTAATTGCAGGGAATTAAAGCAATTAAGGCTTTTGAAATATACAATTAGCCATCACATTTCCTGTTACAGGCCTGAGATTATAATGCATTCATATTTCTTACTACTATAGCCTTAGTTTCAGATACTGCCGACTTGAGCTGGTCGAAAAAAAACTTTGAAAAATGTGGATTTGTTGCATTCACATGTTCATTATTTAAATATGTGCGCTTTGGCACACAGAATAATGCTTGTCAAATGTTCTTCGACATCGGATCCACCCAAAACTGAGTTACTTGTAGGCTGGTTACCAAAAAAGAAAGTGAAATAAACAAACAAAACTAAAAAAAAAGACAACAGAAATATGGATATGCAAACGCTCGCTCCATTCACAAGTAAACAAATAAACATAACAATAGTTGTCATATCACGATTCAGCTTTCCTCAAACCTCAAGGAAAGAGCGATACTTTTTGACAGATGAGGCACAAAGGTACAATAAAAGGTAAGAACGTGGCTCCTCTCCCAGGTACGGCGATGATGGTATGACTGATTGAAAAACAAAGAAAGGAATTTGAAGAGTTGAGAAAGTGAGAGAAGGTCTTAGGGGGCGCGTCTCGGTGCCGTTCTCCTGCATTACGCCAAACGGGGCATGTTGCCTGGAGCCTTGCCTACGGACATCGGCATGGGCACGCACACACATTCTCCTGTTTTGTGCTTTTCTTCAACCTGTTTTATTTACTAGCAGTATGGCGCACATTTGCATGACAACAACAACAAGAGGTCTCAAAAGATTTCTATTAAACTTTTCAGTATGTCATCTGTCTCCACACGTTTCTCTGCGCTTAACTTTAGGTGCCAAGTCATTTCGAATATCAAGAGCGCAGGACTCAATTTGAAAGCTGTGTTTGGGGATGGGAAGACAAGTAACGTATAATTATTAGAAATCCTTGAGTGAGATAAAGGTGGCTTGGCTTGAGGTCTGAGATTTGACTCGAGCTCTGAATTCTGCCATGAACTGTTTAATTAATGAACTGACATTTTCTGTGTCATTCTGCTTAAAACGTATGTAAAATTATTGAATGGAATTAACACATAACATAACTTTAGAGGTATGGGTACTAAAGAATTATTGTACTTTTTCATGCAATTTTGACCTCAAATTATTTTTGACGATTTAAGCGAGCTACAAAAAGATGAAAGCTTGTTCAAAAATTAAAACTAAAAGAAATAGTGATCATCTGAAAGCACTGATAGATACCAAAGTAAAAAAAAAATGTAGGATCGACATATTTTTTAAAGTTACTAATTTAAAAAAATATACTCTGCATTAATTTGATACGTTTAAGATTAATTAATAGTGTGAAATATGATTTAAAACAACTTTTTTCTATTTTTATATATCTTAAATAAAAATTTTCTCTGATATGGTAAAGTTGAATTTTCAGCATCATTACTCCAGTTGCTACAGATAAAAACGTCTCAGGTTACTTACGTAACCCTAGTTCCCTTAGAGGGAACGAGACACTGCGTCGAAACGCATATGGGAACGCATTAGTGTAATCGTCTCTTGAAGCGCAATTGAAACCAGGTGTGCGAGTGCACGTAGCCGAGTGTGACGTCATGAGCCAGGAGTATAACTGCACGCAGCAGACTAGCAGCCTCAGCTTAACTAGTGTCTGAAACAGCCGGCGTGCGATGGAGCTGAGGCTATGAGACGCAGTGTCTCGTTCCCTCTAAGGGAACTAGGGTTACGTAAGTAACCTGAGACGTTCCCTGTCAAGGGAACTCAACACTGCGTCGAAACGCATATGGGAACGAGAATACCCATGCCGCCTCAGCGAACGGAGTACGCCAAGCTAACGTAGCTCACTACGAAAGGGCCAAGGTTCCCAAAGCGGGATTGAGGTCTAACTGGTAGAACCTGATAAAGGTATGCGGTGAGGACCAGCCGGCCGCATCACAAATATCGGCAAGGGGAGCCCCTGCGCAAAAAGCTTTAGAGGTAGCCATGCTCCGAGTAGAATGGGCGCGGACATGCAGAGGACACTGCTGACCCGCCAGTTCATAAGCTAGTGAGATAGTCTCGACTATCCACCTGCTTAAAGTAGGTTTGGATGCTGGAGCTCCCTTAGGAGCCCTGAAGCATACAAAGAGTTGGTCCGACCTACGCCATGGGGTCGCTCTGCGGACGTAGGCGTCCAGTGCTCGCACTGGACAGACCTTGTTCTTGAACTCCTGGTCATGATCATCAAAGGGGGGAGGACATAAGGCCTGCAGTACAATGTGACGAGCTGGGCTCGAGAGGACCTTCGGAACATAACCTGGTCTGGGAGAAAGAAAGGCTTTCGCCAGACCAGGAGCAAACTCCAGACAGGAGGGGGCCACTGACAGGGCCTGAAGGTCACCAACCCTCTTGAAAGAGGAAATGGCTAGGAGGAACACCGTTTTAAGAGTGAGAAATTTCTCCGAGATGTCCTCAAGCGGCTCAAAGGGTTCCTGGGACAAGGCCTGGAGTACCAGGGACAGGTCCCAGGAAGGAACCCGGGAGCGTACCGCAGGCATCAGCCTGAGAGTGCCACAAAGGAAACGAACTACTAGGGGGTCCCGACCCAGAGGTACACCACTCGGGGGTACGTGGTAGGCCGCGATAGCGGCCACGTACACCTTAAGCGTGGAGGGGGACAGCCCGGCGGCGAACCTCTCCTGTAAGAACTCCAGGACGATACCGACCTGGCAGGTCACTGGGTCTACAGGTTTGTTACCGCACCAGGAAGTGAAGAAAGCCCACTTCCGAGCGTAGAGTTTCCTTGTGGATGGGGCTCTAGAGTGGAGAATGGTCTCGACGACCTCAGTCGAGAGACCCGAGTCTACGAGTCGGGCCCCCTCAGAGGCCAGACCCACAGATTCCACAGTTCCGGGCGAGGATGAAGGATCCTGCCCTGAGCCTGAGACAGAAGGTCTACTCTGACGGGAATCCTCCAAGGAGTGCCGTCTAGGAGGGACACCAAGTCCGAGAACCACACCCTGCCCGGCCACCGCGGGGCAACTAAGGTGAGACGGACCCTGTCCTGGCGAACTTTCTCTAGAACCCCCGGGAGCAGAGCTACTGGGGGAAAGGCGTACAGGGGTAGCCTCGGCCACTCCTGTTGCATCGCGTCCAGTCCCAACGGAGCTGGAGGAGAGAGGGAGTACAAAGAGGTCCACCTCTTGCAAAGAGGTCCACCTGGGCTTGACCGAATTCCTCCCATATCTGCTCCACCACCTCGGTGTGGAGCATCCATTCCCCGGGCCTCGGCCCCTGCCTCGACAGGAAGTCTGCTTCCGTGTTCTGGAATCCCGGAATATAAACTGCCCGAAGGGAGCAGAGTTTGTTCCGAGCCCAGAGGAGGATCCGCCCGGCCAGCTTGGAAAGCCGGAGGGAGCGGAGACCCCCCTGATGGTTTATGTAGGATACCACCGCCGTGTTGTCGGACTGGACTAACACATGGTGGCCCCGGAGGTCTGGGAGAAAGGCTTGAAGCGCCTTCCAAACTGCCAACATCTCTAACGCATTGATATGCAGAGAGAGGCAGGCCTCGTTCCATAAACCTTGAGCTGAGCGGTCCCTCAGGACCGCCCCCCAACCCGAGCGGGAAGCGTCTGTCGACAGCATTACGCGGTGACAGACTGGTCCCAGTACGGGTCCTTGGGCAAGAAACCAGGGATTCTTCCACTGACTCAAGGCTTGCAGGCAACGCCTTGAGACCTTGATCAGGCGGAAAGGGTTCCCCCTCGGGGAAAACCCCCTGGTCTTGAGCCACCACTGTAGACGTCTCATGTGAAGCAAACCTAGCGGTATCACGCAAGAGGCTGCTGCCATGAGCCCCAGAACTCTCTGGAAATGTCTGACAGTGATCAGCTGGCCTAGCTTTATGTCGTTGACTGAAGATAGGATTGATGTAATGCGCACGGGGGAGAGCCGTGCTGCCATTGACACAGAATCCCATACGACGCCTAGGAAAGTAGTGCTCTGCCTCGGCCAGAGTACACTCTTTTTGGCGTTTAGTCTCAGCCCGAGCTCCTTCATATGTTTGAGAACAACATCTCGATGTTGAATCGCCAAATCTCGAGACTGGGCCAGAATGAGCCAGTCGTCGATGTAATTCAAGATCCGGATCCCTCGGGATCGGAGCGGAGCTAGAGCTGCATCCACGCACTTGGTGAAAGTGCGAGGAGACAGAGCCAGGCCGAACGGAAGGACCCGATATTGATAAACCTTCCCCCCGAAGGCGAATCTGAGGAACTTCCGATGCTGAGGAAGGATGGAGACATGGAAATACGCGTCTTTGAGATCTATCGAGACAAACCAGTCCTCGGACCTGATTTGAGCTACGATCTGCTTCAGAGTTAACATTCTGAATTTCAGTCGCCTGACAGAATCGTTCAGAGTGCGAAGATCTAAGATAGGGCGTAAGCCTCCACCCTTTTTGGGAACTATGAAGTACCGGCTGTAGAAACCTGATTCTCTGGCTGAGAGGGGTACATATTCTATGGCCTCTTTCCTCAGCAGTGAGTCTATTTCTTGTTCCATGACCAGAGCCTGCTCGGGGTTCACCACTGTTGGTAACACACCCGCGAAGCCGGGAGGATAAACCCGGAACTGAACAGCGTATCCTTCTGATACGGTACGCAGGACCCAACGAGAGATACCTGGGAGGCGCTGCCACGCCGCCAGGAAGTCTACTAGGGGTATCAGTCTCTCGAGACCGACCTCTGGACATAAATATTTTGCCACCCCGGGGCCCTGGCCGCAACCAGAGAGGGGGCAAGCTCCTCAGAGGGGGCAAGCTGCCCAGCACGGCCCGAGAGGAGCGTGGCTGGACGGGACTGCCCGCGTTGAGCATGGCCCGAGTCCCTCGAGACCCAGAGCCATACACCGCGCTTAGCATGCACTGATCCGCCTCTCGAGGAGGACCAGTGCTGCGAGGCCGCAACCGAAGACCGTCAGGGCCTCTTGCTCTTGGCCTTCTTGGCCTGGAGGACAGTCCTCAGATCTGTCCTCCTACCAGAGGACTGTGGCTGAGAGCGGCGACCTGCGCCACCACCCGACTGGGGAGGTTGGCGTGAGGCCACGCTCTGCCGCTGAGCAGCGCGGTGGGATGAGCTGCTGCTGGGCTGCGGCTGGCTCGCAGACCCAGCAGGACGAGGGCGGCGTACGGAGTACGCTCTGCCCACCATTGTAGATGTAACCCGGAGGGGTTTGGTGGGCAGCGTCGGGGTTTTTAGGGGCGGCGATGAATGGGGGGCGAGGTAGTTAGCCAACGCCTCCTCCACCCTAGGCATCGCCCCGTAACCGCGCTCTTTGGCTCCCACAAGGGAAGCATAGCTAGCAGCAGCGCTGCTATGAACCCTGTGGGAGGAGGGCCGTTTCCATGACCTCGACACCTCAGTGTGGAGGTCTGGAAAGAACGGCAAACCCCGGCGCTGAGGCTTTACCCGGGCGGGCAGGTAACGTTCGTCAAGCCGACTCTTCGGACGAACATCCCTGGGCTCGGCCGGCCACTCGAGACCAAGCCTTGCCGTTGCCCGAGTAACCACCTCGAGCAGCTCCTCAAATGCGGGGGAAACCGATGGCGGCTCGGCTTCCTCCACATCAACACTGACCACATCCACCTCCAGCTCCTCAGAACTGGAGAGGTTGAGCATCACCCAGGTCGGAAGTAATCACCGCATGGTGCGCTTCCGCGTCCTGAGTGAGAACAGACTCAGCAGGTAAAGGAGGAGAAAAGGCATCGCCCGTCTCCATCCCCGCTGCTAAATCTAGCTGCGATCCCCACGAGTGCAGCCGCCGCTGAGCCTCAGCCACAGCGGGACCAGACCCACGAGGACCGCGTGCTTGAGCTGCCTCCTCGAAGACAGCTAAGCGTGAGCGGAGAGTGCGCAGCGGCAGCTGCAAACACTCTGCACACTCAGAGCCCTCAAGCGCTGAGCGTGCGTGTTCCTCGCCCCAACAATAAACACAGAGAGCGTGTGTATCCTTACCCGTGATAAAACGCGGGCAAGGAGGGACACAACGCTTAAAGGACTGTGTATCCGCCATTCTTCCAAAGGTAAGTGAGAGATATCGACTTACAGCCAGCAGAGCAACTCAAACACACGTTAGCTTCGAGCGCTGTTGAAGACACTAAGCTGAGGCTGCTAGTCTGCTGCGTGCAGTTATACTCCTGGCTCATGACGTCACACTCGGCTACGTGCACTCGCACACCTGGTTTCAATTGCGCTTCAAGAGACGATTACACTAATGCGTTCCCATATGCGTTTCGACGCAGTGTTGAGTTCCCTTGACAGGGAACTGTAAAAACTGTGTGTGTGTGTGCGTGCGTGCGTGCGTGTGTATATCCCTAATATAAATCCTTAATATATAATCCTTAATATATTTTAAGGATTCTTTGATGAATGGAAGGTTCAAAGCAATAACATTTATTTGAAACAGATAACAATATACATTTATTTTCTGTCACTTCTAATCCAATTTTTTGCCTTTTTGTTTAACAAAAAGTATTAATTTATTTAATTAATACCAAGTGGTACTGCAAAAAACTACAAAAAAACCCATAATAATTCAAACAGGTTTCCATAACACGCCCACTCTGTCTGCCATTGGTCAGACAAAGAGATAGCCCTGCCCCCAAAACAGTCAATCACACAAACAGAGCAATGTTTACACTTTACAGAAATCAAGACAGAACCACTCTACATATTAAGCTTGGATAATAGAATGTATTTCATCCGAAACATTATATATTTCAGCTTTAAGAGCACTGTACATTTGTATAATTATGTATAAAATAAAGAAAAGAAAAGTAGAAATCTGCTAAATAATTCAATTTTTGTAAATAAAAGATAATTAAAATGATAAAAGATAAGTAAAATGTTCATTGTGTTACTTTTTTTCCTGGCAGTGCACTTCTGCTTGTGCTGGGGTTGTAGAACAAATTCTGCCTCTTCCCACTGCTGGAGCCTCGGGACTATAGGCCTGAAAGAGGAGCTTACGCTGTGTTACCAGTGTCATGAATCTTTCATAAAACTGTCACCGGAAAGATGGAGCGCTCGATGTAGCCATAATTCCCAGTGCCGACACAGTCCCAGTAGAAAGTGTGTTATTGAGGCAGGTGGATGCTCCGAGTCTGTTGTGTTAATTGAGATTGGCTGTAATAACATTTTACATCAAATCACTATTTGAGTGTTACGACAATTTCAGTGTCAAGTTAATATTGAAAAACGACTTTCTGTAATTCCTTCTTTGCTCTTAGTTCTTCTCTCTGAGTCTTTTTCTGTATTTTCTTAAATGTGATGAATTATCCATTCCTCTCTTCAGGAAACTCTGTCTGCCTTGCTAAAATAAGAGAGATTGCCTTCTTTTGCATGCTTAGATGATCAAATATTCATATCCATACATAGTTAGCTTGTGCTTTTTTGTTCTATTTTCTTTCACTGGAACATTTCTCTGCACTTTATTGTTTTTCTTATTCATGAAGAGCACAGCGAGTGTCCTTATATCAGCATTATGAGTCATTTAAAAGCTCTGCTTGGGAATTAACTCCACAAACCTCAACATTTTCACTCATGTACACACACACACACACACACACACACTCGAGCGCTCATTCTACTGTATAACATCCCAAAGACCTCTGATCACATATAGTGGCTCAACCAGCTTCTTCTACGCGTTAAAACTCGTCAGCGATGAATCTTGAATTAACGCATTTAATGTCACTGGTAACATCCATGACCAAAACTTGGTTTATTAATTTGAAGTGAAAATAACAATATAGCAACACAACACAATAACAATGGCTTATGTAAAAAATCACATTACCAGAGTTGTTTAATTCAAGCCAGTATTTGATATATTGAATATTTCAATTTTAGCTCTAGATTTCCTCATATACTGTATATCATGATCACTAAACATATCAGTGGTTACAATTTTGGCCAGTGGAGAAACCCAGAGCACCAAGGTTATGTTTACACAGCAACCATGTATTAAAGTCGGAAAAACAATCCCCTAAAACGATTAAAAATGCTGTATAATTCATGCCAGGCCAGTAGTTGGCGATGTTACTAGAAAGTACGTGCCTATAGACTGAACACGTAATATCCAATATTTTTCCAAAGTTTGTGTTTTCAGGCCCCCAAAACGTCATTGTCATGTAAATGAATGACTAAAGCATATACGTCGGACCCCTAAATATGTAACTGACTGCTAAACAATATAAAGTTTGAACTTTTCTATTTTCCTTTTGGGTTTTACTGACCATTTTACTGATAGCCACTATATAACCAAGCAGTTGTAGTTTCCCACCAGTTACAGGGACTAAGAATAAAGCCATATTAATATACATATTTTTTCATTGGTCTATCCAGGGAGTAAAATACATCAATAAAACACCTGTTATGAGTATGAGGTAGTCAATAACATAATAGGTTAATTGATTTGATCATCCTATAACTGCAGTACATATTTAAATGAGAGCAATAGAGTTTTATCTTTACAATGAATTAATAATCATCTAAAGATACAAAGACTCATTAACAAACTTTGAATGGAAAAAAAAACAGCCTATTCCAGAATTATTTGTGCTTTTCCTTCACTTTCCACTTCCCCGTGGAACACTTCAGCGGATAATGACGAAATGCTGTCTGCTCCAGCTCTAGTAATGACATCTAATGTGTTGAGCTGGGATAATGTGCATTACAAGTTGCATTTGCGTTGAGTTTGGAATATGCCTCCACGCTTTAATACCGCGCTGCAGTGAGAATCCATTATGGTAATGCAGCACCTGAGGGAAGCAATGGGAGAGATCAGTCTTCAAGTGCTTATTACCAAAGATGACTGTGTTTAATGAAAGCCTCCCTGTGTGTGAGAAGGTAACCCTTTCCCTTTCTCTTTCTTTCTCTCTCTCTCTTTCTCCATCTCTCCTTTTTCCATGTGTCCCTTTAAACTCAGCTCCTCCAAAGTGGATTCTCTCTGCTGCCCATCCAGCGTTATAGGGAAGCTACTTCAAAGCTCTAGCAAGTTACAATCCACTCATAATTTGGAGTAGTTGAACTGCAATCAAGCTACTCTTTTGAAAAATTAGCTACACTACAAGCTTCAACAAAGTAGGTGCACTGAAAGGAGCCATTTTTTGTTAAATACATTGGCAAACTGTCTGGAGATATACATCACTGAACCAGAGCCATATTTGTCTTGTACAAAAACAATGACTGTTTTTGAATGAATCTCAATCAGGGTTAGAGCTTGGAACTTGAATGTATAAGTTTACACTAAGTACAAGCATACACTCAAATTTATGTAGTTGAAAGCAGTTAACAATATTTCTACTTTAAAAGAGAGACCTTTCCAGTTCACAGCTATCCACTGAAACACTATTCAGAAAACAAGTCCCTTTAATGCAAATATCTTCACTCAGCAGCAATATTGATGTTCTCTGGCAGCTATTTAAAAAAAACACACACATGAAAATCACTACAACGGCAGGTCAAGATTACATTTAAGTAACCACACGAAAATCACACAGTTTTTGTAAAACCGTATCTCTACCTACATTTCTGCTCCAATAATGTATTTATATTTATATATACACAGTAATACCTTGGTTTATGAGTTTAATTCTAGCTCGTAACTCAAAATTCTCGTACACCAAAACAATTTTCCCCATAAGCATGCACTAAAAATCACTCGATTCGTTCCACACGACCATAAATGCCCATTTAAAAAAATTTTTTACAGTTTAAACATCATTAACATCTCATATAAATTAATAATTGACAATTAATCTCTAAAAATATTTGACAATTTACTGTAATGCGCAATTTAGCTTTGAGTAGCGTCGCTGCTGGCGTAAAGGAGACGAGGGAGGGTTTTACTGCTTACAGGGAGAATTTCATCCCTTCTTTCTTACTCATCTTGAGGTCATTGTCTATATACTGTACTGTACGTGTATATTTCACTACGTGAACAATAGTGATTACAATTAATGTTAACAACACGAGGTAAAACCGCTGTAAATCACTTATAAAAGTATCACTGTGGTGAATGATGCAACCAAACCGAGTGACGCTGAGAGAAATAGAGTTTAGGGGCAATGGGCTTTGTGAGAGGCTGTCGTTAGCCTCTTTGCCTGCATTTTTACTGGAAATATCCTGAGCGTTAGGACTTTTTCCACAAAAAAATTTGAGTGGGCGAGGGAAACATTTCCTCGCACTCCGATACAATGTTCGTACACCGATTTGCTCGTATACAAAGTCACTCGTAAACCGAGGTATTACTGTATGTAATTTACTCCAGTTTCCAACTGAAATGAAGTATAGTGGCAGTAAAACACCAGCTACGTTCATTCCTTTTCATTCAAATTATGACTACAGGTTCATATTATTGATTAAAAAAGTCTTAATTTAACGTGGTACCTTGCACTTTTACTGTAGTACATGATTTCTTAACTAATAGATTTTGACGTGTATCAGTTCACCTGCTCCATTTGTATGGCTTTTCTGATATAGTAAACTTGCTCTGTGCCTCATCTAGTACACTTTTAGCATGGAGCATTTGAGTACAAGTCCTGTGAAACATGAGTCACGATAAAATGGCTAAAATGGCATGGTAGCTTCAGCAAATGTGTTTTTCATCTCACATTTACTTTCATCAACATTATCGGTTAAATTTAGTGCAGGATTTAGTGGAGGTGGTACATTATTTTCAAATGTTAAAAGCATTAACCTTTTAGCGCCACTCACTCGAGATTTAATTTCTGAACAGCCCTGATACTTATAACAACTAACATAAAATATTGCCAGATTTAGTCATCTGTTTATGGCAAAACTAAGCATGCTTTTTGCGTCACTCACGAGACATTTCAATGTGAAAGTGTCGTGAAACGTGAGAGAGGCAGTGCATTGTCAGTTGGCACCACAGGTATGTGTTTTTCCCAATTGCCTGGGTTGAATAAAATAAAACAGACAGGTAATTGGCTCTTTTAATAGGAAGGCATGACAAATATAGTGAATTTATATATAAAATGAATAATATTGATCATTACCATTTCTCCCATTCACTTCAGACCACTCTACTGAAGCATGTTGGTAGCATTTTGAGATAGTTTGTAGACTGCGCTCATCATCATTCAGCAGCTTTTTTTGCCCTTGTCCTCCTCTCATGTCTCACCATCTTTCTCTTTACCTCCCCTCTCTCATTTGTCTACACCGAGCAGTGACAGCTTATGTAACGGCTCCAAACTTAGCTTCCTATTTGAACGGCACGTTACGCTTCTGTTTTTTTCTTCCATTACATGACTCATTTTAGTTATTACCCTTTGACAAAGAGAACAAGATGGGGGGAGGGCTGATCTGGTAGAAGCAAGAGAGAAAAATCGAGAATAAGAAGAAAAAGAAGAGAAAATAAGGATTTAATTATTTAGTCTCTGTGCAGAGTGAGTCTGACCCAGATGAGGCTTTTGCCGCTATTCATAGGCCAGAGGTGCATGATGGGTCCTGCTCTGGGACAAGGAAACGGCGGCCGACAAGACCAACATTATGAGCGGGTAACATGAGGGAAACAATCGTGAGTGAGAGAGAGAGAGTGAGTGAGGGATGTGAAAAACAAGCAAAAAAAAGGAAAGGGGAGGAACTCTGAGCTCTTAGTCTCTTCTCAGCCCTGCAAATCTTCCACAAGATTGATTCTATGATCAGTCACATATATTTTTCTATTTAATTTCGTTATTTATGCTTAAAATCCCAGTCAAGTTCAGCTAGGTGAACACTGAAAAGATCTCTAAACATCCTTTGCTTACATTACAGCTTTTAAACCAATCAAACATTTTTATTTTCTGATGAATACGGTTGAATACATATTTTATATTCCAACTTAAAATAATTTTTCAAAATTTAATTTATTCCTGTAAAGCTGTATTTTCAGCATCATTACTCCAGTGTTCAGTGTCACATGATCCTTCACAAATCATTCTGATATGATGATTTGATGAGAAACATTTATTATTGTTATCAATGTTGAAAACAGTTGTGCTGCTTCTCATTTTTTAGTAATACATTATTTTCAAGATTATTTGATGAATAGAAATTTTAAAAGAACAGCATTAATTTGAAATAGAAGTCTTTTGTAACATTATAAGTCTTTACTGTCATAAATGTATACAGTTTTCCCCCCAAAAAAACAAAAACAAAAATCGCACTGACCCCTAACTCTGGATTGGAATGTCTTAAAATGTTATCTATAATTGTATAATTGTCTTTAGAATTTCTTTCATCCGAGAAACGGAGCCAATAAAGGGACATGGTGAAGGAAAAACACTTTAGGTGGAGGAAAAATTATTTAAATTTGTTCTCAAATTTAAATTGTGTTCTCTCGAAATTGTTTTGCGTTCCCTTGCAACGAGCTCGAAAGGAGTACGCAAAGGTTTTGCAAGTGAATGCAAAGTTTCTTCGGGGACGCAAAGGTTTTCCAAGCGAGCGCAAAGTTTCTTGGCGGAACTCTAGGTGAAACTTTTTTTCTCCCATTTTTTATTTACCACAACCATTGTCCCTTAAGTAGCTCTGTGCATACACCATATTTTCATTAATGTGTTTTTTTTTTCAAACTTTTTTCCCCACACAAACCCCCCAATCTACTCAACTGTTTCAAGTCTGTGTTTAATGAAGCTGCACACAAACAAACTTTAAGTGAACTTCCACAGATATCAGCTGCTCAGTGTGTAGGGAGCAGGGTACACTGCACTGGGACAATGTGAATTGGGCAGTGTTACGTTAAGGGAAAATAGAGGGCACTTCCATATACAGTGAGATTCCCCTGAGAGTTACACACTTTTATCTCTCATATCCTCAGGGCAGACAACAAACTTTAGAGAGCAAGAGAAAAAAATGGGGTTGCACAAAAGAGTATGTGCAAAAAAAGCAGTTATCCCCTTGACTTTATTCTCTCATTGTTATATTACATATAAATAAGTCTAAGAATTTCTCAAAGTGATTAAGTAGGTCAGATTATTCTCTGTGCTATTCTCTGCATCCTGAGCTTTAAACATAAGTGTAAACAATGAGGATGTTGGCTTTCTAATAAACGCTTTGAGGCAAAAAAAAGAAAAAGAAATCTCAATCCTACAAAACTAAAAATACAACTACTGTTTTGCTGGAATGTCAGATGGAGGGAGAGGAAATGCTTCTGTTGTAGTCTGACTGAACCTCCAGGAACAAACATTACAGGAAAAATCCTACAATTTTGTCCTCTTCCTCTCTTAATTGCGCTTTTTTTTAATACCGTACACAGCGCTCCACTGTCTCCACGCTCATCTCCTCCTAACACTCATTCCTCCAACAGATTCCGTCTGCTCCAGCGCACGGGTGAATCAGCGCTCCGCACGGCCGCAGCCACTAAACTTCCGATAAAATCAATGTTTAATTCACATCGCTCGAGGCCATTGACAGAAAAAGTGGAAGCCTTTCATCTACAAAGGGATACACAGAGGCTCCTAGTACGAAAGGAATCTCGCAGAATTAGTGCAATCGTCATGAGTTGTCCCATTTATTTCACTGAGCGTGTGCTCTCGCTGACACTAAGAAGATCTGAGGGGCCCCGAAATGAGACGCATCCCGCTCGCCCCTTGAACTGCTAGAGTGTATGTGAACTGGGTGCAAAATACACCCTTTTAGTACTTAGACTGACACACGTTTACACATAATGTTGCTTTGTAGTGGACGTTATATTTGTCAGGGGGGACAAACTGGGAATGTTATCCCAGGACCTTATGTTGTTATTGTTATTGCTCGTTATATACTTATACTTCGTCATGAGCCTGCAGTTTTTATCCCTGAATGGGATTTTTAACATTTGTGTGAGTGGGTGGTTCTCGAAATCTGGTCAGTCAGACACACACAAAGATAAATTACTAGATAAACTAAATTATCAAAATTATTAGCAATTATTATTATTATTATTATTATTATTATTATTATCAAAACATTAGCAATAATACTATGCATGCACATATGTAATTTTTTTTACTATATGTTCAGAATGATCACAAAAATTTAAAAAATACAATAAAAAGTTATCTCTCGTTTATCGCGGTTAATGTGGACCGGAACCCCCTATGATAGGTGAAAATCCGCAAAGTAGGATCAGCCAATCAGCTCACGGGTTACATCCACTCGTGCTCTCATTGGTCGATCTCCTGTCGGGAACCAATCACGTGTCTTGTCTGAGTGCCGTGGGCGTGTATAAAGCCTCTGAGAGTTTCTCTCTTTGTCTGGCATCCTCAGAAACCGTATCACGCATCACAATAAAACAACGCTGCTTTCCGCAATACGGCTGCCGATATGGCGGTATTTTAGAATTTTTATTTTCCGATAAATATTTTTGAAAAATCCGCGAGAGCTTGAGGCCGCGAAACTTGAACCGCGAAGTGATGAGGGATTACTGTACCACAAATTAGCTCTCTTAATGTTTGCACAACCAAATAAATATGTTTTCAAACATGTAAAAAACTGGGTGTTTTTAACGTTCAGTGAACATTCAGAAAAAATTATTTTAGAATTTAATGGAAAGTCAGTAAAACGTACTTAAAACATATTGTAATCATTCAGTAAGTTGTGATATAAATTATTCATCACCTCTTGACCTGAGACAAACATCTTTTGATAAGCATTCATGAACATCAGAGGCATAATTGAATATTTTCTGCCATGCTGTGTTATATCTCAGTTGGTCAGCTATCTGCAGGGCAAAGCTCTACAATAATGCCACCCGAAAGCTCCTCGCTTGGAATTCATTACTTCAGATGGGCCACCTACAAAGCTGTCCCTGTCCACGCTGCAAGCTGCTATGCCTCACTCGCTCTGCAAAGACTAATTCTAATTTGTCAACCTTTTGGAAATAGCTTATTTATATAATCTCCTCCCTCCCTCCACCACCATAAAAAAAAAAATGAAAGGAAAAAATATGCTTGCTTTCGAAAAAGCATAAATAATTAGCATTTTGTTAGTGTGGAGATAGCTTATTAAACAAAGCGGGAGCTTAGCGATGGAATGCTGTTTGAAGTGCTGGTGAATAATCCAGCTGAATATGTACTTGCCCTGCAGCACTGAAGACAGGGCCAGAACCGTCACACCGTACAGAGACGCTGACACGTGACTCACTGCTAAAGCTTATTGAGACATGATCTTCAGCGGCAACGCATGTAAAATCTGCCATGTGCTAAAACCCTTTCTCAATAGTTTCTAAAACTGTTTGTACCAGCCGTCAGATACCCAAAGGCGATGGCCTATCAGTGCTGCACTGGATGGCACTTTCCATGAACACAGCACACTTTGATGTTTCACAATTTCTTTCAAGCATTAGAGGCACAAATCTCATGTTTACCTTTAATTTGATGGTAGCGGTATGACAACTATTAGATAGATTATATATACACTATTATGTAACATCAAATTAACCAATTATTCCATAAAAATATGTGGTTTTAAGAAAGACTTTTTTAGGTTTCACTTTATTTTGACGGTCCCTTTAACATGTTGCGCCTACTGACTATCATTGAAGTGTCAGTAAAGTGTTCGGTTAGGGTTAGAAGAATAAGTTGACATGTAGTTGCAAAGTTTCTTATAGTCAATTGCATGTCTGTTGGAGTTAGCAGATATCAGGCAGACAGTCTACTAATACTCTAATGAGAGTTAGTCAGCATGTAGTTGCAAAGTTACTCATAGGCAACATAATTTTAAAAAGGTACCATCCAAATAAAGTATTACTCTATTTTATAGGATTATTATTATCTGTGTTATAGTATTAATTGTGTTCATCAAATTGATATAACAATGTAAAATGTATTAAGTATTAAGTATTAAAATTCTATCAAAATACAATGTCAGCAATTTGGACCCTCACTTAGCAAACAGTTCTGACACAGACTGATACGTTTTTCGTCATCAAACCGAACTTGGGTCTCCAGCCAAAAAAGTTTAAGTCCCATCTGGCTAGAATGCTTCCTATAATGTTTACATGTTCGGTCAGTAGGCAGAGAGCAGATGGTCTTTTGTGGCTGTTCGAACACTTTTGACCACATGAGCGTTTACACTACGAAAGCAGTCTGGACGAATGCGATTTCCACTACCTCTGGAAGTGGACGAAAGTGGATAATCTCACATCTTTTTTTGGAGACTCTCTGAAGTGAAAGCACATATCGTTCTTACGCTTCTTAACGAGCAGCAAGTGCTGCCGTGGGCCCCATCCCCATCCCAAAGCACTCACAGCTGTGTGCACATAAAGCCCACCTTCTCTGATTTGATTGGTTTTCTCTAATATTTTGACAATGAGTATGAGTATTACCGACCAATGAGTATGAGGCTTAGATAAACACACACACACACACACACCTGCTTCTGTTCCGATGTTCGCTCTGCTCAGCGTGGCTGCGGATTGAAGAACACGGTTATTAAAAGACAGGACGAAGCCGAATTTGTTGAGACAGCACATTAGGCAGGCAGCACGCAAGACAGTAAGCAATCTAGTGCAAGTCTTGTGTTTGCAATGTTGGAGAATATAATTAAAGGTTTGTTTCACGAATCAAAGGTGTTTTTTATTGTATACTGGTAAATCTCTGCTGTTAGTTGGTGCACATATGCCTTTTGTTGTTATCAAACATATACAGTGTATAAACATTTTTATTGCATGCCGATCGCTTCATCAAATAAATCGCCATATTGGGTGTCATTTTTTTGCAATCGACTTAACTGTATTCCACTGTATTTCATTATTATTGTCCCTAGTTCAATAGAGTTATCTTGTAAGAAAGTAGCATTGGCTTGGACAGACTTTATGTTTCACCTCCCCTAAAAAGATGCAATCTAATCCTGCTCTTGAGCAGGTTTAAACTCACAGACCTGTTGCTCTGACAACAACCCCAGGATTATCTTTGAAGAACCTAACAATCCTGGATTATGTCAAATCGTCAAAAGTTAAAATCCAGATAGCTGAGTGGAAGAATAACGTACAAAGAATGGACCCCTGGGCGGATGGCATGTGACTCATTTGAGTCACAACATAATGAAACTCATTCGCTGATAGTGATGGACAGGGAGAAATGTCAGACCTCTGACCTTTAGATGTGAACCTCAGGCAATGGTTGTGCCTTTCACTGACCCTTGTAAGCATTCTAGAGAAAGTAATATCAGAAAATGAGCTACAAAATGCAATGAGTGGGTGCATTCAAGCTCTTACATACCCTTACTGGCCACTTTATTAGGTACACCTGTTCAACTGCTCGTTAATACAAATATCTAATCAGCCAATCATATGACAGCAACTCAATTCAATCAGCTCTCTAGTTGTGAATCACTGTATCTGTTCACAAATTCGAACACTGCAATAAAGGACCATGGGACACTGATGACTCACAACATTTCCAGTGACGTCACAACATCCTCATTGCACTACTTAAACATCACTTCTGGTATTTCTGATCAACGGCAGAGCTGACATCTTTCTGACATTATTTGTAATGTTATTAAAATACTTTGCTTGTTACTGTGAAACATTTCAGCTATCATTTAAGATATAAACATTAGCTAGATTAAGTTCATTACCTCTCTAGCGATGTATGTTTATGCTGAAATATAATAAAATAATCGTTACTTGTGTCGTTTTGTATGAGTTGGCTCATGTGATTCACAGTGCGTTGTGGGACTTTTTAGGTACCGACTGTTTCAGTGCCCTCTAAAGAAAGACTTTAAAATTGAGACGACCCTTATAATGGCTGACAACCTGATCAGTGTCCTGACTACTCCCTAACAATCCCATGACAATCTCCTGAAGTTCAAACTGAGCATCAGATTAGGCAACAAATGTGATTTATGTAACTTTGAACATGGCATGGTTGTGCCATATGGGCTGGTGTAAGTATTTCAGAAACTGCTAATCTACTCTGATTTTCCTACACAAAATAGTCCGAAAAAGAGAAAATTTTCAGTAAGCAGTAGTTCTGTGGGTGCAAATGCCTTGTTGATCAGTGACCAGATTAAATAACTTAATAACTTAAATAACCACTCATTACAACGGATGGACAATATATCAATACTTTAAGAGGTGAATATAACTTCTAAAAGGAATTACAGAGGATTTAGTGTTGAAAAACTCGCTCCAGTTGTGTATACAACAGTTGTCTTTGACACCAACAGTCAGTGTATAAGGTTATTATATGGCTGTTTGTGTGTCAAACAAGAGGAATCAACCCACACTCTTCAGCAGAGGTTAAAATCATTTTTCTGTATGCATTTAATTCATACGTTTGAAAAAGAGTTTGTAGTTATGACCTGGTGTGTTCCAAGAGCTCTTAGAAATAGTTTCCAAACCAGCTATTCTGACTCATTGTCACCTTTAGCTTAGTTTTAATCATGTTTGCGCATCAAACATCACCTTGATGCCTACTGAAAGGTGACTGTCATGCTCCAGAGCTAACAGCAGAGATGTGGGTGTTGACCTTTGCACCGATGACCTTGACTGACCACACATTATGCTGGCTTGAGAGAGAAAGTTCAGGTCTGTATGCTCACCAAACATTTCCTTTTAGCAGCAGAGATGGAAGAGTTTTGCTCATAAATAGAGTAACTAATTTTGATTCTTAACGGACAACTGGTAATTTTTGGGAGAGGCTGCCATTTGTGTTTCTATGATTTACTATTGATATAATTGATATTATTAACAGAAAAAACAAATAACTATTTAAGAGATACTTATTTTGTACTGAAAAAAATAGATGTTTTAATCTTATCACAGATAAATAAATAACAACTTAAATAAAATAAAAATGAAATTTATCACATTTAACATAAAAATTTATGTTTATATAATATACACAAACGTGTATTATATAAACAGGGCTGTACATACAAACACACACACACACACACACACACACACACACACACACACACAAATACAGTCATGGCCAAAACTGTTGCCACCCCTGAACTTTTTCCAGAAAATCAAGTATTGCTCACAGAAAAGTATTGCATTAACACATGTTTTGCTATACACATGTTTATTCCCTTTATATTAACAAAAAAACCCCGCTAATTTCACATAATTTCAAAAATGGGCTGGACAAAATTATTGGCACCCTTTCAAAATTGTGGATGAATAGGATGGTTGCAAGCATGTGATGCTCCTTTAAACTCACCTGGGGCAAGTAACAGGTGTGGGCAATATAAAAATCACAACTGAAAGCAGATAAATAGGAGAAAACTTGACTTAGTCTTTGCATTGTGTGTCTGTGTGTGCCACACTAAGCATGGACAACAGAATGAGGAGAAGAGTACTGTCTGAGGACTTGAGAACCAAAATTGTGGAAAAATATCAACAATCTCAATATTACAAGTCCATCTCCAGATATCTAGATGTTCCTTTGTCCACAGTGCACATCATTATCAAGAAGTTTGCAACCCATGGCACTGTAGCTAATCTCCCTGGAAGTGGACGAAAGAGAAAAATTGATGAAAGCTTGCAGCTCAGGATAATCCGGATGGTGGAGAAGCCCCAAACAAGTTCCAAAGAAATTCAAGCTGTCCTGCTGGCTCAGGGTGCATCAGTGTCAGCGCAAACTATCCGTCGACATTTGAATTAAGTAAAACGCTTTGGCAGGAGACACAGGAGGACCAGCTGACACAGAGACATAAACAAGGAAGAGTAGAGTTTGCCAAAATGTACTTGAGTAAGCCAAAATCCTTCTAGGAAAATGTCTTGTGGACAGATGAGACCAAGATAGAGCTTTTTGGTAAAGCACATCATTCTACAGAAAACGGAATGAGGCCTTATAAAGAAAAGAGCACAGTACCTACAGTCAAATATGGTGCAGGTTCACAGATGTTTTGCTGCCTCTGGCACTGGGTGCCTTGACTGTGTGCAAGGCATCATGAAATCTGAGGATTACCAAAGGATTTTGGGTCTCTATGTAGGGCCCAGTGTTATAAAGCTTGGTTTGCATCCAAGATCGTGGGTCTTCCAGCAGGACAATCACCCCAAACATACTTCAAAAAGCACCTAGAAATGGATGGCAACAAAACACTGGAGAGTTTTGAAGTGGCCAGCAATGAGTCCAGATCTAAATTCCCTTGAACACCTGTGGAGAGATCTTAAAATTGCTGTTGGGAAAAAGCTCCCTTCCAACATGAGAGACCTGGAGCAGTTTGTAGAGGAAGAGTGGTCCAAAATTCTGTGTGAGAGGTGTAAGAAGCTTATTGGTGGTTATAGGAACTGATTGATTTCAGTTATTTTTTAGTTAAGTTCTTACCTCATAGAACATTCACAAAATGTTTTATGAAAAATTCAAATATGTGGCCTATTCTTTTTACTGTATTCATTTTTCTATTTATTCTCACATTTTATTTATTCATTGCATTTTATATTCTATTTTTTATAATGTAGTGTGTGCCCATAATTTGTTCTATTTGTTGTTGCACTGTGGGATGAGGAACATAGAAATATTTCACTAAATTAATTCACATGAAATATGTATGTCACAAATAAAGAACCTTGACCGTATTATTTATTGTTATTCTACTATAGAGCTGCTGAATGCTTGATTCTGATTGGTTGATGAACATTCTAAGGTGTGTAATTAGGTTTGTTTGATATGACAGCGATTAGAGAACAGACGGGTCCATATGCTTTCTCTCACACGGCTCTTTGATGGTCTGCGCAGCGCTGCTTCAAATCAAACATACCTATTATTTTCCAAGCAAACCGACAGCTAAAGTAGTTCCAGGCAAGTCTTGGCATTACAGTTCTGCATCACTCAGTTATTGCAAAGGTCCTTAATATACAGCCTACAGCACACAAAAAAACAAAACCCACAAAGAAACCGATTTACTCACGAAATTCCAAAATTTGTACTACACAAAACGTTTTAAGGACAATAACCTGAGACGTGTCTTGAAATAATGAACAATCTCTTGAGGCATGGTAACAGTAGTATGAGCTGAATAATTGGCTCTGGGCCATTGAATTATTCTTTAAAAACACCACCCGAGGTGTGCATTATTTTCAAGGTGTGCATTATTTTTCTGCTTCACATGCCGTATTACCACCTTGAGTGTGCATTATTTTTTAATATATCAGTTGTCATTTTATATCAGAACATTAAATGATATGCATGTCTCCCATACATTTTAACCCTTTAATGTCCATAAACCCCAGAAGCTTCATCTACACCCCCTGCAGTCATGTAAGGGGTCTTGTGTCAGTGATGGGCTCAACAGAGCACATAATCCAAGAAGGGATAGGATGGCTTCTGAACTAGACATATCATGAATGGGTTCCTGGGGGAAACATAAATTACCACTATCACAACATAGTTGATCGAGTCAACAACAACAAAAAAGTATATATGCAATATTACTCAAACTTCCCTTGATGGTCATTTGCACAGTGCCATATATTTGCTAACTCCCGTGAGTTAAAAAACAACAACTTATTATTACATCTTCATGTGTCCTCTAGCTATAATCATTTTCCTAAATATGATGGATTCTTCCTTGTTAGAAGATGGTGGTTATTTATGCTCCACCAGTAGGTTTTGCTGTAATTTCCAATAAATCTGAGGCCAGCTATTTAAAATTTTAAATCTATCTGTGGAGCACTTGACCTATAACTCCATTAATGTCACTGGAAAATAACAGTCTTGGATCGACCCTTTGATAAGACCATGTGTGGTTTTGCAATTAGATGTGGGGAAGAAAATACTCCTATTAATAATGTAATATAATAGTGTACAGATTTGTATGAAATTGTCTGGAAATACTGCTTATTTTCCCTTTACTCTAGAAGCTTATTTGTTACAACTAGGCATTAATTTAATCCATGTTAACTTTTATGCAAATTATTATTATTATTATTATTATTATTGTTATATTGTTTCTTTCAGGTTTCGCAAGACCTTCAAAGTGACATATCTAGTGAGTGGCTAAAAGTTTAATGCTATGTTGCATTTGAAAATAACATACCAGCTACACTAAACCCTAAACCTAACCGATAATGTTGACACAAGCTACGGAGCAAGAACAATCACCCAAATGGTTATGGGTTAATGGTTAATGGCTGGTTATGTGCTACAAAACATCAAAATGCATTCATTTATAAATCATGCACTATGGTATAATTGTTTTGAGGTTATAACATAGTGAAAAGCCTTTATTAATCACAATTTTGTGAAAAGGTTGTTGGTGTTTTACTGCCACTAGTGTTCCCTTCATCTGGAAACTGCACTGAATTGTATGTACAGTATAAGTATGTTTTGGAGTCACAGAAATGTAGGCCAAGTTTGAGCCTAAGTTGCATTATTTGCAGTATCACTATTTACTATTTATCCCATTCTGGCAAAATACTCTATGTCAGCTGAACATCTGAACCTTGAAATTTAGATATTTGCTGGCACCCCAGGAGCTTCTCAAAGTGTGAGCCCAGTAGACAGGTCAGGTCGCTCTCAGACTTCGACAATCTTTCCCGTCTCCTTGTTTACCTCCTCTGACCTGATTTTAGTCTGGCCCTTCCCTGGAGTAGCAGAAGCAACTCTAATCCGTCCTCAAGACTTTTTCCAAATCTCACCGAGCAGGAACAACCCCAGCCATCTGTGTATCTCTCTATTGACCTGGCTTCCCTGAGAAGAATCTGGAAGGCTGGAATATCCCTCCCACCGCCACCAGACTGCACATCACAGCGGCCACCATTCATCAGACCGGCACGCGCTGTTCTGTGGCATTATTGAACATAATGCAACGTCTGGACGTCCATCTCCCAGTGGACTCGTGGAAGTTACATCTCTTCTAGATCAATGACAGGAAGTTGTTGGTTTCTTTACAACTCGTAAGATTTTCTTATTCAAAGGTCTCCCATTGTGTGTGACCATTTCTGCTTTGTGGAAGACCTTTCACAGAAATGTACCTGTTTTTAAGGTGAATAGTATTTTTTTATTGTTTTTGCATTGAGCAATATGACATGTATCTTGGACTTATACTGACACCTAGTGGTGTGGATGTAGCATCATGCAAACTAATGAGTTGGTGTTAACCAATCAAAAACATCAGCAAACAAACATCCTGTATTTCCTGTATCACTTCTCACGAGTGTTTGGTTGTGAATCGTGGTTTGTTTACCAGTCAGAGTTTTCTACGATTCTTCCTGTTGAAATGTTATGTAATATGTGACCACTGTCGCCAATCCGTTGTGTAATGTGCATGAAACAGTAACTGAGGTGCCCTTGAGGAAGGCACCTAACTGCCAATGGGCAGGGTAAAAATGGCTGCCTGCTGCTCCGGGTGTGTGTTCACAGTGTGTATTCAATTCACACTGCTGTGTGTGTATGTGCACTTGGATGGGTGAAATACAGAGCACAAATTCTGAGTTATTTTGCAACACATCACTTCACTTTACTCACTTAGAAACATCAACTAAATTGTACCCCAAACAGTGTTATGTGATAAAAACAATGAATTGAAAATCATGCAGTGTGTACCTGGCTTGATTTTAAACATTTTTTTTTTAATTATTCATTTCTGTAGGGTTGATCAAACACCTAGTAAAATTCAGTCTTTTTAGTCTGTTTATAGCCATGTTTACACATTTTCAGAGACAAGTGAGGCACGCGACTGGCTGAGGCATCCCTGACTGCTCGGACAGTTCGACCTTCTGCAGCGGAGGGGGGGCCGAGGGGGGAGTCCCCGTTCCCTGCCCTGCCCTACAGAGAGGGCCATCTGTGCTAGGGAACCTCACGCCGAGGACCTGGCCATGTGTGCCATGCCCTGTGACTTAAACACACACACATAACATATACTTTAGCTATCAGCTTTTTCACTGAGAGACTGTCAAACCTCAAACCACTCTCTATTTAACCATGCTGAAATGATCACAGGATTGCGATATGTAATTCGTTTTTGATGTATGGGTCACCGCTCTTACCTACAAAATTAACAACACATATATTTCTGATGTACAAAAGCAGTTCTGTCATGGCTAGGACGTCAAGCACCACCTGAGGGGAATCGTTCTGAACTCGCACATGTGTTGCGCGCTGTGGAATGTGATAACAGAATAAGTGGCAGCACTTTGTTCTGGTCTCATTCGGGACTGAGCTTGCGTCTGTTGTACCTAAACCTCTAAAACATCTGTGTTAGGGGCACAGGATGAGAAGAGCCAGGAATATTCAGAGAATGTGTGATGCGGAAAAGCATTTTCAGGTCAGTAAAATTGCAAAAGACAAATAGAAAGAGAGAGAGAATATGCAGAGCTGAATGTAAAGCCATGCACATCAAATTCAACCTAATATGATTTTGTGTTCTGTGTCTATTCAAGTCAGCCTTGATTTGGTTTCCAACACTAATCGCATCATCCAAGAGATTTGCATGGGCTTTTTTTCATCTCTGGTTTTTTTTTTCGCTCCTCTCCTGCCTTATTGAAACTCTCATCAGCCATTGTCACATAAATCCCCCCGATAAATTAAAAATGATTGATTCAGAGGAGGAAACAGCACCATAGGGGTTGGGGGGGAGGAATCTATTGGCAACGGAGGACAAAAAGGGAAACATAATTGAGTCCACATTCATTTGAGCGTGAGAGTCAGGCCCTGTAATCACCTCAGAAGTGAGTATGCTGCAATCAGTCCGCCCTTCGCTTTAACCTGCCTTGCTTTTAAGAGAGCTTTGTCAATTAGAATCAGCTTGATGTGAAAACCTTATTTTGTATTGAATTTCAGCATGAAAAGTATAATATTGACTAAGTGTGATCAAATAAGCCTGGTCACTTTTTGTGCTAATGGTCCATTCTCTGCATGCACAGCTTTTCAGTCCCTGAGGAAAATGATCCCAAAAATTGGAGAAAAAAAATTATGGTTAGGGTTTGGGGTTGCACTTTATTTTACCAGATGTGTACTTTCATGCACTTGTAGTGTACTTACCTAAGAAAGTACTGGATAATATAAGGCAACTACATGGGATAAGGTTAGTTTTAGGGGTAGGTTTAAATAACTAATGGGTAATAACTAATGTCCGTATCTAGTTACTAACTACCGTATTTATTCGAGTATAACGCGCAAAATTTTCTACCAAAAAAATAAATCAAAGTTAGGGTGCGCGTTATAAACGAGGGCTGGGGTGGGATGGGGTGGGGTTTGTTTTGAATTGTGAGTGAAAAAGACTATATGATGGGATGTTAGGTGGAAGTCCACTACGGGACTCCGGCAAGAAGCTTGACAGGAGACAGAGTTCGTTTCACCGTTTATCTCTTAAAGAAGATTTACAGCCATTAATTCACTGAAGTGGTAAACATGTGGTTTTGTCTGAAATAAACAAATAAAATATATATCAGAATTTGTTTGCATCCAATAACATAAATTTACCTCAGTATTCAATACACAGATTAATTTTCTCAACATCGCGGTAAAATGGTGCTAAACATATGCATGAAAATACTCTGCACATCACTTGAACATATTTACATATCTGAACGGATATACACAATTATAAACGGAATAACAGCGATCGGAAATACAGTTGCGTCATGAAAGTGTTAAATATATCACAGTAAACAGATAGGTAGTAATACAAATGAACTTACATTCATGCACGCACATTTACCACGCGCAGAAGATGCTGCAGGAACGAAACTGAAAGTAAAAAGATTGCGGTGACAGAACTGCCGTCAGCGCGCTGTATGTGCACAACGGCCTCACGTACACACAACAGAAGAATACAAATACAAACCAATAAGGAATTTAGTACAGTGAGTTCGCGCTGCGCATTTTACGGGCTGCAGCCGCTCACTGGACTATCTCTCGTGACATCTTGGGTTAAAAAATCATGGGAAGACATACCAAAAGAAATGATCATCAAAAGTTTTTGAAGACAGGCATCAGCAATAAAATGGACGGCACAGAAGATGACCTGCTGTAGAACTTTTTTTGTCAATTACAATGCTAGGTGTGAAACAAAATTTTATACCGATTTTTAATCGAAAATTAGAGGTGCGCGTTATGTACTCGTATAAATACGGTAGTTAATGTAATTGCTATAATAAGTACCTAGTAAAGGGAACTGAGTGGAACTACTGTGTTTGGTTTAGAGTTAGTTAATTATGCATAATTTACTGTTGCAACTATAGTAAGTAACATGTAGTAGTAATATGATTGCGTCACCTAAAAATAAAGTGTTACCAGATATTGTACCTGTTACATCGACAGGGTACGAGTGCGATGTGGATACAGGACGAGGAGCACAGGATTCCAGAGAAGTAGTTTATTAACAAAAGGCAAAACAGCACACTTTAAATATAACTGAACATGGTAGTGCAAACCTTGCACTAGAACATCCACACTCAAACTGGAACACGGAACATGACAGGATGTAAAACTTGTGTAAAATTTACTTTACACAAGTAAAACTGACAAAGACCAAGGCACACAGGAGGGTATTTATGACAAACACAGGATCGGGAACAGCTGACGAGACTTAGGGCATTGATTAGACACAGACGGGAGCGTGCAGGACCTGGATGAGACATAAAGGGACCTGGAAGGGACAAACGAGAGACAGGGTTGTTACAGTACCTAAATTAAGTTTAGATACACATGTCTGAGAAATAATACATGTTTTTAAAGATATACTACATTTTTATGATAATTTAATCCTTTTCCTGTGTTTTCTGTTTCCCCTAGAGTCAGCTTAATTAAATTCTATCATGAACAAATTAAATATTATCTAAATATTTGACTAAATCAAATGTCTTTATTTATTATAAAGTTTTTTGTCTGTTCCTGTACAGTATTATCAAATTATTACATGATAACTATAACATCAATTTCCTGACGCAACATCACATTTCAAGAGAAATTAAGCTAGGACAAATCAAGTCTCTTTGAGTTGTGATAGTTTTAATGTTTCATCGTCATATTGTCCCACTTTTTTCTATTTGGCAAAAATGTATTTAAAAGATTGAAAGATGTTAAACTAAAAACTCAGTATCAGCCTTTGTCTCTTTCACAATGTCACAACATCACAAATCTATAATTTAGCTTTTAAATTTAGACATCAAGGTTGAATTTACAATGGAAGTTACTTTGTATTCCCAGTTAATGACTGACAGCTCTCCCATCCCAGTGTTGAGAGAAATCATGAGTAAGTGCAGAGGCGTTGTGTGTTGTGTGAACATGACAGTTATTGCAGATCTAGACTAAATGTGAACACACATTTACTCATCACAAAAACAGACTCAGTATTCCTCAAAATGAATAATGAACTGCGAAATGCAAACTCAGAATACTGCAGACCTGCAATAATTAAATGTGATCAATTACACAAACATACTTTATGTATTTGATTTGACTTTATTAAGCAATCTCAGATCTTTCAGCCTGAGGCATTTACATTTGCCTATTTTTTTTTCCTTTACGTTTACGTGGCAGACGCTTTTATCCAAACCAACTTACATTGGATTCAAGAAGCACATTGACATTCTAATCAGTTCTTGCTTTCCCTGGGAATCGAACCCATTATCTTGACGTTGCAAGGGCCAGAGATTATTAGTTTTTAAACAAATAAGCCCAGCCCAGGTGATGAAAAATAAGGCAAAAGAAACATAATGCATTACTTTCCATAATATTCACATAATATTCAGCACTACTACTAACTTTGACTGTACTGACATTATCAGTTGAGAACTGAGCTGGATGATGACATCACTGATGACATCACCCTACAGAGCTGCTTTATTAACCTTCTTTGCCAGAGAAACAAGCACTCAGCCATCTTTAGAATTTTGTCTTAACTTTCGTTTTAGTGGTGAACTTTCATAGTATATTTCTATGGCATCGCTGTTGAAGAGTATTTAGCTGGTGAAGTGGATTTACTACATTGTAGAGTTAAACAAAGGTATCATGAGAATTGCAATGCTTGAAAAGGATGTCGTTGTTACCTTGCCGGATCCATGTTCCCGCCCTCCGTCCCTCTACAGTTGTGCACTTCCTAGGCGCAAGGATGCAGCTGTTGGGGGGGGGGGGGGGGATCTCTTACCCTTTGTCCTGTTTGTTGTGTCATCTGTGCACTTCCTGTGAGGTCAGTGTTACACTTCCTGTCGGTGAGGTCTATTGTCACTTCCTGTGTTTCGTGTCAGGTGTTGTTTCACTTCCGGGTCCCTTCTGTGTTTCCTCTCATGCTTTCCTTGCACCTGTCTCACAATCACTGTCATCGTTAGTTTTCCCAGGTGTTCGTCATTCCCTTGAGTATTTAATCGTCTTGCATTTCCCTTGTCCTTGTCGGTTGTTGACTTTGTGTGACGTTGTTCTTTGTGATATTATGTCACGTCATCGGTGTCTATGTCTCCTGAGTGTGTGGATGCCGTTCATTGTTCCCTCCGAATGTTCCTCCCGAGTATGTCCAGGTTTTTTCACAAGATGTGCTGTTTGTTTAAACAGCTTTTGTTTTCAATTTTTTAATAAAGTTCAGCTTCATTTGGGAAACCTATTCTCTTCGTCTCCCTCTCCGCACCGCACACGTTTCCCGAGTTTGGTTACAGTCGTAAAAATATCAGTAAACAGAGAAGATTTTAAAATGAGACACTTATTCATAAATCCGTAAGATCTTACCTTCATGCTGTGGAAATAAAAACTAAAAGACCGAACACAATGAGTGCAGTGATTAAAAGGAGCGGGGCTCCATAAGGTCTATAGATGAATTTAACTAATTTCATATTTGATACACTGTGATTAAACTGAACCGAATCAACACTGAACTGACCTCAGCTGAGTAACACCATTTTGTTACACCAATAGCTGCTTTACAGCAGAACTGAACTCTGTTTACATCGTTTAACCATTATTTTCCTGTTTATTACTGTAAAGCTACTTTGAAGCAATATGTATCATACTGTATGAAATGCTATAGAAATAAAGAGGACTTGACTTGAAGTAACGTAATTAGTTAATTTTTTTAGGGAGTAACCCAACATTGTAACATTACTTTTAAAAGTGACTTTCCCCAACACTGGTCATGAGGTCAAAAAGGCACCACACAGAAAGAATGATGTTGTTGCTTTACATGGAACTCTAGCATAGTAAAAATTATTAAAGAAATTTGTTGCTCTTTCCAGTTATGAAATATAAAAGTGTTTTCCGCACACACACAGGATGAATAATAAATTAGCCCCTATCTAAAGTCCTGTTTTGATCATTAATGCATTACATTGATGACAGTTTCACAGTAATTTAAATCAACAGCCCTACCACAACAATTTCCTCAAATGCATGCAAATAAAACAGAGAATGAGTGTGAATGAGAAAAAGAAAGAAAGAAAGAGAGTTCAGGTGTAGCGAACAATGTCAACCTCAGACGTGCAGTTGTGCGTCTACAAATAAGCTTTGGTCCCAGTCACACTCAAGAGTGTATTATCATTGTTATTAACATGTTTCGCACAAAGCGAATCTTATTTCAGCCCAGGTTTCCGTGCACACACCACGCACACATACACACTGCTCCAATTAGGAGGGAGTGTTGTGTAGCGTCAGTGTCGAGGGATTCAGCTTTCTTCTGCGCTGTCAGGTCCCATCAGAAAGGCGGCTCATTAGTGTCAGGTTCAGCACTGCCACCGACTTTCCCTTCTCTCTTGCTCTCTGTCACTCTCGCTCTCTCTCTCTCTCTCCTCCTTTTTCATTTTCGCACAAACATTTCAAATGAGCCTCCCGTACTCTTTCATATCTATATCATCAGAGCACGGTCTAGCATTGCAGCCTCCCATAAATGATCCCTTGTCCATCGGTTCAACAGGAACAAGTGAAACGCATCCAAATCAAGCCAAAGAGTGTGAACAAGGGTTCAAAATGATCATATGACGTCTCATAAAAATGGCTTGACACAAAACTCACAATGATGGCTCTGAAAAAACAGCCACCTCAAAATCAAACGTATTTGTCTAGAATACTTGAATCTGATTGGTCAATCACAGACATCCATCCATCCATCTATTGCTATATAATAAGCTGGACAACAAGCATTCATTATCAAAATCTATATGTGTGTTGTGCAATAATGATAAGAACAATAATAATGACGGCAGCATTCTCCATTACATATTTTGCTTGAGGAAAATCAGGCCTAATTTAGGACCATTAAGATTATTGGTATTGTGATATTGCTTCTCATTAGAGTAAAATATATTATTTAAATTGCAAGGAATGAATATCTCATGTTAGCATTGTATGGTGATAGTAATCATTTTATTACAGTAATATTTTAACGGAATATTATTCTTTTTATTGTATGTATGTGTGTATGCCTTCATATATTTATTAAATCAGTAGTTTATTCATTCACCACTGACAGTATTTATAAAATAAGGGGGAAAAGTGCTTTATTGTCGCGTCATAAGAATAATGAGACTATGCAAAAAATATTATAATGGCCTTTTGAAATATACATTTTCTTTATGCAGTATATACTAATAAGATGTAGGTTTACATTTTTCTAACTAACATTACAGAGCCTTACAGATGGGCGAACCATGGGTTTTAAAACAGAAAGCGCTGGCATTAGGCTTCACAGAGTATTTTTACTCTCGTCAGCAGGAGAGGTGGCAGAGGCAGACTGGCAGTGAGAGTAGAAGGAAAACAGCACTAATGGTCTCAATGTGTCAACAGGTTTTCGCCAAGGACTCCATCTGCAGCCACACACACACACACGCATGGTTGAGTGTGTAACTCCACACACATAGCTCTACCCAAAGAAATCTTCAGGATGAATTTACACTCCACACACTATATAGTTAATCCTAATCAGTTTATTTTTGGATCTCTGTTATGCCTACAGTGGTTTAAATGAGTCTGTTATTGCTGTATACACATCACTGCACGCTTGTCAATGTTGTGTATAGTATAAACCAGGTCGGAGCCGTACTCAGAACTTGTATTCCAAATTGCACAAAAGAAAAAGTAATGCCCCCCCCCCCTTTCCCCCCTTCAGAGAGCAGTTAAAAGGTGGCAATATGAGAGAGATTATTGTGGTGTTACACTTAAAGCAAAGCTACTTATCTTAATACCGCTGCCATCTGAAGCTGCACCAAAATATCATTTCAATCACATGCCAAAAATAAGTGGCGGACTTGAAAATGTAGCACAAATGAACACAGCAAATATTCCAAAACTTATCTGAGCAAGGCAAAGATAAAAAAAGAGAACTTTTGTTTATCTCAAGTCTCATCTTCCCCATCGCCTATCCCCCATAATCCTCTCTCTCTCTCTCTCTCTCTCTCGTTCTCTCTTCAGGCAGCCCAACCCCATTCCTATTAAACCCTTTAATTAAGAAAACAGGCTTTGAATTCAACTGTGCAACACCATCTCCGGATGCCATGTTGGGGAACATTCAAAACTCCCCTTTCCACCGCCATCTCTTTCCCATTCCATACGTTTTTTTTAACCTCTTTCTTTCTTTCTCTCATGCCCTGAGCCCCCTTCACTCTCTTTCATTCTCTCGCTCCGTCTGCACACTTCCACTATCAAAGACATGATAATTAGTCACAGAGGTTCATCTGGAATCTATTATACTCCTTTTCTTTAATTAATTGTGCATTATAATTATAGAGGCGCTCCGCGTCGCGCTCTGTATCATGCACTCGTGCGCCCGCATGCATGCTTGCAACTTTGAAGCGTACTCTGGAAATGCCACATAGATAAAAGCCGGCAAGTGTCAAAAAGCAAGCAAACTTTTCTTCCCTCCTCTCTCCTCCACTTTCCCTCTCCTCTTCCCTTCTCTGCGGCGTGCGTCTTTTCATGCCATTTGTAGCGACCTAATGAGGACATTTCTGTCAAAAAAATCAATCAAAGGCTCGGCTGGGAGCGTGTTATAAGTCACAGGTATCTGAGGTGCCTCTTTTCCGGCGGGTGAATAATAATAAAAATAAAATAAATAAATAAGGAGTGTGTTTAATTCTGTGACACGGGGGGTTGCTGGCGAGGAGGGGGGGGGGGGGGGGGGGGGGGGTTGAAAGAGGACATGCTGGGGAACAGAAGCTGGTTGGATTTCCTAATCTCTGATATGGCATAAAGCGAACATGCCAAACACCTTCGAATTGTAAAGAGAAAAGTGTGACTCATTTTTTCCCCCTTCCTGTCATTTCTTTTTTAGCTCCATTAAAAGGCTTTAAGACAAAGTGTTTATGCGTGCAATAAACATCCGGAAGAGATGCACGGCAATGGGCAGACCTCCAGCATACCCAGCATGCCTCACTCCGTGCACATTTTAACTTATCTCCAGCAAACAAAGATGGATGTGTCTCAGCGCTTATTAAACCATGCTTTTAAGCTCTCGCATGCCTTGTTTTGAAAAGCAAATCTCTTTATGCTTCAGATTGACAGAGCAAACGCGCGAGAAAATACATGCAAGGGAGAAGAAGAATTCTCATTTAACTTCAGCATCGTGCACATGATTACATGTTTTAATGCGGATGCTTTGAGCTCGAGCGGGATCCTGGGTTGCCTCTCATGTAGGGCTTAGCACTGTATTCTCTCAAAGGGGTGCTGATCTCTTAATTATTTAGCAAGCTTGTCCCTCTCTGATCAAACAATGGCGTGACAGAATGTTTCCACACAAGCTGGAAGTGGCTTATAATCTCGCTTGTTCCGAGCCCAAGTGAAAAGGGATGAAATCCAGCCCTGACAGGTGGCCGATTGTTAGCGCACTCAGAAGGTGGAAAACAGTTTGGCTCCAGCACATCCGCATTATGAAAATGATGCAGAGGAAATTGAAAAGACACTTCACAACGAGAAGTCCCCGAGGACACCGCTAACATAATATCAACATAATGTTGATATTTAATTTATTAAATTAAGCCAATGAAATAGCGGATATTGCATCAAGTATAGGATCGCACAGTGCAATCTCAGCTTCCAAATTAAGAATGCTTAATTATTTATCATAAAGGGCGATTGTCTAAATGTGCTGCACTGAGTAGTTTGAGTAAATTATTCTATAATTGCACTAAATTATAGTTTAGTACACGACGGCTTATGAAACAACTGTTAAATTAGTCGTATCACTGGGAAGTGGCATTCTGAAAATAGGAAATTTGCTGTGAAAAATAATACCATATTTTTTTGCACGACTATTAAACCACTGTTTTCCAGCTAATTAGTTTGAAACATTTGGGTAAAATGATCTGACATATTCTGGAAGGATTTATCCATTTTAAACTCAATAAATCAAAATATTTATGAGAAATTTTAGATTTTTGTTTTAATGGTCTTTCCCCATGTAAAAGTTGTTGTGTGGTTGCAAGGATGTTGCAAAAGTGTTTTGTCTTTAATTATTGTTGTTTTTTTGTGCTAGGTAAGTCAAAAGAGTCCCATGTGATGTGTTTCAAACGTAAAATAAAATTTCACAATGCTGTTGCAGATTAAATATAATGTGGATATCATTGAATATATTTTCGACAGGTTACATTCTGATTGTTAATAACAAGTCAAACCCCTTTATACCTCAATATTTAAAGTCGCCATGAAATCAAAATTTAGGTTTATTTTAGTATGAATATGTTAGCCCTACTGTTATCTATAAGGTAGAGCTCAGAAACAATGACAAAATGAGCATTTAGAAGATATAAGCGATCAAAACTTCCAGTCTCTCTCCTCCGCCAATATGGATCAATGATTTTGATGACATCGTATTGCACTTCA
Source organism: Rhodeus uyekii (assembly GCA_037043235.1). NCBI lineage: Eukaryota > Metazoa > Chordata > Actinopteri > Cypriniformes > Acheilognathidae > Rhodeus > Rhodeus uyekii. The sequence continues at coordinate 1,731,171 of JAWRVZ010000091.1, read as the reverse complement.
GCTTCTCATCAGATGTTCTGTCCAATCAAATGCTCTCTGGAATCTGAAGCCCCGCCCCTTCATTATAATTAGAAGCTGAAATCAGTCACTTGTTCACACATGAACTATTTTCACCATGGTGAATGTCACGTATGCTTTCTATTCGGATGAATAGATGGTTCCACATTAGTGTCAAGCAAATCGCCACAGCGCAGACAGTCGGCTCCGGTTCAGAGACACGACAGCAGAGAAAAAATGTATGGAGGAGATCAGGAGGAGAAACGGTTAGCGTTTAGGAGGTGTTAGCGATGTGGTGGCGTACGATGCAGAGAGACGAGGAGAACACGGAGATTCGAACAGTAAACACTTTCATAAACAGAAACAAATACGCCAATTAAGAGTGCAAACAATGGAGCAAGAAACATCCACACACTAGGGCACATGTATCGTCAACGATCGACAAAGACAATGGAGAACATGATGGTATAAATAGCTAGGGAAACAAGGAGCACCTGGCAACAAACAAGGGGGAGTGGTTACATGACAAACTACGGAAACACAGAAGGGACACACAGGCGGAACGAGACACGACTGTGACAGGAGGAAACTGTGTCTTTACCAAGCTCAACGGCTCTATGTTGAGCCTATGCTCAACGAATCAGAGCTATGATAAACGCTATTGGTTATTTTTAAAAAGGGGCGGAGCTCTTCAGTATGACCTGCCCTGTCTTCCTGTTTCAGTGGAAATTACTCAACACTTTGAATAATGCAGCAGTTTCAACATTCTAAGTTTCACACACTGATTCTAATTTCGAATTCTATTTAGTGTAGATATTAAGCAAATTGATGGATTAGAGACAGCATGATGCAAGACAAATTATGCCTCTAAATTTAATATTTCATATTAGGAGTTTTCAAAGTTGTAACTAAACAAAAATGAATGGTGTACAATTTTACAACAAAATACTATTTCAGTCAAAATATCAAATTTAATACAACACTTAATGTTTTATGAATAGCACTTTATAATAAGGTTTCATTCGTTGTCTTTTTAACCAACAGAAAGCTGTTTGGTTTGAAAGTGACTTCTGTGTGTACACCACTACACTATTGACAATTGACAATGAACCTTATTTTCCTGCAAAATTTAACTGAATAATGGAACACACACAAACACTTAGATAAATAACAACAAAAAACATTAAAACATTGTTGTAAAAGCCTTTGTTTTTCTCTGTCTGTGTTCCCTCATTACGGTGAGAGGCTGATGTTTGCTTAAACATATCTCCACAGCAGCACTCTCGAACCCTCTGGGTCAATTACCTAATCTTAATAACCATAATTGCTGAGCTTGGAAAGTAGCTGAGCTATTAATTCTAGTGTGGACCTCTGGAGAATCGAGGGCTGCTGCCAGACATGACATTTTCAAACACACACATACAAACACATTGATGTCAAAGCCGACGGATAACAAACACATCAGAGAGTGAGTTTAACTACGAGACAGACCGCACACCGCATTGTCATATATAAAGTGTACATGTTCTTTATACATCAGCCCTCTGCCAGCAGTGGGGGCTTCTTGGATAATTAGCGAGACATCGCACCCCCTCGGCCTTCTTTACTTTGTTAACAGGTCGAGCACAGAGGAATCCCCAGCACACAGGAGAGAATCAATCGATCCCAGTGCGAGAAGATTGATCCAAGAACCATCCCACTGCCTTTAATGAAGCTGTCTGCCAGGGAATACTGCTCTCACACCGTTACCCAGCAGCCCTTTCACCACAGGAGGCCCATATCAGACTACAGCTACTATACGAATTACAATGTGAGCGAGGAAGGGGGCATACTGCCACATCACATATTAACACACTCGCACAATCATCTCAACACGATGAGGAGGGGTCGGATCTGAGCGCAGACATCGGAGGTGACCTGAAATCAATAGTGTTGAACTAAAAATAGGCAGGAGGGAAATGTCAGCTGTCATTCTGATACTTAAGACCAATTCCTGGCGTAGTGCTGAAAAACGATCCGCACAGAGAGACCTGCGTGAAAACTAGACTTGCGATCCATCACCGAAAAAAGATAAAAGACGTGTGCGATTATGTACTGCAAGATAAAAAGAAGGATTACAAGTTCTCACCAAGTAGCTGTCATAACTGTCTTTTCATTTCCTGACTGAATCACACACCTGTTTTGACTCAGATTAGCTACAGTAATGTCACTAGATCCAAAACATGGAGACACGGGCAGATTTCAAGTACTGTAATCGAGTCTTGTAATCTGGCGTGAGGGCGGGACAAACTGTCACTCACATGAGATTCACCAATTGCAAACCACAGCCATCCAATGGACAAAATCATGTCCTGCTCTACTTTTGTTCATGTGTGAGAAGTCACAATAGGGAAGAAAAGACTGTTCACAACTTCCATTTCATCCTAAAGCTGCACAGTACTGGAAAAACCCAACATAACAAATTGGATTGCACTTTATTTTCAGTATGTGCACTTAGTGTTATCATCTAAGAGTGTTACCTGTTCAGGGTGTTACCTGTCAGTCATATCTTTTGTGTACTTCCTGTCAGTCGTGTCCTTTGTGCACTTCCTGTTCCCTTCCGTGTTTTCCCATGTGTTTCCTCTTCTGTTGCATCATCAGTCACCCCTTGTGTCTTGTCAGCTGCGTCCAATCCCCTCATTATTTCCACTTGTATTTAAGTCCTCTTGTCAGTTTTTGATGTTGTGTGTGGATCCCTCTCCATGTTCCTGGTCTCCCTAGTGGTTCGCACAAGTGTGCCATTTGTTTTTGCATTTAAAGACTTTTGTTTCGGTTCTAATTAAGAGAGTTTCTGTTGGAAACCTGCACTCCCTCGCTTTCTCCGCATCGCACACGTTCCCTTGTAACACAGGGTTATTGTAACTGTCACATTTATTGTAATTACTGTAATAAGTACAGTATGTACAAGCGGGACTGTAAATTAAATTACTAACAATTTCTGTTTCTGTGATTTACATTGTGATATGAAAAAATAGCTGGATTATTTGGAAATTAACTAATTATACTAAACTGGTTGAGGGGATATTGCAGGGGAGGGTAAACTTTTAAAAATTTGACTGTTCATACTGTACAATTCTTAAAAGAGCAAACTGAAACCTTTCTTGTTTGTTTCATAGGCTTCATCCCCACTATTTTTACTACATTTAATTTGGCTATAAAATAAAATAATTATTTATCATCATCTTAAAATAATTCACAAAATAATAAATATATTGTGATATCGTATCAATGCCATTGTTATAAAAATTAAAAAAGGACATTCAATTTGACTAAATAATAATTGTTATGAAGGTATTGTTATTATTATTTATGCTATTGCTATATTTGAATACTTTGCTACTGGTGTAAAATTAAACAATGATTATTTAATAAAATAAAAACACATAACTTTGTTTTAAATACTTGAAACTATAAAATTGCAGTCCTACTATTTACAAAGTAATTTATCAAAGCATCAAGTTATTATTTTAGTGTTTTTCCAGTAGATAAATAAATATGGTGTGGGTTTCAGCGAAGTGTATTACTGTCATGATTACGAGCTCTGTGCTTTCCCCCTCTGGCCACTGGAGGGAGCTCTCACATATATACTGACACACACACACACACACACACACACACACACACTATATTTCCAATGATGCCTTTCATTGGACTGATTATCGCACCAGCTGCGACCCATTACACAAACTATGAAAGACTCTGTCACATGCACTGTGATTGCGAAGTCTTGATTTGCTGTGGTGATCAGTCTGAGCGTTGATAGTCCTGTCTTGTTTATCTTGTTACCAATTCTGCTGTTACCCTTTATTACAATTACTGTCCATTTAGACCAGTGGTTCCCAAAGTGGGGTGCGCGCACCCCTAGTGGTGCGCAGACTGACCACCGGGGGTGCACCAGAGAATGTTTGTAATGGCGGGGAAAAAGATTGTCTCTTTATTATTTTTACGTATTTAACTGAGGTAAACTTCACATGCGAAAGTTTTATTAAGAAATAAAATTTCACATTACAAGCTATAAATTACTCATGATTTAATTTCATTTTACAAGCACGTCTCTGTCGCAATAGCCCCGCCCTGTTCATATTAGGCGCTAACTGATAATTCGTTCATTTATTTTGATGTTACTCCTCCAATCCCACATCTCTCATTTCAAGAGCAAGAAAAGAATATTTGTATTTAGTTATTGCAATTAAAATGTGAAGTTTAACCAGAGTATTTGTATTTAGTTGTTGCAATTAAAAATGTGAAGTTTAACCAGAGTAAAGTGTTGGGGGGTGCTTGACAGGTGTCAAACACTAGAAAGGGGTGCATGCTGCAAAAAGTTTGGGAACCACTGATTTAGACGAATGCAAATTAACCGAGGGGTTCTGCAACACTGTAGACCAAAAAGTATAAATGAACACAGAGCAGCGTTTCACAAAACCAGGAGCACATTTATTTCATTTAAACATGATAATTTCACTAAGCTATATTATGATAATGATTTAATTCTATTCATAGTGCATCCCTATGCAGAACATACACATTTCTCAAACAAAAAATAAATGAGTGAATGAATGGTTTTAAATTCTAAAAAGAGGTATTAAATTGTAATCAGTTATTGTTCGTTGATTTTTTTTAAATGCTCCCTACCTAGGTAGCATATTCACACATGTCATTCTAAATGGTACATGGATATTCTTATTGTTTTCCTGTAGCTCAACCAGTAGAGCATTGGTGCTTACAACACCAAGCTCATGGGTTCGATCCCAGGTAAAGCAAGAACTGATTCAGTGTGTTGCTTTCGATAGAAGCATCTGCCAAATGCATAAATGTACTGCTTTTTAAGACACCTTGTTTTAAGCAAATCTATGGCAAGATCATGTGCATTCTTCACATAATAGAATAAAGGTGGTCAGAGAAATTATGATTCTAAATGTTCTTATGTTTTTATTCAATAAATTCATACAACAAAAATGTTTATCTAATACAAATGAACTATATTTCCTCTATATTTGTGTGTGCTGTTTATTTTATGCTTGTTAGAGTATCACATTAGTTTAGTAAATGTCAAACTGCATTTGAATCAATTCGAGTAATTCAATTCTCCTGTGCACTTCACTAGGAAGCTCCTTATGTGATCCCGTGGAGCTGCTGACAATGATGAGTGCTCCAAACTAGTCAAATAAGGTGACATTTCAGTTCGTATACTGGCTTAGAAGGCAGCTGCCTATGTAGGCAGTAGACAGCAATGCAGCACACTAGGTTTTGGAACAGAGCTTTAAAAAATCCTGTGGTTACTCAGTGTGAACTCCTGTGTGAACTTGAGGAGAAATGACTTCATGCATCTACTAAAATCACCTTGGTATCAAGGTTAAAACACCACCTGGTTAAAAGTCATTGCAATGCCTCAGAGTGAAGTTAGATCTGAGGAAGAACATCATTTGTTTGAGGCTGCACTTGACTTGTTATTCTCAGAGGTGTAAAGAGTACCTGAAAACCATCCTTAAGTAAAATTACAGATTCTTTACAATGAAAAATGTCCCCATTTTGAGTTAGACATGCCAGTGAAAAATAATGTCATAAAAATAACCTGCAATAAATCAAGGTTGACACAACAGCCTCTTAAACGTCTACAAACACTCAAGGGCCTGGTTTCACAGACAGGGCTTAGATTAAGCCAGGATTAGGCCTTAGTTTAATTAGGACATCAAAGTAGCTTTTATCAACTACTGTGCATCTTGAGACAAAAAATGTCACTGGCATATTTTAAGATATGTCGTAGCAAGTTGGTTTCAGTTAAAAAAGCTCAAACATGCATTTTTGACTAGACTTCAACTTTGTCTGTGAAACCATGGGGAAAAGGGCTTAGCAATATCCACCTGATTTAACACCTGATGTACTCGTTACATCATAAGAAGAAAGGCATTTATGTTGATATTACTCTCTCTGTTAATCTTGAGGTTTACCGTAGTAAGCCGTATTCGGGCCGTATCTATATCAGAAAAGGAACCTGCACCTAAACACGACCATAACACATCCCTGAAGTGTCTTCAGTGACCTTGACTCTACTAGACCCTCCCCTGTGAAGGCACTTCTAGCACTGCTGTTTGGCCAAAACAAGCTTTGTTGCATTTTATTCCTGTACATTCTGTTTTTTAAAAAGCTCTATAATTATAAATAAAGTAACTTGACTATCCTTCAAGAACTTCTCTTCAATGTCAAGAATGATTACAATACTGTTAAGTAAAATTAAACAGTCAAAACTTACTCGCACTGGAACTCATTGGTCTCATCAGCAGCTGCAGGCATGTCCTCATGTTGAATATGAAATACCTTTTAATAGATTCGCATTTACGTAAAGTAGTCTTGTTGACAAGTTTGGTTGAGTAAAGGAAAATGCATAAGCTACAGTACCTTCACTGACCTTTCTGCTTCCTGTGTAGCAGAAATAAACTGCTGCGGAAAAAAATTAGGTGCCATGCAAAAGGAAATGTTTTATACAAATGTGTGAGGCGTGAGGATGAGGACGACACAGGAGACAGGAATGAACTAAAACTACTTTAATTATGAAATTCAAACAAAAACACTTTAAATACCAAATCAAAAGGCAACTTCTTTGTGCAAAACAGAAAAGCAAGTCCAACAGGATAGACAGGAAAAAACTACCAGCAAACACATCCAATATTTACAACGACGGATAAAGACAAAGGGAAACATGAGGTAAGATGTATGATGTAAGGTGTAACCTCATGCCGTGCAAGGAACATCTTGAGAAAGGGGTGGAGCGAGAACAGGGGTGGGGGGTGGGCACCCTGGTGCCAGGGGAACACAGAACAATCAGGGTGGTCTCTAGGGTGGCAACGGGAACATGGTTGTCCAGGGTGGTGCTGCCTTCCATGGTTCCCTGGTTTCCTCTGCCTCTATTGCCCTAACCGCCCCAGTGATGAGTTTATAGCTGCCCTCCCTAAAAATTCCCAGGTTAAGGGTGGTGTTTTTTACCAGGGCCAAGAGGGGCTCAATACAGCATTCAGAGTGCTCAGGCTTGGGAGAAGCTTTTGGGGCTGGCTGTCTTTCGCCTGTGGCGTGTGCAACCCCCACATAACACAGCGGTATGGCTGTCATGGCCGGGGCCCACATCTCAGGTAGGTACTCTGGGAGTTTGCACGAAGAGGAAGGAAGGGGCAGAATAGTCACAGGCTTGTGAGCGGTTTGAAGTGGAGTATGTGCTGGTGCAGGCTGGCAGGCAGTGGGCGCTAGCACAGGAGAGGTGGAGGAAGAAGATAAGTCAGGCCGAGGTTGCGGATCGAGGATAGACATTCTCCAGACACCTATTAACGGCTTTCCGTCAGTTCAGTTCAGTGGTGTCTAGGAGGTCTATTGGATGTGGAAAGTTTGCCCTGATCCAGAACAGTGGTACTTCAGTATCTTATGGTTTTATTGGGAGACAACGGCGAGCTCATAGAAGTCGAGGGCAAAGTCCTTAAACTCGGAGCCTTTTCGGGCAATCTTGGCGAAGCGTTGCTAATAATAATCCGGCATTCACCAAAACAAAAGGGCACTTCTTTGTGCAAAACAGAAAAGCGGGAGACAATAGTACAACAGGAGAGACACACCAGCAAACACATCCAACATTTACAACAACAGATAAAGACAGAGGGAAACATGAGGGTATATATACACAAGGTATGATGGGACAAAGGTGACAAGACTAACGAGGTGACTACAAGCTGATTACAAGATAGGTAAGGGGCATGACACTGGGAAGAAACATGACGAGAAAACAGGAAGAAGGTGGACCCCAAACATTTGAGGTCATTAAAAATACTAAATCTATTAGGCTCCGTTTAAACCTGGTATCAAGATGCATTTTGATCGACTGAATCACAAGTGGACAAATGAGACACATTCCTGTTTACACCTGGTGTTTAATCCATCTCTTTTGGCGACTTCTGTCCTGATTTCTATAAGGGGAGGGTCTATGGAGGGTAAATGTATGTACTTTTGTATCGATCTATCGATCTGATGGACCTCATGCAGTTTACATATGAACATGAAAAGAGATTAAGGAAAAGCATACAGGCTTCATTTCTGCTCTGATAGACGTAAGACCACCGAACGCTGTGAGTGTGTGTTACAACTCAGGAATGGTGAGACAAAGTTTGTGCTTTGTAACTTTTCTCCTCTTCAAATCAAAATTGGGTCTCCAGTCATCCCAGTGTAAATCCTGTCTGTCTGGCTAGCTCGCTTCCCATCATTTTTATACATTAGGTTGCAGTTTTGTGGTGGTTCAAACACATTCATACTATGAAAGCGATGTGTTTTTGACTACCTCTGGAATTGGTCAAAAGTGGACAAATTTAAAACGTTTTAGACCCCATTTACACCTGTATTTAGTGTCATCCACTTGTGATCCGATCGACCAAAATGTATCTTAATATCAGATATAAACAGGGCCTTAGAGTTCAGCTGGTCTTGATGTACTCAGGTACAGTATATTTAAAAGACAATCAGGATAAGTATATTTCTGTATCATTGCGCTATGTAACCCCCAGTCTCTCTGTGAGCCCATTTATTAGACATGTCAGTATATAATGGTGCTCTTTAGTTCTTAAGTATATAGAGACTGTTCACAGGCTGGGGCATTTGTCATCTTAATGACAGTAATTTCCTCTTCTGTTATCTTGCTGACTCTAGCCTCAAGTGATACCGACACGCGATACTGACTTCGGGCCAACTCCGCTAGTGGACATCTGTCACTCTGACCTGCGTCACAACGCATCTTGTCTCATTGGAAACTCATGTCTGGCACACGGTGACACAGGCATGTCAGAGTTAATGCCGGCATCTTGTTCTTGGCAAGATTTGCAAATTTACAGACACATTGACCTATTCTTTTAGCTTTAGCATCAATGTCAGCGCATGCCCGCGTTGCACGACAATGACATGTTGCTGTCAAGAGTGTATTGAGCTGACATTGAAACGACGGCCCTCCGTCCACTTCCAGCTGCGGCCTCTGGATATGACGTTTTAACACTTGGAGCGGGAAGACTCCCAACATGGCTGGAGGCGGGAAGCACGGGCGCATGAGAGAGAGAGAGAGAGAGAGAGAGAGAGAGAGGCTCAAGTTCAGGCTGCAACGGTTGCCATAGAGACAGATGAGGAGTGAAAGCGAAGCAAAGGCACTAAAATAAGAAATGGCCACAGGTAATCAGTGGCGAGCTGTCGCAATAATGTTGACATCTTGCTCATAACTAGTGACTGAGGCAAGAGCTGAAAACTCAGTGTCTTATTTTGTAATGACAGGAATAGGTATAGAATCACAAAATGGGATAAAATTTAAACTTGGGAAGTTTGTTACAATGAGCTGGTTTCAGAATACTACAAACTATTAATGCATTAAAGAGAAAGTTCACCCAAAAATGTAAATGCTGTCACCATTTACTCACCCTCATTTTATTCCAAAACGAAACAAAAATTTAAATCCCCTAGAGGAATTTATAAACCATGCTACATAATATTATTGTTGGGGTTTTATTTTAAAATGAAAAAACGTGCAATGTTTTCTCTAAGTTTAGGCGTAAACTCTTCAATAGGGTTCAATAGGGTTCTGTTTAAAATTAGGCTCCTAAATCATTTTTAAAGACTCTTTTATGCCAAAAAGATTCTATATAAGCAGAAATGTCTTAAATGATTGCATAATACTTTCATGTTTAATGGGTCATTTAAGTTTTTTCTTAGCTGTTTAATTCATAAAAATTCAAATAAAATTAATTGGTTTCACTTCATTTTGATGGCCCCTTGTTGCACCCACGTCTACGAACTCTCATTAGAGTGTTAGTCAAGCATTAGTACATTTGTAGGGCTTGGTTTGGTAGAATACATGTACTTGCAAATTTATTTAGTCAGTAGAATTTCTGTTGAAGGACCATCACAATAAAGAGTTAGCAGATATTAAGCACACAGTCTACTAATGCACTATTGAGAAATAGATGTTCAAAAGGGACCATCAAAATAAAATCAATATAAAGGGTTACCAGTTAATTAATTAAAGCTAAATCCATAATGGAAACACCTAAAAGGTTCTACATATTGTGATTTGCTTTGTGATTTCTTTTGTATTAAATTAACTATTTGTATTAGTTGATGTAATGGTGACATGATGGATAGGTACGAGGAATGGGCACGCTGACATTCAACTGAACTCGACTGAACTCCACAGTCACCAGATCTCAATCCAGTGGAGCAGCTTTAGCATGTGATGGACTGGGAGATTCGAATCATGGATGTGCAGCTGATAATTATTTTTTTTGTAAAGGGAGGAAGAGAAGCTAAGTGATTGCTATGATAGAACTATTTCATCATGAACTGCAAAACAGAAAACGGAGAGATGAAATTAAGGTAAAGAAAATGGAGGGCGAGAAAGAGAGATGGACAGGAGGGAGATGCATATTATTGAGCGATGCAGTCAGGGGCACAATAAAAACAGCTCTTAGAGGAGAGCGCTGCAGTCAACAGCTCTTATGAGCCACTCAAGACACCTCAGTCGTACAGGTATTGTGTGGGCAAAACTTATTCAATGTAGCGATGACGTCTAGTCCATTTTAATCCACACCATAATGACCTAAACTGCACTCATAAATAGAGCATAATATCAGTTTGCAAAGCCAGCCAAAGCAATGGAATGTTATCCAGGAAGAGCCGCGTCGGAGACTCGGATGAATCCTCAAGCCTCATTTACATGGACAAATCCTAAACTTACAAAAGAGAGAGTGATTTTGGATCACTTATTTATAGCTCCCACCTTTAAGCTGTGTGCACTTCACTGGTGAGAGTGTGTTTGTGGGTGTTTGTGTAGATATTTGATCATGTCTGAATGTAAGAAGTAGGCGGACGCCTAAGGGTCTCTCTTTCTCTCTCTCTCTTTTTCTCTCTCTGTCTCTTTTCCTCCATTGCTCCTTCATCCCAGAGCAGTGGTTAAGCCCGTATTATCCCGCCTTACCCAGGCTTACATTATCATTATCATCCCTGTGTACCAACACTATTGTTACCATAGGGCAGCACTCCAACATGTTAAGAGGCTAGCTTAAAATCTCTTAAAGAGCCAGTAGATTACCACCATTCAGTATTTCTCAATGTTTTCATTTTCTACACTTATATTTCCAGGGCCACGCTTTGCTGGTGAATAGCACTTGGGTCATTTTGAGCCTGTTTATGCCTGAACATTTTTCTACTTGTGTTGAGAAATAAAATAAAAACACCTGCAGGTTATCTCTGAGTGTTAAACCCTAGTTTGCAGCTTGCATTTGTACGAAGGACATGAATGATTCCTCAAAAAATGTGATTGAGCTTTTCTAAGCAATAAGACCAGTTGCATAGGATAAGGCAGATAAAAACATGAGCTAAAAATCTCATAGACTTATAATGAAAGAGAGCCAGTGATGCTTAAAAACCAGAATATTAATCAGAATAGTCTTTTATTCTTTTAATTCAGTTTCCACTCAAAACATAATTATCAACCACCGTAAGTAACCACATAATAAACAATAAACCTCATATAGAACACGCTAATGTCATGTTTAACTTTGGGTTTTGGTTTACGTTTGAGTTTTTATGTCTTTTATTTTGTAGTTCCCTTTCAGGGAACTCGAGCTGCGTCAAAGCGCTAGGGGAAATAGCCTTGCGTCAGTCACGTGAAGATCTGTGCAACCAATGAGAGACGAACGCGTGTGAACGCGTCACCGCCGGCACGTGCCGGTGACGTCATGAGGAAGAGCATAAAGCGCGTCCGAAACCCGGAAGCGCCAGCTCTGAGTGTCTTCAGCGTGCTGTGTTTGTGTGAGTTCGGTAAACCCCGGAAAGTCGGGCCGACAAGTCCAGTTCAGTCTTCGGGAGAGGGTGATTTGAGGGTTTTCCTTAACACTAAGAAGGCTAAAACGAAGCGGTCCTGACGCTAAGCCACAACAAGGTGGTGTCTCCCATGTGCAGCTCCAGTCAGCCCGCCACGGGAAAACCACCCCCTCTAAGGAGGGTCCTAGAGCAATCCACCTGAGTTCCGGAAGTTCCGGAGTTCTCAGTGGTGAATTTGTTCACAGTACCAGAGACTAGCCCCGGGAGGCTGGTTCCCTTAGTAGAGTTCCGGGCTGCGTGGTCACGGCTACCCGGTATCTCTCAGTGGGTCCTGCGCACAGTAAAAAAAAGACCAGCAGGCTCTGGTCATGGAGCAAGAAGTAGACACTCTGCTGGCAAAAGGGGCCATCGAGTATGTACCCCTCGCGAACAGCAAGTCCGGGTTTTACAGCCGGTACTTCATAGTTCCAAGGGATGATGGAGGGTTGCGGCCCATTCTGGATTTGCGTCTCTTAAATCGCACAGTTATGCGTCTAAAATTTAATAAGAATGAGATATGACGTTCAAGCAGATCGTAGTACAGATCAGGTCTTATAATTTGTCCGGCACGGTCGACATCAGAGACGTATAATCCCTCGTCTCCATCCTTCCACAGTGGGAAGTTCCTGTGGTTCGCCTTCAGGGGGGAAGGCGTACCAGTATCGGTGCTTCCTTTTCGGTCTGGCGCTCTCGCCCCGAAAGATACGGAAGGCACAGGTCGACCTGTTTGCCTCAGTAGAGAACACCCACTGCCCTCTGTGGGCTACGGTACATGCGTGGCCGAGGTTACGCCTATACGCCTTTCCCCCGATCGCTCTGCTCCCAGGAGTTCTGGCTGGCCTCATGGAATCCGATCTCTCAGCCGAGGTTGTGGAGACCATCCTTCCTCCACGAGGAAACTCTACGCCTTAAAGTGGAAACTTTTCACGTCTTGGTGTAGTGTAAGGCAGGTGAACCCAGTAACCTGTCGAGTCGGCAAAGTGCTGGAGTTCCTGCAAGAAAGATTGCGGCAGGGTTGTCCGCCTCCACCTTGAAGGTTTATGTGGCTGCCATATCAGCTTGCCATGTACCTCTGGGTGGGGTGTCCTTGGGCAGGGACCCCCTGGTCACTCGTTTCCTCCGTGGCACATTAAGGCTGAGACCTGCGGCACAGACTAGGGTGCCTTCCTGGGACTTGTTTGTGGTACTCCAAGGCCTGTCCCAGGCACCCTTTGAACCTTAGAGGAGCTTTCAGCTTCTCTCCCTTAAACTCCCTTCTTTTGCTGGCTATTGCCTCGCTTAAGAGGGTCGGGGATCTTCAGACCCTCTCGATGGCTCCCTCATGCCTCGCGTTCGGCCCGGGATGGAAAAACCTTTCTCCACCCGAGGTCAGGCTATGTCCCCAAGGTTCCCACTAATGTGGCTCGGTCTGTCACGCTGCAGGCCTTCTGCCCTCCCCCCATTTGGCGATCATGAGTAGGAGCAAAAACAAGGTCTGTCCAGTGCGAGCACTGGACGCTTACGTCCCAAGACTGCCACTTGGCGTAGGTTGGACCAACTGTTTGTTTGTTTTAGGACCCCTAAGGGAGCTCCAGCTTCTAAGCAAACCCTAAGCAGGTGGATAGTCGAGGCTATCTGTCTAGCTTACGAGTCGGCCGGACATGCTTCTCCGTTGAGGGTCCGGGCCCACTCCACTCGGAGCGTGGCGGCATCCAAGGCTCTCCTCTATGGAGTTTCCTTGTCTGATGTTTGTGCTGCGGCTGGCTGGTCCTCGCCACACACATTCTTGAGGTTTTACCAATTGGACATCGATGCCGCTCTAGGAACCAGGGTGCTCTCTCAGTGAGCTGGAACACACCCGGATGCCGGCGTCGCTGAGGTGGTGTTGGTATCGCGTTCCCCTAGTGCTTTGACGCAGCTCGAGTTCCCTGAAAGGGAACGTCTCGGGTTACGAATGTAACCCTGGTTCTCTGAGGGGAACGAGACGCTGCGTCTTTGCCTCAGCTCCTTGCGCCTCCGTGCCCGCTTCAGACACTCTTTTGCTGGCGCTTCCGGGTTTCGGATGCGCTTTATGCTCTTCCTCATGACGTCACCGGCACGTGCCGGCGGTGACGCATTCACACGCGTTCGTCTCTCATTAGTTGCACAGATCTTCACGTGACTGACGCAAGGCTATTTCCCCTAGCGCTTTGACGCAGCGTCTCGTTCCCCTCAGGGAACCAGGGTTACATTCGTAACCCGAGACGTTTTCTTAGACTAGGTTCCTGGTTTGTCATGTGATTCCCTTACTCATGTGATCTTACCGTGTGCTTCCCTTGTCAACGGCAATCTCAATGCTTTTTTTGCAACCTCTTTGCAACAAGCCCTCATGTCACTAGTGCTAATTATCTAGCTTTGTTTGTTCGCTCATGTAATCTCTTTGTTGGTGAGTTTACATTAGTTCAAGTTTAGTTAATGCAAGTCAGATCATATTTCACTCTGCCAAGTCTTTTTTTTATGGGTGTGTAGAGCTGAAACCCTACTGTAATTCTTAGATTGTCCAAGGATCAGCATTTTCCATTGGGTAGACCAAACCGTCAGCCAACAGCAACCATATGTTAAACCAGTTTAAAACAACTTGCAAAATGTTAAAAATCCCTCAGCAACACGAAATAACCACAACCAGCAAAGTTCTAACAAGCAACCATTAACATCCTTTCATTATAGCAGTAACTTTCACAGGCACAAACATGCTTTTCCTGAAATGTACAAATGTTTTTTTTCTTCTGTTTACTAGTTCTTTACTGAAGCTTTATGCAACAAACCTTATGACTTATGACAGACACAGATCATGCAGAAACCGAACACTCAGTAAATGTAACACTTTGTACTTTCGCCTTCCCTGAACTACATGTTCCACGTCCTGCTAAGGAAAGGTTTGCAGCTTTGTTCTGAGTGCCCAACTATCCTCATATTAATATAGCCAGCTGCAGGTGGAGGAGAGAAAGAGAGAAAGAGAGAAAGACCAGCTCTCATGCCATTTACAGCTAATATGATTTTCACCACAGAGCAGCAGGCACAAAGCACAGAGGTTAAAGAGCACATTTATATATAAAAAAGCACACATGCACTTAACTTTGAGCTTTTTACACCTTTTCTGGCCAAAAAAAAATAAAAATCATTGCAGGAACTGTATTTTTCTCAGCAAATCTACAGCTTGAAACAGTATTGTCAGGTCACTAAGGGCATGTATGAAGCTGAAAGAGAAAATGAGGATAATGCAACAGTAACATAACCTTGATGATATAGGTTCTTTATTGCCCTAATGGTTCCATGAAGAACCTTTAAGATTCATGGAATTAGTCCATTGAACATATGGTTCTTTATAGTTGAAACCAGTTCATTAAATTATTAAAATGTTATTGACAAGAACAAAATGGTTCTTTTAACTGTGCACTGAAAGGTTATTTGGGGAACCCAAAGTGGTTCTTCACTGTGAACCTTTTGAAACCATTGTTTTTAGTATTATTTAATAATGTTTTAATAATGCATTGAACACTGAAGAGACCATAACTGGTGGCAAATGTTCTACAATCAACTTAGGCTTACGATGCTTTTGGGAAACGCATCATCTCCAACATAATGGAATCATTTTTAGACATACATTTTTTTCCAGCCATGAGAGATCACATCTCATATGGCATGAATGTTGCTGAGATCACAGTGGAACATACATCGCTTTCATGCAGGTTTCAGCCTGTGGAGCAGAGGCTTTACTGGCAGGTGGAGAGGTTGTCCCTTGACTGGGATCGGGGGCGGAGGTGGAGGTGGAGGTGGAGGGGACTTTCTCCTGATAACAGGCTGGGGAGATGGAAAACTCCATCACCAGCAGCGGCCATCCCAAATCGCCCCCTCAGCAACTGAAACGGGAGAGCCAGCAGCCTCCTACGCCAGTGACACACACACACAAACCAGCGCTACTCCTTTCAAAGTGAATGCTTTGGGCTCAGCTTTGAAGATCGATACTTTCGAACCTTCTTTTCATTTATTTTAAAAACAGTAAATGCCCTTTTCTTCCTCTGTGTAGGCATATGTAGCAAAAGAAGTCCATTAAAAGTGTTTCCAATAGAATTGTTACACTCGGGAGGCTCTAACTTGGACACAAAGTGATGGTTATTATTACCAGTTAGGTCAGCTTTGACTACAACTTTCTTTGCATGTAGATTAATGTGATTTCTGGTACCGTTCTACCTCGCAGAATGAATTATGGCTGTTTTTTCACCTGCACGCTACAATCTCTGTTGCTGCTTTCACATTTCACAAGTCATTTCATAGCCAGGTGTTGATTATACACTCCGCAATGGCTTCTCAAGCTTGGACAACATCTCCACATATTGAATCTGCCACAATAGTGACAGAGCGTATGTCTGAGAATAACTCTCGAGTGACATCGCAACTCTGAATCTCCCGTGTTTCACTGTGCAAGCGCTCAGCCCGTGGATGATTCATTCTGCAATCTCTCTGTGCATATTTGAGATATTGACTGCCGAAGAAAAGCTTTCAGACGTAATGGAGATTCATTTTTCCGATGGCATTAAGAGGAACATATAGCTCATGTTTGCAGTGGTCTTCTCCGCTGTGAGCTATGAGATTTCAGAGAGAGAAAGAACAAGTCAAAAGGAGCCGGAAATATGACACAGGCATTGATCTGAAAAACGGGAAAGAGAGGAATGTTTGGAGAATGCAGGTTGGTTTTTACTGACTCGAGCTTAATGTGCTTCATGATCTATCTAGTGGACGCAACAGTTACACTCTATAACCTAAAAAAGTTTGAGTACAAATCATGTTCCTCTGCACCATTACCAGCCTGTTCTCAGTGATGGAGAACAAGAGGCGTATAAACAATTCCATGAGTGCTGGAGCTCTGTCGTCCATGACAACGCTGAATGGGACGAGTTATAGCCTTCAGGCTCTCCACGGCAACCAGCGGCACAATTAAAAAAAGCAAACAAACACAAAATGAAACACCCACCCACCCTTCATCTCACCTCCACCCCCTCCTCAACTGTGCATACTATTCTTCTCAAAACAAAATGCACGGCAAAACCAACACACATCAGAGGAAGAACATGTATTATTTACTAAAATACAACAAAATCAATGAAGGTACAGTCCTTAAAGTTACAGGGGATTGTCAGTGTCCTTTGTTGAGCAACAAACCTGGATTTCACAGTTCTTTACAGGAGATAAGTTCCTTTTAAAGAGGCAGTTATGCACTTACAATGGAAGTCTATTGCGAGCACATTTTTAGGGCTTTTAATACAGATGGGGAGACATTAATTAATTAAAAACTAATTATATAAAAAATGTGATAATTGTTTTTCATAAAAACAGGGCTCTTATGGTGTGATGCAATACAACGGCCAAAGACATTAATCTGCATAAATAAAACAAACAACGCATTAACTTTCAGAGAGACTTTTTTCTATTCAATGCTTTCATCTTCTACCTTAATAATAATAATTATTATTATTATTAATCTCTCTTTCTCTCTCTTTCTCTCATTTATCCAAATTCAGGGACAAGTTGAAATTATTAGTTGAAAGTGGCAGATGAAATGTTCTATTAATAAGCATCTCAATAAATAATTGAGTTAAATTAATAATGCCTCAGGACTTTTCAACATAGGTGTGCATTTATTGCTTGACCATAAATTCACATTCACATTCACATGCATTTTTTAGGAACACTTTACAATAAAATGTAATTTGTTTACAGTATTAACTAACAATGAGCAATACATTTGTTACAGTATTTATTCAACTTTGTTAATGTTAGCTATGCTGTTCATTGTTTGTGTTATTTCACAATGCATGAACAAATGTTAACAGATAAAACTTTTGATTTTAATAATGTATACGTACATGTTGAAATTAACATGAACTAAGAATAATAAATGCTGTAGACGTGCAGTTCATTGTTAGTTTATGTTCATTAAAGTAGGTGACGAATGTAAACTAATGAAATCTTATTGTGAAGTGTCACCACTTTTTCAAACACACATACATCAGTAGTTCATAACATGAATCAGAGGGCAGGTTGGTTTGGAGACTACGTGGAGCGAATGTGCATGCTGTTTAGGAAACAATAACTTGGGAAAAACATTAGCGTCAGATTATTGATGTAATATTTATGAAGTAATATCATGAGGCTGTTGTTCCATTATTTAAAGTGATGGAGGGAGCGAGGAGGAGGAAACAAACGGCTGGTGTTAAAAGACTCATGCGCCAAACTTCAGGTGGGTGGAAAAGGGCTTCCCCGGTATTACTGACGCACAGCTTACATAACACACACACACACACACACACACACGTCCTCACTTCTACAATGTGACCAAGCAATTAAGTACACACTTACTGCAAAACACAGTTAAACTACAACTAAAGCCCCTTCTGAAAAGGTAACACATTTAAACATGAGATTTGGTCCAGCCTCAAAAGTGTTTGGGAGTGTGAATGTGACCTCAGTGTTGTTTCTGGTCAATTCTTTTATATCATTGTCCATGGGGGGAGGGGGGATTTTCGCACAAGATGTGCCAAGCGCATTCCATTCCATCACCACACAATAGCGACAAGTGCTGGCATTGCAAAATGGTTCTTGTAAACCCAAATATATACAGTAATCCCTCGCCACTTCGCGGTTCAAGTTTCGAGGCCTCAGTGCATCGCGTATTTTTCAAAAATATTCATTGAAATAATTTTTTTCAAAGATACCGCCATATCGGCCGTATCAGCCGTATTACGGAAAGCACCGTTGTTTCATCGTGATGCGAGAGAAACGGTTTCCCAGGATGCCAGACAAAGAGAGAAACTCTCTCAGAGGCTTTGAACACACCCACGACACTCAGACAAGACACGTGATTGGTTCCCGGCGCGAGATCGACCAATGAGAGTACGAGTGGAGTGGGAGCCTCTTCGCCTCTCTCAGAAGCAAATGTTTACGATCCAGCACCGATATCTCACGATGAGCCGCTTCCCAAACTGATTTAAAGGCCTCATTATACCAGTGCAGTAACACCATCATCATCATCATCACATTCATGGAACCGCACAGGTCTGTCATCGTCGTATTACTGGAGTCTCAAGATACTACTGATGACATTGATGACTGTAGAGCACCATAATACGTATCGTATGAAAGAGAGAGAGTAAATGTATAATATTAAGGTTTTATACGGTAATTAAATAGATGAAATTACTACTATTTTCATCAATCGCGCAAGGTTCCGGTCCACATTAACCGCGATAAACGAGGGATCACTGTAATCTAAATTTGCAATGAAAGTGTCCAAACTGATGTAGGCCTATGTACATGGGGTGATTGTAACACTTTTCGCATTGAGATGACAAAAAATGCTTGTCGCATAAACCGCAGCACAATGTGCATATTTTTAAATACTCAAGACAGACGTCACTACCTGAACCTCTGGATTTTTGGTGGCACATATGTTTTATGCTTTGCATTTTCATAAACCTTTCAACTCTTGGGCGCATTCAATGCTGATCCACAATAAAAACTTGGTCCTGGAGGGCAACTGTCCTGCAGAGTTTAGCTCCAACCTGTCTCAACACACCAGCCTGGACGTTTCTAGTATTCTGAGTAAGTAAGACCATGATTTTAATTGGGGTTGGAATGTACATACTGAATAAATTCAATCTCTCTGTCAAAACTGAGGGGTCAAGGGTCTGTCCAAATACATGTTCCTCATCCACTTGATGAAGGAAGTTTGAGAGTGTCTAAAAGTGTTTAAACGCCTAAAAACGTGATAACTTTTTTTAAACTTTACGGATACAGTATTGTTCTTGAAGTTTTTACTAAAACTTTATTAAATGTTTTGCTGCACATAAGCATCAGAAAAAGCATCTTGCCCCATGATACTCCAAGGTTGTGCAATCAGATACTCCAAGGTTGTAAACCATAAAGGCTTTGACCATGTCGTCTACATTCAGCTTTTCAACTTTCACGTGACATTCTTGTTCAGTAAGCTGTTGTGTTACTTGCTTATGTTTGTCTTTTGAATATACTAATTAAGCCTAGGCTATCAATCTACTTTTGAAATATATTTATCCGTCAAATTTTAAAACACGTTCAACAACATCTAAAAATGAACTAACCTTTAAAATAATTAATGCAAAATGAAAAAAACAAATCTGAAAAACAGAAATTTGTTCCAAATTTTCCAATGCAATTAAAATGATATTGACAGTGGTTCCTGCAGCCATGGATACGGGATATTAATAATGAACCCAAGTGTTACATTTATTGAATCATTTTTGTCTCCTTGAACAATTGATTTTCAGTAGGATGTTTGTGTTACCATGCAGAATGTTCTCTGTTTGGTTCATTCACATGTAACTGACCCCTCTCATGTAATGAGATCTGAAATGAACACAAGCACAACAGCTTCCCAACCTCTCCAGATCCCTTTTCTTTGCATGGCCAGGATGTTGGTGAGAAACTCTACGGATGCAGATTTGTATATTTATAAAGTTTGGATCTGTCCAGCTAGTTCCATCATGACATCGCTGGAGGGGAGGCGAGAATTGCCGCTGCATTGTAGTGACACCACAACACGCCATATAACAATGTGCCACAGGGACTTTCTCTCTCTCTCTCTCTCTCTCTCTCTCTCTCTCTCTCTCTCGCCTGCTGTCTGTGTTTTCCTGCATTTACTTCTCTCCTCTCCTCTTCATTGTTTCCTGTTTTCCCTCCATCCCCGATTTCTTTCTCTCTTTCATTTTTCTAGCATACCACTCTCCTTCTTTTCTGTGCTTGCCCACAGACCTGCTGCTGTCAGTTTGGTAAAGCGTGGCCTCAATGAGCTATGGTGACTCATTTTTTGTATGTGTGTGTGTGTGTGTGTGTATGTGCGCTCATCAATCTAGAATGGAGAAACAAATAGTTTTTTTTTACTGATCTCCCTCCTGCCCTGTGAGATCTTCCAGGCGACTGTCAGAACACTCCTGTGTCATTCATGCCCCTTAAGCAAACACACGGGTGTATATGTGTGTGTGTTGACATGTTTCCAAGTGCATGTTCTCATGTGTGATTTGTTCATCAGGGAGAACCAATGAATTTTGTCATGTATGGATGAGTGTGTGTGTGAGTGTGTGTGTGCGCGCGCGCGTGCATGTGTGCGTGCGTGCGTGCGTGCGTGCGTGTGTGTGTGCGTGTGTGTGTGTGTGTGTGTGTGTGTGTGTTGTAAGTGAAACACTTTGAATTAGATCCGTAATGAGCAGCACTATGAGGTGACAGCACAGGGAGTGACAGACAAATGTTGCATTGCTGCACAAGTACATAATACAAACCTCTCTGGCATTTGTTTGCTTCTTAGAAAATGCATGTGAAACAACTGTCTCACTCATCATCTCACTGTGGCTCTAGCATCACTCCCTCTATGACCATGTACACACAAGACGCTTTTTGCCTCTTAATCAGGGTTTCACACCTTTTTCTGAACCACTGCTGAACCAATGTAACCTAAATTATTAACCGAATTACCCACTGAGCAATTTTTGAAACTTTTTTATAAAATACTTTTAAATATTTATATAATTATAATATACACTCACCTAAAGGATTAATCAACCAATCACATGGCAGTTGCTTCAATGCATTTAGGGGTTGGTCCTGGTCAAGACAATCTCCTGAACTCCAAACTGAATGTCAGAATGGGAAAGAAAGGTGATTTAAGCAATTTTGAGCGTGGCATGGTTGTTGGTGCCAGACGGACCGGTCTGAGTATTTCACAATCTGCTCCGTTACTAGGATTTTCACGCACAACCATTTGTAGGGTTTACAAAGAATGGTGTGAAAAGGGAAAAACATCCAGTATGCATTTCAGTGCTGTGGGCGAAAATGCCTTGTTGATGCTAGAGGTCAGAGGAGAATGGGCCGACTGATTCAAGCTGATAGAAGAGCAACTTTGACTGAAATAACCACTCGTTACAACCGAGGAATGCAGCAAAGCATTTGTGAAGCCACAACACGCACAACCTTGAGGCGAATGGGCTACAACAGCAGAACACCCCACCGGGCACCACTCATCTCCACTACAAATAGGAAAAAGAGGCATGAGCTTATGAAGCTCAATTTGCATGAGCTCACCAAAATTGGACAGTTGAAGACTGGAAAAGTGTTGCCTGGTCTGATGAGTCTCGATTTCTGTTGAGACATTCAGATGGTAGAGTCAGAATTCGTCGTAAACAGAATGAGAACATGGATCCATCATGCCTTGTTACCACTGTGCAGGCTGGTAGTGGTGGTGTAATGGTGTGGGGGATGTTTTCTTGGCACACTTAGTGCCAATTGGGCATTGTTTAAATGCCACGGTCTACATGAGCATTGTTCCTGACCATGTCCATCCCTTCATGACCACCATGTACCCATCCTCTGATGGCTAGGATAATGCACCATGTCACAAACCTCAAATCATCTCAAATTGGTTTCTTGAACATGATAATGAGTTCACTGTACTAAAATGGCCCCAAAGTCACCAGATCTCAACCCAATAGAGCATCTTTGGGATGTGGTGGAACAGGATCTTCGTGCTCTGGATGTGCATCCCACAAATCTCCATCAACTGCAAGATGCTATCCTATCAATATGGGCCAACATTTCTAAAGAATGCTTTCTGTCACAGAATACTAGGAAGACTAGGATCCAAGCGCAGAGATGAGCGTAAATGATAATTTATTATAAGTAAACACAAAACAAAGATACAAAAGAAACTGCCCACGATGGGGAAAACGTTTAACTAACAATAAAGCACAACATGAACAAAAACAAACCAGCTGACAAGGCATGGAAACAAGATCAGGAATGCAGACAAGGATGACAACGACGCAACACAGGACAGCAAACACACAGGGATTAAATAGGGAACACACGAGGAAAGGTAACGAGCAGAAACAGCTGGGATAAATTAAGGGAAACAAGGGAACAAGATGGGTGGGGTTTACAATCACAAGACACAAAGGGGCAGTGTCAGAGCTCTGTCAACCAACACACTAAAACTCCAAACTGAAGTGACAGAACCCTGACACTTTCAGCACCTTGTGAATCAATGCCACGTAGAATTAAGGTAGTTCTGAAGGCAAAAGGGGGTCAAACACAGTATTAGTATGGTGTTAATAATCATTTAGGTGTGTGTAGTACATGTAATGTGTATACATTGTTGTGAAAAAGAGTTTGCCCCTTCCTGATTTCTTACTTTTTTGCATGTTTGTCACACTTAAATGTTTCAGATGTTATTTGATGTCATTTTGGTCGGCCAGCCACTCCTGGGAAGGTTCACCACTGTTCCATGTTTTTATCATTTGTGGATAAAGGCTCTCACTGTGGTTCGCTGTAGTCCCAGAGTTTCAGAAATGGCTTTATAACCTTTTCCAGACTGATAGATCTCAATTACTTTCTTTGTTCCTGAATTTATTTGGATCTTGGAATGATGTAAAACTTTTGGTCTACTTCACTTTGTCAGGCAGGTCCTATTTAAGCGATTTCTTGTGACAAACATGCACAAAAAAAAGAAATCAGGAATGTGGCAAATTGTTTTTCACACCACTGTATATAAATAATATAACTGAATAAAATAGCAAAATAAACATTAAAGTATTATTATTAAACTATTATTATTTTTTGAATATCCCCTTTTATGTAATAAGTCAAGTTACCTTTTTTATACAGCTTTTTTTACAATGCAGATTGTTTCAAAGCAGCTTTACAGTGGTCACAGGAAAACAATATAAACAAAGTTTGTTTTGGCTGAACAGCAGCTCTAAAAGAGCAGGTGGATCATTACAATTGATGAATATTAAGTGTTAAGTTTCCCCAACTGAGCAAGCCATAGGCGACAACAGCAAGGAACCAAAACTCCAGCAGGTGACGTAATGAATGAATGAAGAACGGAATGGAGAAAAAAACCTTGGGAGAAACCAGGCTCAGTCGGGGGACTAGTTCCCCTCTGGCCAACAGCCAAATAGTGCATGGTTATTATATTGACAACAATTCAAGTCCAATATTAAGTCCATAATATTGAGTAATATAGCTGTCTGTGAATGTAAACAGTCTGCAAAGTTGTAAAGTAAAAAGTGCATGTTTCCCCCCAAAAAAAGAACTGCCTAAATGAGTCGTTTGTATTCAAATCCCATTGTGTTTTGGTACTACGTCACTAGAAAATACATTTGCATAATGCCTGCCTATGTTGGACGTTGTCCACTCATGCCGCAAAACAACTTGACCAGCCCTTTAAAGTGGGATTTACAAAAAGTTCTTTCTCTGAAAGATGGGTCAGTACCCAATTTATTTGGACCAACTTGATCTTCAGAATGACAACCTGTAAGTATGATTAATTAGATATGTATATAGTTTCTACCAGGTGTTCAAAATACAAAATCACAGATGTAACCTCTCATAATGTACATCAAACTGAGTAGCGTATCACTGAGAAAGTCCTACTCAAGTCATCCTTAAGATGGAGGTTGGAGTTGAATAACCAGTTCTTCCAATGTTTCATTATCATACTAACGCTAAGATTGATATGGTAAAGTCGACACCATAGTTACTGTCTTTACATTGGGTACAATCGCTGAGGTTTGTGTACAAGCCTCCTGAGCTGAAGTTTAGTTATGATAATGGGCTTGTTTTTTTCCGAAATGAGCTGAAAGAGGTCAACCAATTAACCCTGACCTAACCCTAACCAGTCACAACAGACTGGGTCATCTGACCAATCAGAGCAGAGTAGTTCACAGAAGAAGGGATTTAGAGAGTCTGATTGATCTGATGAGTTGTTGAGAATCATTGAAAAATGAGGTATTATGAGAAAAAGTGTCTTTGACATTTGATGCATGTAAACCTGTTGTAGGAGACCTTCAAAAACAAAAATTATGAACCTTTAAAACAGCATAATAGAGCACTTTAAATCAGCAAGCAGCATTAATTGTGGCGGTTCGTGTTGTTAGAAGGTGGCGCCATGACCATGACACACATATGTGATCAGCCCCAATAAAGAAACACACCGCTCAAGTTTGATCTATATCAGACAATCCCCTTAGAAGATGTAATCCTTTCCTTTTATTTTCTTGTCTTTTTTTCCCATTGAACTAATCTTTCACTGACACCACCCTTCATGATATCAAAATAACTTAAGGGACTTCCGGTTTGAGCATGTAGCGAGCAGACGTGTGAGAAGTGGCTCCCGAAAACTTTTCATTTTCTACCTCATTTTTGTTTTTTTTTTGGCATAAAGTTTGGCACCCTTTGAGTTTATTACGTGTACAGTAAGACTTAACTTCACACGAGTAAATGAGACCAAAAAGACGTGATCGAGGGCAAAGAACAACTGAAATGGACGAAGATACCACAAGTGAAGACAGTATGGCTAACGCTAACGCCTCACAAGCAAGGCCAAGCTCGGAGTTACCTGCTGATCTTGCGAAGTTACACACGGTGCTTCTATCGGACCTGGCACAGCAAACGGATTCCCTCCTGAAAAAAGCACTCGGCGAGGCACTGGCACCAATTTCAGCATCCCTGGAACTGGTAAAATCGTCTCTTGACTCACACGAAGAACGCATTCGTGAGATGGAGGAAGGGCTAAACGGCCACAGCGACAGGATCGAGGCTATCGAAACGACATGCACCGCACTTATAGCTGAGAACCAGAGGCTGAAAAACAAAGTGGATGATCTGGAAAATCGCTCCCGTAGGTCCAATCTGCGAGTCGTCGGTATCCCGGAGCATATGGAGGGGCCAGACACAATCAAGTTCATGACGGATTTTTTCGAGGAAGTACTGGGTAAAGACTTCTTTCCACACCCCCTTATTATCTCCCCTGCACACCGAGTGGGACCCAAGCCGACCGCCGATTCCGGCGCTGGCTCAAAACGGCCGAGGATATTCCTGGTTCTCTTCCACGCCTTCCAAAACAAACATCGCATAATAACGCGGAAACGAGAGCAGCTGTTCTTTAGGGGCCATAAGGTATTTTTCCACGAGGACGTCAGCGCGGAACTTGGGAAAAAACAAGCCGCCTTTAAAGAAGTGAAATCCCTCCTGTACAAGAAGAATGTCAGGTTCGCTCTCATCTATCCCGCCCGGCTTCGCGTCCTTCACGACGGGCAGACGCGGTTCTTCGAGACTCCGGAGAAGGCCAGAGAGTTTTACGATCTTCATTGGGGAGAGTAAATTACCGGTATGCTGGAGCACAGACTATATGAGAAGGTGAAAGTAAGCCTAGCTTTTGGCTTAGACACTTTGATTTTGGGACTATTTGTTTACTTGACTAAAATATAAACGAGAAATAAGAAGAGATTGTTTTTTTCAAGTAAACTTCAAGCTTACGCTGTGATATTTGCATTAATGTGGTTTTCTGATGCAGATTAAGGATATTTTATATTTTCAATTGTATTTGTTGACTTTGCTTGGTCCCTGTTTTCAGTTTTTTTTTTTAAGGGGTGCCAAATAGATAATTGTATATAGGTAGAACACAAATCACTCACTGAGAGAGGAGCCACTCTCAGGTTAGGATAGGAGTTAGACTATGCTGGATTTCGTGGAAGTTTTTCATTTGGGAATTCCTGCGGTTTTCTTCGTTTGGGGAAGAAAATCTAGGTTTGGGGTGTTCAGGGGTCTTTTCAAATTTTTTCTTTTTTTCACTTTTCTTTTTTTCTTTTTTCTTTTATTATTATTCCAATTTAAGTTTAATGAGAAATGGGGAACATTCTGTTTACATGATAAACATCTTACTAGATGTCTTCTATGATAAATAATGCAGGGGGTATAAATCCAGTAGGGGGTGCTCCAGTTAGGTTTCTGTCCTGGAATGTTAAAGGGTTAAATGGTCCTGTGAAACGCACTAGGGTTTTTTCCCATCTTAAACAACTGAAAACTGATGTTTTGTTTCTACAGGAGACACATTTACGGCTAGAAGATCACAACAGACTCCGTAAAGCATGGGTTAATCATATCTTCCATTCCAAATTTAATAGTAGATCACGAGGGGTGGCAATTTTGATTAATAAACGAATTCCATTTTCACTAAATGCAATAATGGCAGACCCCAATGGTCGATTTGTCATTGTCTCAGGCCTCCTATTTCAAACACCAGTTCTCTTAGTAAATGTGTATGCCCCTAACTGGGACGATACTGAATTTGCCAATAAGCTTCTGTCATCTCTCCCTAATTTAGATACACATAGATTGATCCTTGCAGGGGATCTTAATTGTACAATGGACCCCTTGCTTGATAAATCTAGCCCTAAATCTACCTCCCCATCTGCAATGTCAAGGGTCTTCTCAGACTTTATGAGACTAAATGGCTGCCTAGACCCATGGAGGTTTCAAAATCCGACCTCCAAACAATTCTCTTTTCATTTCTCATGTCCACCAATCTTTCTCAAGAATAGATTACTTTTTTATAGATAGCTTTTTTGTACCTGCAGTGAAATCGGTTGAATATTTGTCCATCATTATTTCAGATCATGCACCACTTATCTTAGACCTTTGTTTCACTCTGAATGTTAGAGAACAATCCTTCTGGAGACTTAATTCCCTGCTGCTTTCAAATGAGAAATTTTGCGAACATGTATCTACTAATAGAGATACTTTTCTAGAAGTAAACAAGAAGGAAGGTATATCATATTCCCTACTTTGGGAAACCTTAAAAGCGTACTTAAGAGGACAAATTATCTCCTACGTAACACATGTCAATAGGGAGCGTCGCAAACAAATAGAAGACCTGACTGATTTAATTTTTAAGTTAGACTGCAAATATTCTGAAAGCCCCTCCCCAGAATTATATAAAGAACGGATAGCTTTACAGTCTAAGCTTAATCTTCTTTCTACCAACCAGGCTGAATACTTATTAACAAGGACCCGGAGCACTTACTGGTATGTGAAAAAGCTAGTCGATTGCTGGCTCATCAGCTGAAACGTCAGGCTGCTTCACGGCACATACCACAAGTGAGAGATCAAGATCAAAATATAGTCACCAACCCAAAGGAAATCAATAATACTTTTGCTACTTTTTACTCTACACTTTACACGTCTGAATTCCCATTAGATGTTACGAATATGAATTGTTTCTTAGATAATTTAGAATTGCCTACTATTGAGCCGGGAGACAGGGAAGAGTTAGAGCGACCTCTCACACAGTTAGAGATCACTGCCGCCATCGGAGACATGCGAACTGGGAAATCGCCAGGACCTGACGGGTATCCTCCCGAATTTTTTAAGAAATTTAAAGATAAACTTGTTCCTCTTATGCTAGAAGTATTTAACGAATCATTGGGAAACGGTTACTTGCCTCCAACCCTTACACAAGCTAAGATTACACTACTCCTCAAAAAGGATAAGGACCCTGCCAACAGTGGCTCTTACCGGCCTATTTCCCTCCTAAACGTTGACATAAAAATTTTAGCCAAGGTGATGGCACATCGTTTAGAATCCGTTCTCCCTAAAGTCATCTCTGAGGACCAGACTGGTTTTATAAAGGGTCGTCACTCTTTTTCAAATATTCGACGGCTTGCTAATGTGATCTACTCCCCCGGTCCGTCTTTGACTGCAGAAGCTGTAATTTCTCTGGATGCAGAGAAAGCCTTTGACCGGGTGGAGTGGAAGTACTTGTTTTCTGTATTGGAAAGGTTTGGGTTTGGGGACATGTTTCTGGCATGGATTCGTCTGCTTTATTCGTCCCCACAGGCATGTATTCAAACTAACCAATCCCTTTCCAACTTTTTCCCCCTGTCACGTGGGACACGTCAAGGATGTCCTCTATCCCCGCTCCTATTTGCAGTGGCAATCGAGCCTCTTTCGCTTGCTTTAAAGTCGTCATCTGTGTTACGGGGGATTAGGCGCGGGACTGAGGAACATCGCGTCTCTCTGTATGCGGACGATCTCTTGATCTATATAAGCAATTTAGAAACCAGCGTCCCCGAGATCGTATCACTACTGAACAATTTTGGGTCATTTTCTGGCTACAAACTTAATTACCAGAAAAGTGAATGCTTCCCCATTAATGATTCGGCAAGGCAAATTAAACAAGAAGCAGTCCCCTTCCACTTAACATACTCTGGTTTCAAATATCTTGGAATAAACATTACGCGTTCCTTCACCTCTCTTCTGGGGGCTAATTTTACACCTCTAGTTAACCAAATGAAAGCTGACTTTCAAAGGTGGAGCAGTTTGCCTCTGACTATAGCAGGGAGGGTACAATCAGTGAAGATGAATGTACTCCCAAAGTACATGTATTTGTTTCAATGTCTACCGTTATTCCTGACAAAATCATTTTTCAAAGCAGTCAATACATCCATTACCTCCTTCATCTGGAAGAATAAAGTTCCAAGAGTTAACAAACGCTTACTTCAGAGGGGTCGCGATGTGGGGGGACTAGCTCTCCCCAGTTTTATTCACTACTATTGGGCAGCTAACCTGCAGAAAATTTTATTCTGGCTCCATGTGCCAGACGCCGACTGGTGTACGCTTGAGGCGCACTCTTGTCACTCGTCGTCCCTCCCTGCTTTGGTGTACTCCTCCCTGCCCACAAAGTGGTCCAAGTTTACCTCTAATCCCATAGTACTGTCCACCCTTAAAATCTGGGCCCAGTTCCGAAACCATTACAAATTCACCTTTCCCTCCCCCCTAGGCCCTATCTGTAAGAATCATCTATTTCCAGCCTCCTCTCTTGACTCAACATTCACTCAGTGGGACAGGAAGCAGCTTTCCTGTTTTAAAAGCTTGTACTGTAAAGAAGGGTTCGATCAATACTGGTCATCTGTTTTTCAAACTTTATCCGAAGTCATAAAAATTCAAATTAACCCCTGCCCGCTGATTGCAATATTTGGCATTTCAGATGAGAGCTTAACCTTAACCCAGGATCAATCAGACATCATTGCTTTTGCATCACTTCTAGCCCGTCGCAGAATCTTATTAGTTTGGACATCCGCTACTCCACCAGCGGCGGCCGAATGGTTAAGGGATGTTTTATTTTTTCTTAAACTAGAAAAAGTTAAATTCACGTTGAAAGGGTCAGTTCAGAAATTCTACTTAAAATGGCAGCCTTTTGTAACATATTTTGAGAATCTTAAAGTATTGCCTGGAGTATGAGGTACCTTTTTTATTTTATATCCTTTTCTTTTTTTCCTGGAGGAAGGGGGGTTTAATCAAATCAGTGATCAACTACCTCCATGGGGTAGGAACTGAGTAGCCTGATCAACAATTGTGTAAATAACTATGTAACATACTAAATAGAAGAGGGATGGAGGAAGGGAGAAGAGGGGGAAAAGAGAAGAAAAAGGGAAGGTGTTCTCCCAGAATGTGATTAAATATAATTGTGAATAATATATATATATTTTTTATTTTTTTTTATTTTTTATTATTATTATTATTTTATTTTCTATATTTTTATTTTCTTTGTTTTTATTTATTTTTTATTATTAGTATCATTTATACTGTTGTAGTTGATGTGGGTGTTGTTTTCTTTGGGGGATGGATGTTCTAGCTGTTTAAGCTGTTTAAGAAACTGGAGAACTGTTTTACTTCCTGTAAAATGTTGTATATTTGATCCTCCAATAAAAAATAAATAAATAAAAAAATAAAAAAAAAATAAATAACTTAAGGAAAAACAAATTGCCCCTTTAATCTCTCTGCATGTTGTACAAATTTGGTGAAAATTGCATAATTCCCTTTATAAGAGTATGCCAGCCAAGAAGGAAACCATGGTGGAGATTGAACCAGAACTACTATGGACATGATGAAGCTGTGATGTCCCTCACAACCGAGTCGAGGGAGCAAGGAGGGCCGCTTTGGCTGAAATGAGGTGTCTTATGATTGAGACAAGCAAGAAGAAGCCTGCATGGCTGAGTTGAAGGAGAGATGGGCAGCCTGTGTTGCTGAGATGAGAGAGTGAAGAGCAGCCTCTGAGGCCGATTCAAGGGAGGGAGCGAGGCGGGCCTCTGTGGCCAATACAAGAGAAGGAGAGAAGAGGGCCTCTGTAGCTGAGATGAGGGGAGGGAACTAGAAACAGCCTCCGAGGCCGATACAAGAGAAGGGGGAGCAGAGATGAGGGAGAGAGAGAGAAGCAGCCTCATTGGCTACGCCGATACAAGGGAGAAAATGGGGAGCACCTATGTGGCCAAGACTAGGGAGCAAGAGACTGTGTGGTGACTGTAGCTGTATCAGTCTCATTTTGAAGGCTGTGTCCTCCAGAGTTCGTATTTATCGGCCGCAACCATCATTGAGGCAGAGCAACCATTGAATTCAAAGTCATACAGAAATTACAATTTACATTTCACAATATTATAATGGTTTCTTTTCTGAAATGATACATCCTTGATGGCATATGTGGCTGACAAATGCGACCCTCAGAGCCTTCAAAACGAGACACAGGAAGGTGAGGAAGCACTTGGTGCATTATTATTTGGCCATTGCTAGCATTCATTTTCTGAACTAAAATGTATCATATTGGGGTTTGGAGAAATTTAAGTCACTAAGACTTCTAATTGAGTCAATGTATTGACAATTCTTTTTTCAGTTTAGATGAGCAGACACTACGCAGATTTAATTAAATAAATATTAGCAAAAGTTCACATTGATAGGGCTCTTCTGATGCCTATAAGATCATTACAAATCACATTAAAGACAGGAATCGTAGGGAATGAAGCAAGTTCGTATAGAAGAATGAAGTGTCATCAGCATGTGCTAGTGGTAAACAAATAGAGCAAGATGAATCACACTTTGGAAATTGAGGTTTTTATGTGCTCTGTAAAAAGAGGTGGAACGAATGTCTAGGTCATGACTAGGGAAAATAGGCCAACTTAGCATGCCAATTTTGCAAATGGAGCTTGAGGTAAGCAGTTTTAAGTTTTAGCACCATGTCTCGTTGATCAATGTGCCATTTTATTGGCTAGTCAGTAGACGTAGGTCGTAGCAGCAAACACACTGACAGAAGATCATGCTAAATCTTTTTGAACTATCTTTGGTCGCAACAGCTACCTTCGAACCTCTTTCGCTGTACGATGTAGGACCAGCGTTAGGGAGCTACGTCTGCAGATATTCGCCACGTCTGGCCATCTTTCATCTGGGACAATATGTTCTGGCCAAAGGAGTTTTCAAACTTCTTAGAGGGCCACAGTTCCACAGAGTTTAACACCCCTGCTCTAAAGTATCTTACTCTAGTTTCCACAGGTCTGCCCATGTTACTTTTATAAGGCATATGCATCATTTCAAGTGAACATATTCATGTTTTCAGCACAAAAATTCTATTCAATTTATTTTTAAAGCGCATTTAAAGACAACATATGTTGCTCCAAAGTACTGTAAATGTTCAGTAAACCAATAAATAAAACAACCAATCCAAAAACATCAATGATTGATCAAATTCAGGAGCCTAGACATGATACAATCCTAAAGAATTATAGTACGTTTTAAGAGCAGATTGGACGCAAAATCTCAATCTCACTTATATTAGTATTTAGATCAAGGGACAACTAACAGAAGATGATTGAAGGATCTTAACTGTCTCAATGGTGAGTAGGGAGACAAAAGGGCGGAGAAATATACTGAGAGTGCATTTGATTGTATATATTAAAAAGAAAAATTTAGAACTGCCCAACTGATACTTGTCATCATACACTTCGGCTCTGTCTAAACGAGCACTTAAAAAATTATGTATTTTTTAAATATTGCACTTCATTCCAGTCTCTCTCTCTCTCTGTTTAAAAGTGCTTGTGGATTACAGAGAGGTTCCAGCACCATGGAGAGCTCTAGCAGCCACACAGAAATGAGAGAGGCATCTGATTTACATTCTGATTTTATTGTTTCCAACAATGCCTTCTATCACCTGCTTTTGTATGTGTGTGTGCATTTTTGTTGTCGTGTGTTGTGTATAACTGAGTGGATATCCTATAGCTTCTGCTTGTATCTCAGTGTGTTTTCATGTCTGAGTGTGTGTGGTGGATGATGACAGCACACCAGGTGTCCCCTCAGCAGGGGCTCCAAGGTAAACATCAGTAAACAGCGGACCTGCTGACGAGCTCTGACCTTATCCACTCCTCTAAACTCCATCCATCCCTCCTTCCCCCTGTATGTATGTATGCTCCACATCTGTCCCTCCTCTACAGGGCAACTCTAATATTCATCTGCCCTCATTTGTCAAAGGTAGGATGAATCTTTATGCAGAGGAGAGGAAACGCGCGTGTGTGTGTGTGTGTGAGAGAGAGAGAGAGAATGTATGTGTGTGTGTGTGTGTGTGTGTGCGTGTGTGATAGAGAGAGAGAGTATATGTGAGTGTGTGTGTGTGAGAGAGAGAGAGAGAGTGTGTGTGTTTGTGTGTGTGATAGAGAGAGAGAGAGTATGTGTGTGTGTGTGTGTGTGTGTGTGTGTGTGTGTGTGTGTGTGTGTGTGTGTGTGTGTGTGTGTGTGTGTGTGTGTGTGTGAGAGTGAGAGAGAGAGAAAGAGAGAGAGAGAGATGGAGATAGAGTGTGTGTGTGTGGGGGGGGGGGTTTAAGTAAACCATAAAAAGAGAGTGTGAGAGTGTGTGTGTGTGTGTGTCAGAGAGAGAGAGAGAGAGAGAGACAGAGAGAAAGAGTGTGTGTGTGTGTGTGTGAGAGAGAGAAAGAGAGAGTGTGTGTGTGTGAATGTGTGTGAGAGAGAGAGAGCATGTGTGTGTATGTGTGTGTGTGTGTGTGTGTGTGCGTGCGCGTGTGTGTGCGCGCGTGTGGTTCAAGTAAACCCTATGTCATGTGTGTGAAGTTTGTAATTGTCCCCACAAAAATCCTTATCATTGTGGGGACGTTTATTGATATATTTAGTATAAATCATATAAAGTGAAAATGTTCTGTGATTGGGTAGGTTTATGGGCAGGGTGAGTGTAGGGGGGTAGAATATACAGTTTGTACAATATAAAAATCATAACGCCTATGGAGAGTCCCCACAAAGATAGCGAAACCGTGTGCTATGGCACACTTAGAATCAGAAGTGATGGAGCAAAATGAAGGAGTGAATGAGAAAGAAAGAAAGAAAGAAAGAAAGAACCATAAGCATATGAGGAGATGTTTTTAATTAATATATTGTATTTCATAGAATATAGCTTTTCAGTTTATTAAATAGCTATTTTTGCTGAAAGTTCAAATCCCAAATGTTTTAAATATCACATAGCAAGTACTTTTTTGTATTTATATATACAGAATCTTATATATATATTAGAATCTTGACAATAAATGCATCAGAGTTCAATTATAAAGTATAGCGTAAATAGTACATGATAATATGATGTCTTGGTATATATGATGTGATATAATAGGATTTGATATGCTAGTACCATGTTGTTGTTTTTTGGGACATGGTCGCATGCTAAAGTCTTGCTAAAGTTTTGCACCTGTACTACACATGTCGCATGGAATTAGTTTTTGTATTTACCATGCTTTCCATACATATATCACAGTAATACCATAGACTTTTGCGCATGATTCCATCACTGCACCACAAATACAATACTGTTTTTAAATCCAGAAACAGAAGAGGAGATCTGTGTAAGCAGAGATGCTGCAGAAGAGAACCAACGTGTGATTCTGGAGACATGTAGAACTCGAGACCAAAAACATGTGAGAAATATCAGCCAGAGAAATAAAAAAAGAGAGAGCAAGAGACGGAACGAAAGAGAGAAGTGCTCCTCCCTGCAGAGACGAGGTAATCTTGGCTAACCAACCTCAACCAAATTAGATAAATTGACCCTCACCTTTGCAGAGATTCATTTGTCTGTTTACTCGGATGCTGAGAGAGCCTGGAGAGCAGGAAGGTCAAACCCTCAACCCCTGTGTGGATGCCAGCTGTCTGACAGAGCGAGACAGACAGACAGACAGACAGACAGAGAGAGACAGCTTCTCTTGGAGGGGCTGGGGAAGTTTAGGCTAAAGGTAAAGGTAAAGAATGGATGGATGGAGCAATGAAAGGATGGATGGATCAGCAGGTCCACTTGACCCCCCGATTAGCTGAGCTCGCTTTAATTAGCGCTGAGCTAAGTGCCAGTAATTAGCCGCATTGTGTCACCTGCCAGAGGCCCTGCACCATCACAGCACACGTTGCTATGGCTACCGGAGGACAAGAATGGAGGGGCGGAGGAAAGAAAGCTAGAGGAGAGAAAGAGAGAGAGAAAGCCACAACATTAGACATGATCCAAACAAAAACAGCATGCGACAGGGACACGGACGAAGATTTGCTTTCCCGTGAGAAAGTCCGTTGCGACGAAACGATAAGGATAAATGACATAAAAACACATTCATGCGTGATAGGCCAGTAAACTCATAAAGAAAAGAAAGGTGCAGGTCATAAACAACATTTGCAAGTAATGTTTTACTGATGCTTGATGTGTTTGGAACTTAAAAATGTTTTAAAGTTTTGACATAATTCATGTTTCAGGAATGGCACAGTTGCAATTTAGCACAAAATTCCGAGTAATCGCATGGTAACAAACAGAGAGGGTTTGAATTTTTCAGTAATTACTTCAAAAAATGTACAAGGTCTAACTAGATTCCTGGAGGAAGTTACATGTAAAGCAGGGGCAGAATAGTGTTCAAGTTTAAGGTAAGGTTCGAGTTTAGGTTTTAGTTGTGTAACTGAAATGCATTGCTATTATTGCTCTCACACAGTATGTTTTTATTGTATGATTGCATGCAAAGAATTATCAATCAGCAAGACCTCTGAAATTGAGTATGCAAATACTGTAGCTTACATACAACAACACCTGTTAGATCTTGAATGTTGTCTAACAATGTTAGGCATGATTTATTAAAAATTGAGAAAGTATAGTTATTAATATAGTGTACATAAACTCATTAATACAAGTATTGAGTATACAGAAATTATGTATGTAACGGTACAGAACTACAGTGGTGGGATTTAGTTTTTTTGTGCAAAATCTTTGAAAATCAAGGTATCAAAACTAGTGGGAGGGAAAATATGTGCGTGTATTTCATTTTTGTTCTCATACCTGACCACAACATTCAAGTTTTTGAAGGATGAAAAAGATGGAAGCTGCTAAAGTAATAAGCTGAAAATGGTGTTTTGGGAGCTGAAATATAGACTGCCATCACTGTTTTTCTTGATCAAACAAGGCCCTCTGCTGGTCATACAGAATCATATTTATACTTTTTGATCCTACCAAAAATCTAGACACTTAACTTAAAATTTATAAATTTATATTATAGTTTCATTATAATTCACATATGTGGCAACTGTAACTATCAGCATCATCCATTACGTTTTGATGCAGAAAAACTGTTTTTTTCTTTGTTTTGATCATCATATCTATTTTTTTAATTTATTTAAATCATCATACATTTCATTTTGTGCAATGTTTTGCTTTAAGAGAGTGTCTCAAATAAATCCCCAGGCCTTCCGATATTCCTCTTTGAATCTGACTCCTCTTTCTTGCTGTTAAATGAAATAATCAAACTTTAATAATATCCACAATATATTTATGTTGATCCTGTTCTGTTTATGCCGCTCTTATTCAGGCTTGGCTGCATGTACGGGCCAGGAGTTCTTGCCCAGAACAGAACCATATCACCAATCCAAACTGAATGAGAATTCATAATCAGTAATATTGCAATATTGTGAAATTGAAAATAACTCTTTTCTATGTTAATATGTTTTGAAATGTAATTTATTCCTGTGATCAAAGCTGAATTTTAAGCATCATTACTCCAGTCTTCAGAGTCACAAGATCACAAATCATTCTAATATGATTGTTCTCAGTGTGTATAAAAAAAAATGTGTGCTACTTAATATTACTGGAAGTTGCTATACATTTTTTAAGGATTCTTTGATGAATAGACAGTTCAAAAGAACAGCCTTTATTTGCAATAAAAATCTTTGCTAGCTAAAAGTATTAATTTATTTTAAAAAACAACAACTTTTGAATGATAAATGACATGGAATATTATGTGGCGTAAGCATTCAGATCCTAGATAATACAAGTATCTGAAATTTCCTTTAGATTCAAGCTTTGAGATGGAAAACTTTCCAAAAGCATTTCAAAGTTTCTCTACAACAGTAAACACACTTCTGAGCCAAATCTTCAAAATAGACATCACGCTTGTTGTACATGCACACATGCCTCCTCAAAAATAAATATAGATTTATGGATGGAGGAGAAAAACAGGAACTGTGAGTTGGTTAAAATGCCAGAAATGTGTTTTTTCATTGCAGTGGGAGAGAACTGTTATGTGGGCCTCTTCATACCCCAGCTGATGCAGTGTAACAGGGTTTCTCCTGCTGACGTCCATGCAAACCCCGCAGTCTCTGGGGAAGCAAACAGAGAGAATAGAGGGAGAGCTGGCCACCTAGCAACCCCTCGTCCTGCTGCCACGGAGAGGTGGGCAGAGAGCAGAGACAACAAACCTATAGGAGAGGGGGAGATGATGCAAGAGCCAGGCAAACTCAGGGATTCCCTCATCTGGGGTTCACACCAGCCCACGTCCCAGGAATCACCCCGCTCACCACGGGACTTCAGCAGTAATGAGATTCAATTACTGCAGAGCCTTATGTAACCAGCAAACTTACTTTCACCAGTGTCACCAGTTTCACGCAGATGCAGTGAAACACAAGCACTTTGCTGAAAGGAGAGTTAGTGGATATAAAAGCACTTTGTAGTCAAAAAAAAACACAACGTTTTGGAGGATATTACTAGAAATAAAGCAGAGTTTATACCCCTCAATATTCTGTAAAATAAGCTGCCATCTTGCACACAGAAAAGTGCTATAATTAGCGTAGCATATAGTGTGGCATTTGAAGCTAATGTGTGCACTTGCGAGACAGACACGAATTGAAACGTGACTGACTGAAAGTATAATCATTTCACTTTCCTTTTGCTTCATTGTTTATTTGCACAGTCAAACTGGTTCTAATTGGTAAAGATAATTAGCTTTCTCATTACAGAGATTTGAGAAACATGCCATCAATAACATTCATTACTGCTCAATAAAGCTCTAGTTGTTCGTCATTATCTATGTATTAACTCCCTCATTTAACCAGCTGATTGTATTGGATTACTTACTCCACCTAGTGTCACGGTTTAGCATTGGTCTGTGATCGTGTTTCCATTAAAACTCTCACTCTAATACAAGCCTTCAAGTTGATCTTCTGACAGAAACATCAGAAAACTCTCTCAGGGGTTCATGGCATCGTCTAAAGTCATTAAAAGTATTTGCTCATTGCTGACAACCTTCATAATTACAACTTTAATTTAATTTATTATAAAGATAGATCCGATCATGTATGCAGATATAGAGTTCATATGGATAACAGCCAACCTTTCACCTCACCACTGACGAACACATCCAGTGTGTGAATTAACCAATTAAAGTCCCAAAAGAGAATTTTAATTCTTAAAAGTATCATATTACTTTTTATCCTAAAAACTGTATATTCCCTTTTGAGATGGTATTTCAATGTTGCGTTCAGCTAGCTGACGCTAAGGGGAAACAGCGATGGAGCGTTCGAAAAGGAGGCGGGAACGCAACCAATAAAGGAGGCACTACTCCAAATCTTTCCTTCAACTCAGAACTATCTCCTTTGCTGCCAAGTCATCATACAAGTCACCCCTATACCTCACTGAGGTCCACATTCATGCACCCTAACAAGCCAGATAGCACCACTGCTAACATCGTTGGGAAAGCATAAACGTCAGCAGGCCAGGCAACGTCAGCCCTTCACTTGATGGCCGTTTTACAGGGGAAGATGCTCAAGCACCTAGATGAGCAGCGCCCCAATCCAGAAATCTTTACAGAGCTTTGTCACACAGCACCACCGACCTCATCCTGCAAGCCATGGAGATGAAGACACAGTCCATCAGCCGTACCATTGATAGCCTAGTTGTGCTAGACAGGAACCTGTGGTTAACCTTGATGGATATGAAGAAAGCGGAGAAGCCCTTCCTCCTGAACAGCCATGTCATCTCCATCGATCTGTTTGGCAACTCGGTTGTATCTGGCTATTTGGTTAAAGGACGTAGAGTCTGAAGCAAAGGCTGACCATGCAGATGCTGCTCTGCGTGTTCCCCTCACCTCTCTGCCTGTTGCTTAAAGCTGTTGTGTGATTGTCCCACATGAACAGTATGTGGTATGAAATACAAACAACAATCACAAAAAGACCTTTTCTCTTCTTTCCTCTCTTCCTCAAACTCACACACCACTCAGACTGAGCCACATTGAAACCTCTCTCTCAGTGATCAGAGCCGTGGTGAGCACTTCCAGGCGTATCAAGGTGGGTGCTAAACATGATCGGAAGCGGTTACATGCTTCAGTTTGCCTGGAGATTACCCCGCATCATTGGCGCAGCCACATCAGAGGTTTAAGCTCAAAATACCCCACTTTTCAGGGTAGAGATTCACAGCCTCCTCACCAAGGGAGCCGTGGAGGTTGTGGCTCGAGGAGCACAGCACTGGTTTTAACAGCTGCTATTTTCTGGTCCTCAAGAAAGACGGCAGTCTTCACTCTATTCTTGTCCTAAATTGTCTGAATTGCACCCTCACAAAGTGTTCTTCAAAATGATGACAGTGAAACAGATCCTCTCGCTCGATGGACCTGGGGAATGGTTCATGTCTGTGGATCTAAAGGATGCTTATTTTCATATTCAGATAGCCCACCACTTTCTGAGATTTGCCTTCAATGGTAAGCCACACCAGATTATAGTCCTTCTGTCCTACCTGTCTTTCACATTTACAGATAATAAGTAGAGAGTAAATCAGTAAAGAGTTTGTGTATTTGCTGTGCTGTCTGAGAAGGCGGCTCAGAGCTCTGTATTTTGGCTCAAACTCAGAGTACTCCCCCCATATTCCTGCCTGAGATAGGAATCATAGATGTAAAAAAAAGATGGATGATGCACCTTCACTCTCTAGCATTGTAGAAAAGTGAAGCCACCAATGTACAAATAAGCCACTGAAATCTTGGAGCCTGAGTTTGCAAAGTAGTGGGTTTAAAGTAGAGCCGCAGTTTCAAAAACATCATTTAGTTGTGCAAGAACCAATTGCTCAATATTCTCTCTTTGGAGAAAAGCCAACTCCAGCCCATGCAAAGTAAGCCATTTCTTAGCGTGAGTCCGAACTCCACTGCTATCCCGTTTTCATAGCATTCGCATGTTCAAAGAAGGCAGGGTTTCAACAGTCTGCTGCTTGGGACTGCTTCACATGTAGCCACTTCATCTATGGTTGAAAGAGCGCATCGCCATGCATGCTTGGCACTCAGGCTCAATGCACATCTTAATGACTCGCTTAGAGGCGCCAGATTAGACAACTATTTTTGATCAGGGCACTCCGATAGGACAGATGTGAAGATGCAATGTAGTCCCGACGAATGCATCAGAGGGCTGGGAAGACCTTTGCGATGATTGTCTGGCCTTCGGTGTCTGGACAGACACAGAGAGAAGAGGGCACATAAACTGACTGGAGCTCAGAGTAGTTCACCTGGATCTCGAGTGCTTTTACTCTTAAGTTCATCACAAACATGTCCTCGTTCACACGGACATCATGGCAGTCATGGTGTACACAAATCAAAAAGTAGCTGAAAAATGCACCCGTTTGTTGAAGTATATGATCTGCAAAGATACAAAGCTCTTAGGCTGCATCAGAAAACTTAGGAAGGTGACTTGTTACCTCAATGCCCTATAAGCCAATGACTTTGCAGCTGGTGTTTGTGCACAAAGGTACCTCACCAAACTGACTTACGACAGACTTCTGAGGCAGCGGTACATTTTAATGATCTAGAGGCAAGCTTTGGTAAAAACCCAGGCAATTATTTAGATACTACAATAATACTATTACAATAGTAATTTTGAAATAGAAAAGGCATCAAAAGTAGAAAACGTTGGTCAAAAAACTATATTTACACAAACTGACCAATAACCAAGTTTTAGAAGCCATCTTTCTTATTTAGCTCAACTGTCACCACATGGACAGCACAGGATTGTGTGATATCAAAGGCAGCGAAGGATACATCTATGAAGCCTTCATATATCGATCAGCTGAAGGCATCACGAGACAGACGTCAAACGTCCACATCAAATTGTGAAATTTTAGCATTACGTCGGTCCAAAAAATACGCAAAGAAAGAATACAAGGTTTCAGTGAATTTAAGTGTCATCACGTCATTTATAAAGATTTTCAGTGTGAATATTTCATTGAAAAAAGATCCAACATGTGATTTAAGTATCCCCATAACTATATAGCTCCGCAGGCAAGATTCAAGATTTGAATTGTGTTGATTAAAATAAGGAGCAAATAAATGTGAATTCTAATCCCTTTAGTCAGATCAAATTATTATTTTTGATTTAGCTTTGTCTGTGATTAGTTATTCTAAATGGCCGAAATAGTTTCACATTACTTAACCCATAAATGCATGCATGTTTTGCCAATCATTACATATTCAGGCCTTTAGCAACCAGATCCATGTCTAACCCGGATTTATCTCTACCCGTCATAATACACAACTCTTCTGATATTAGAGTAACAACTACAGCAGAATAAAATAAAGAATATTTTACCTTTTAGAGCTTGGAAGTGCTCAGTTTGAGCAGATGTTTTATACCATCGTCACAGTCCTCGTCAGAGCTCATTTGCCAGTACATTCTCAAAAGTATAATTTTCAACATCTTCCAAATTAATATTTTGACAGCTTCTTCACCAGATCCAATATCATGTGACAGTGACACTAATATTTGATTGCGCTCAGTAAATCTTACTGATGATTTTTTGTTTTCTGCCTGTGGCAACTATGAGTGAAATATCAGTTTATCATTGATTATCAGACATAGAGGAGAATTGCACTTATCCAATGATTTTTACATCAACAATATTAGAAACTAATGGAAATGCAGCTTAACCTTGAGAATTTACAGCTCCTAAACCATAAGAGTTATTTCTCCTTCAATTAAAATCTAAAGGCAAGAATGGTTGCTGTTAATGCAGCTAAAGGTTGAACAGTTATTACTCTTGTGCAGAAGGGATCTGGGCATTTCATAACTTTATGAAACATTCGTATGCGTCTCAAAACCACTGGATGTGTTAAAGTAACAAATAAACAAAGAAAAGAGCTCTCCAGACGTGCTGCAGTTCTGCCAGACACAAATGCCTACATTTCACATACTGTATCCTCTTATGATGAGCAAAGTTTAAAAATGAAAAAGTTTAGATTAGAAAGATAGTTCAAAGTACATACTTAATGAGTTAAATGAATAATCCATTAGGGATGTAATTGCATT
The DNA here is from genome assembly GCA_037043235.1 of Rhodeus uyekii. NCBI lineage: Eukaryota > Metazoa > Chordata > Actinopteri > Cypriniformes > Acheilognathidae > Rhodeus > Rhodeus uyekii. The sequence goes on along the minus strand of JAWRVZ010000091.1, from coordinate 1,689,000 downwards.
TTTATTGAGTAATATTTCAAGGTCAGTTAGTACACACTTAGCAGCAATCTCTTTCTTTTTCATTCTTTTAATATATTAAGAGCATTGAGAATTGGCACAAACAATATATTAAATGTTGACTATTCTCCAGCAGTTCAAATCTGTATGCAACACCAATTTCCAACACATTACAGAAAATATAAAAGGAAAATTAAGATGTTGAATTTGTCACATCTCACTCAGTGCAGGCATCAGTGAATTAAAAACAAGTTATTGTCATCTTTGATTATGCAAATAAGAACTAACGAACAAAGGGGGAAAAGAAGCGAAAAACAGGAACAAAGAAAAAGCGAGACTGACTTGTCATTTTTGTGTGGGTTGGTGAGAACCAACCAGACTAGCATTTAATTAAAAGTTTCATTAAAAAAAAACTGAATTACTCAAGAGACTGAGACAAAATGTCAAGTTGCCAATCAGCAAAACTGAATTAAAGATTATGATGATATGCGTCAGAACAACAGATCTGTATTACCGCATGTTATTTCTAAACCGTGTTTCTACAGAAAAATCTATCTGCCATTAACCACATGCGAGTGTCTAATGACGAATGTTTTTCATTGTTAAAATGAACTGTAAAAATGATTATCAGTTCTTCCCCCACGTTTCATTTCTCTACAAAATAAGGCAGAGAGAAGACAAAACTAAAGTAAAACACCCCACAAATATGCACAAAACAAAAAGCACTTTTGACAAGAAATGAACACGTTTCTGTACATCCTACCTTACAAAAGACACAAATGTTAAAAAAGAAAAAATAACTTAAGATGCCTATCAGAGTAAGGCAGGAATTTTGTACAGTCAATAGTATTATACAAATAAACATTTTCAGGTAAATTGCAGCTAAATAACCGCTTGGTTTAAATGGACTGATTCAAAACGGTTCCCCATCCATGTGTAATTATTCAATCAGACAAGCAGAGCGCTGTGCTCTTTTCCTGTACAGCAGCGCCCCCTACCAGCTCTCAGTGGGACTGCCAGTTCTCATATGTCAAGATCAGTACCGCCAAATCCTTCAGTTCTGATGTTGGGCTACATGCCATTTCAAATGAACTTTGTTCACAGGGTCCAAAACAAAACGTCTGTAGTTTTCTTAAAAACAGACAATAAGGTATTACACCAGCATATTTTATAAAAGCACCTATGATAATTTCGCCACACTGAACCATCTGCCAACTCTCGGGAGATGCTATGCTTTGTGTTGCACCAACTGAATCTGCTCTGTATATTACAAACTGATATGGAGTATTTGAGTTTCCAAAGCAAGCCAAAACAACAAATTCCAGCACTGATATGCAGATAACGCAAGACAGAGGGATCTTGCCCTTTTCTGTTGCCAATATGTGATTGTTTTACTTTTCGACCGAAACACCAGACAACACCTGCTATATGATCTACTAGTTAATATAAAGATCTTATAATACTTTCAAAACGTGTAAAATCACGCTACACGAATGTAAAATTAGCACAAGGGACTGCTTGTGCGCGCTGAACGCCTCCAGCCCCAGCTGACAAAAGCACTATTAACGGCAAGAGCGCTTGAGAGCCTGCAGCTTCCAGTAGACATCTGACCTCTTTGATCATGAACATCACAATAAATCCCAGGCTATGGGTGTTCTGTGACCCGGAATAAGAACAGAAGTGCTCTGCGCGGCTGCAGAACTCTCCACGGACGCTGTACTCGTGTAAATCAAGTCTGTTTCTCTTCATTTAAATAGCCCAATTTTTCTGTTCCCAATTCTTGTTCGTCCCATAACGCGTGGCCTACATGCTAAAAAAAGGGAACCGGCCTCTATTATGGAAAGCACGGAGTTCTGGCGTTGAATCTGCAGTTATAAGATGCAGAAGCGTTGATGTATGATCACTTGCAGGCACTGCTTCCTGGTCTCATGCTTTACAAAGACGCCCTCTAATATTAAGGCCTACAGAGAATAGGACAAGACCCAGCCGTACTTAACACACACAAGTGTGATAACGTGGAAAATGAACGCATGAAGCCTGATGTCTAAACATACTCACCGCATTAAACCTACTAGATAAAAACAGCCTCAGGCGATGTGTAAGTGTGAATCTGTGGGTGTCAGTACATATCTAATAGCAAAGAGCACTAATATTTGGTTGTCAGTATGAGGAAGCATGTGATGTTTGTGTGTTGTCCTGGGATGGATGAACGCAGTGCGACTCATGGCGATTCTGCAATGTTGTTGGCCGTGGTTGTGGTTTTCTTCTTTGGTGGCTTCTTCAATGTCTTGGTAGTCTGCTAGGGATAAAAGCAGGAAATGGTGGTAAATAGAAAATAAATGCAGATTAATACCTTTTCCAGTTATAACCAACAGGATGAACAATTTAGCGAAGGTATGGAAAATAAAAAGGAATTTCTCATTCTGGTCTACATTCAAGCAGGCAGATGTGACAGACTACAATGCATTCAGAAATGTTTCAAAACCCTTTCCCTTTGCAGGTGAGATCACATTAACAAAATGTCTGCACTGTTGTCAACTACTTTCATTTAAAAATAATAATAAAAGAAAACAATATTTTAAAAAAATAATAATAATCAACTACCTATTCAGACCCTTGAAAAGCCTCTATGCTTTTTCAGATACAGTAATACCTCGGTATACGAGCAAATCAGTGTACGAGCATGGAGGGTCAAATCGGTGTACGAGAATTGTATTGTGCGAGAATTTTTCCCTCACCCACGAGCATTTTTGTGTGGAAAAAGTCCTAACGCTCAGCATCGTCACGCGCATTTTTACTGGAAATATGAAGCGAATATGACAGCCTCTCATAACATGGTCACACGGTTCCACCCCTTAACTCATTCATTCTCTCAGCGTCGCTTGGTTTGGCTGCATCATTCACCACAGTGATACTTTTATAAGTGATTTACAGCGGTTTTACCTCCTGTTGTAACATTAATTAATTGTGATCACGTAGTGAAATATACACATACTAGTACCTCCAAGCAGTAACTGTCATGGTTCATGAATTCATTGTCTCCTAGTTCTGCCTGTGTGTGTGTGTGTGTTTTAAAGGGCGCATGGTCACTGAGCACTGACACGCCTGATTCTCATATCATCTGCCCATCTCCCCGCCTATATCCCGTGTGTTGGTTCGCAGCTGCGGCTCCCGTGCGTTCGTTCGCGGCTCCACGTCTCCCATGACCTTCACTCTGGATTATCACTTTGTTTGTTTTCTGCACTATTATAATAAATTCACTCATTTGCACTTGAATCCTTGCTTTCCCCGCTCCCCCCTACTCTAGTCTCCTTGAAGCACGATGCTCAAAGCTGAAGTTTAATTGTCAATTCTAATTAGTATTTATATGAGATCTTAACGGGTTAACTGCAATTCATAATAAAATGATAATTTAAAATGGGCATTTGGGGTCATGTGGAATAAATAGATTGATTTTTACTGCATTCTTATGGGGAAATTTGTTTTGGTGTACAAGCTCGCTCTTGAAACGAATTAAACTCGTAAACCGAGGTATTACTGTATTACTTTTCACAGTGCATTATACAGCAAAGCAGTTTGTAAATGAACTGCCAAATTTTTTATTTTTGTAATTACAAGTTACCAGTAATTCCGGTCTCGCTTCCTGCTCAAAACCATGTATGTTTTTTTGCATAATGTGAGTCTATGGTCTTCATTGGTGGGCACCCTGATGACAAAATTATTGGCACCCTTAATAAATTGTGGATAAATAAGATTGTTTCAAGCATGTATTGCTCCTCTAAAATCACCTGGGGCAAGTAACAGGTGTGGGCAATATATAAAATAAAAAAAAACACACACGAAAGCAGATAAAAAAGGAGAAGACTTGAGTTAGTCTGCGCATTGTGTGTCTGTGTGTGCCACACTAAGCATGGATAACAGAAAGAGGAGAAGAGAACTGTCTGGGGACTTGAGAACCAAAATTGTGGAAAAATATCAACAGTCTCAAGGTTACAAGTCCATCTCCAGAGATCTAGAAGTTCCTTTGTCCCCAGTGCACAATATTATCAAGAAGTTTGCAACCCATGGCACTGTAGCTAATCTCCCTGGAAGTGGACGAAAGAGAAAAATTGATGAAAGCTTGCAGCTCATGATAGTTTGGATGGTGGATAAGCCCCAAACAAGTTCCAAAGAAATTCAAGCTGTCCTGCTGGCTCAGGGTGCATCAGTGTCAGCGCGAACTATCCGTCGTCATTTGAATTAAGTAAAATGCTATGGCAGGAGACACAGGAGGACCAGCTGACACAGAGACATAAAAAAGGCAAGACTACGGTTCGCCAAAATGTACTTGAGTAAGCCAAAATCTTTCTGGGAAAACGTCTTGTGGACAGAGGAGACCAAGGTAAAGCACATCATTCTACGGTTTAACCGAAAACAGAATGAGGCCTACAAAGAGCACAGTACCTACAGTCAAATATGGTGCAGGTTCACAGATGTTTTGCTGCCTCTGGCACTGGGTGCCTTGACTGTGTGCAAGGCATCATGAAATTTGAGGTTTCCCAAAGGATTTGGGGTCTCAATGTAGGACCCAGTGTCAGAAAGCTGGGTTTGCGTCCAGGATCATGGGTCTTCCAGCAGGACAATGAACCTAAACATACTTCAAAAAGCACCCAGAAATGGATGACAACAAAAAGCAATGAAGTGGCCAGGAATGAGTCCAGATCTAAATCCCATTTAACATCTGTGGAGAGATCTTAAAATTGCTTTTGGGGAAAGGCTCCCTTTTGGAGAGACTCTCCCTCTGGAGAGACCAGGGACAGTTTAGCAAAGAAAAAGAGGTTCAAAATTCCAGATGAGAGGTGTAAGAAGCTTTCAGTTATTTTTTCCCAAAGGATGTGCAGCCAAATATTAAGTTATGAGTGCCAATAATTTTGTCCATTTTTGGAGTTGTGTGAAATTGCCAAATGTGCTTTTTTTCCTCCTGTTTTTTGTTTCAAAACAAATTGATTAAAGTGTATAGCAAAGCATGTGTTAATGCAACACTTTTCTGTGAGCAATACTTGATTTCAAGGTCACCAACAGCTTTGGCCATGACTGTAACTCAGATGCCATTGTTACTGTTAATATCACAGTGTATCAAGCGTTGAAAGCCTTTGGAGCTGAAATTCAGATTTTGGGCCGTTGTGCCCATTTTGTTTGACTAACAGAACAGCCCATCTAGCCAATCAGAACAGAGTAGGCTCTTGGAAAGGAGGGGTTTAGAGAGACTAAATGTGAGAAAAGGTCCTGCGGCAGTGTATAGATTTTACACCTTGGATGCATGTAAACCCGTTGTAGGGAAATTTAACTCCGTACTTAGCATAAGCTTTTGGCCAAGATTACAGCCTCAAGTCTTTTTAGGTATGATGCAACAAGCTGGGATCTGGATTCGGGTGATTCTCTGGTCTTTTTTGCAGATCCTCTCAAGCTTTGTCAGATTAGAATGGTAAGGTCAATGGACAGCCATTTTCAGTTCTCTCCTGAGATTGGTTGGATTAAAGTCCGAGGTCTGAGAGACCAGGGTCCAGAGTTCTCTAGATCATGTTTTCATTAAGGATATCTCTGCATTTTGTGCCATTCAGATCTCCTTCTACCCAGGCCCAGATTTACTTCAATCAATCGGTAGAAACACCTAAAATCAAGAGAAAGGAGTGCACCCCATTGAGATGAGCTTTTTACAAGTCTGATTTTGCCTTGTCATTATGGGATGTGGAGTGTAGATGAATGTGAAAAAAAAGTAATAAACTGGAGCATTTTAGCTCAAGGTTGCAGCATAAAATGATTGAACTGGTCTGAATGGATTGCATTTCAGAGAACTCCAGTAGATTTCTTGATTTGCTTGCATTAACAGTGGCAAACACATATTACAAACTACTAAGGACCAAATAAACTCTGAACTGTGTGTGTATGGCAAATAAGTCAGGAACATTTATTTGTTTATTTCAGCAGTTGCAGACTTTTCATATTTCTTCAGAACTGAAATTTTGAAAAATAGTGCACAAGATATAAAAGCCACTTCAATTGTCTCTTCAGTTTTTAAAGAAGAACAGCATGACCTTTGTGTTCCATGGAAGAAATTATTTAAATTATTTTTAGGGTGAACCCCTTTAAGACGCTTTCGGGAATGCTCCTTTACTCCACAGACCAACAAATGCTGAAATAGCCCCACTACTTACAACAAATCCATGTGCTGTAAATAATACAGTTTATGAAAACAGAAGTATGGGACACTGTGAAGACATTTGCATCCATTTTCTAATACTTCCACCTTTGCATACTTTATAACAAACGGTTTTAATCAAATGGATTTCTTCCCCAAATAGGGCAATCAGTGTTCATCTATGAGCAGGGCTTAAAATTAACACCCACCAAGAGCCAAATGGTAGTAAATGGTAGTCAGACAATTGCATTTTCTACATGCATGTATATATGTGTGTGTATACACACACACATATATAGTTTGGCGTTGGCAAGTGCGTGAAACTGTCAATCTGCAGTAATATTTTAATAAATTCTAGCAAAATAAATGTTGTAAGAACATGAAAGTGAACAAACGTCGAATGAGTCTATAGGCCAGTGCTGCATTATCACAAAAGTTTAAGACTTGCCAATTTTAATATTCAGTTGCAAGAAGATCCGAAAGTTCATGGTCTGTATAGCTGTTGTAGTTCATGGTCTGTCGTTGCGATCTCAATTCAAACTCACGTGATCTCATTCCTAATTGACAATGATTCGCCTGTCTACTAAACCTTTGACAAACTCACAGCAGAACATTCAAATTTGCGTCGGGGCTGCCTCTGTCCTTTCGTTATTTCTGCCTTACAAATATTCAAATTATCCCACAAGTAATGCGATAAAGGTTTATAGTTTGCATATATATTAAAAAAAAATTTTTTAAGTATGCCTATGGTAACAATCAAAATACAGCAAATCAACTTTTAAAAAGTAACTTTTTGCTTCAAATAACAATTGTATCGATTACCATATTTTCTTGCATATAACCCGCGGGTTATACCAGATTTTACAAACCCCACAGGTGGGGTTATATAAGGGTGCGGGCTATATCACACATTTTTAACACGTAATAATATTTCAATATATTTGTTACATCTAAGGATGCAAGTTTGTTTTTGCTGTATTTTCTTTCTGTTTTTCTTTCTTGCGAGGGTTGTTGTCTCTGGCGCTTGTACTATCACTCTGACAGCTGGCGCTGATTGGCTGTCTGACCTGTCAATCATGCAAGACGACGTGATTGGATGTGCTGCCATGAGGGCGTGCTCTTATCTCATCCGATGATCAACACCTGAATTTTGCACACAAGCGCCGTGTACCGAGCCTGAACAGTAATAGATAATTGACGTTATTCGAGTAACATTCGAAATGTGAACTTACACACAAAAAAAAAAAAAAGTTCATAAATCTATGGGTGTGGATTATATAAGGGTGCGGGTTATGCCAAGGATTTTTTATTATTATCATTTTATTTTTTTACACACAAAACCTGCGGGCTATATGAGGGTGCGGATTATATTCAAAAACACTGATTCATCCAGTAACTAATGAAACTGTGTGACCAAATCATAAAAAATAAACATTTCAAACTCCAACATTTTAAATAGACTGCAGTAATTGTCATTAAAAAAGTATGTTTTTTGTTTGTCTGTTCAGAATCATGATCTCTGTTTGATTTTTTTTTTTTAAATAATAGAGATTTATTCTAAATGTATTCAAAATCGTGCAGCTCTAATAGCGTTGAATCAGGCCATTGCAAAATGTGGCTAAAAGTTATAGTAAATTTTGTTTTAAAAGTTAGTTTATGAGTCAAAAAAAACATTTTTTTTTAAAGGGTGGTAGAAGGAGCAATTGAGTCGAGTACCTCTGTCTTGGCAGCAGCCGGTTTCTTTGCTGCTCTGACGCTTGCAGTGCGTTTGGGGACCTTATCAGCAGCATCTTCATCTGAATGCTCAGTCCTGCTGTCTGACTGGTCATCCGAGCGAGAGCTGTGCTGTGATTCAGTGTCAGCCGGTATGGGTGTGGCACGAACTGAGGAAAACAACAATGATGGACACAGTTTAGACAGAATCCTACCCTGTACTAGATGTTTTCCTTCTAGATGAGCAGCTGCCATGAATGTGAAATGGTGCCATTTGCTTTTGATTAGTCCGATGCAAATTATTTGAAGAAACGTATTTTGAGTCTCTCGGGGCAGGGATCTCCAAACATTTTGATGCCACAGACCCAAGAATATGAGGTTCTCTTTATGAAAGACTCCTTTTCTAAATAACCATTATGATCATGTTTAAAGACCCATTTGTAGAGTAAAAATGTTAGAAATGTTACATTATTAACTGGAAAAATTAATGTACTGCATCCTTTTTTTTAACCCACTATTAGGGTGCTTCAAGTTATATAAACATGAAAAGAAACAAAATACAACAAAGTAACTGTCATTTATGTTATTTCCTACTGCTGCAGGCAGCGCCACTTATCAATGTCAGATCCAAAACAGTGGACCAATCAGAAGACGCGATTGGTCGCCCGACGCTAGGCAGTGGTTGCAAGCTTTTGGTTTCATTAGCAAATTGGGATGGCAACTGTTTGCTATCAGAGGATGGGATGAACCCAAACAGATCTCGGTCCTGTTGTCTGAGGAGCGATACATTTCTTAAATCAAGGTTAAGTGCCATAGACACTGTGATTATTCTCGTTTTTTCCATGTCAGAAAGAGTATCTATCCATTCTGCTGTTTGGCTATTTCGGTTATTGCATCCGGTCTCAAAAACACATTGAGACCCTTCTAAAGCTGAATCTGACATTTTTTGGGGCCACTTTCATATGTTTAAACAAAATCTCAATTAAGTGAAATTTGTTGACTGCATTATGACACGATAAAACTATGTTGAAAAACTCAGTTTAGAACCGGCGCCTGTTTGGTATCCATTACAGAAAAGTACCAAAAATGAGCCATATTTAGGAGGTCACATGAATGAAATAAAATGAACCAAATCAGAGCATAACATTTTGTCTTGTGGTGTGAACACTAGCTCTCAGGAACTGTGGTTTGAACGGACTCTGTCTGGCATTTAAAGCTTGCCAGACCTCATTCAAAGACAGAAACACAAAGACTTCTTTAGAAGAGCCTTTTACTTGTCCATTCACAATGCATGTTTGATGCCCTGTAGTTCAATGAAGGAGGTCTGTGTGCTACAGAATCACTATACATCTCATTATTGAAATCATAACCTCTGTGGAGCTCAGGATGATTCTAGCACAGGCTTTGTTCGTGTTTGCTGTAAAGCCTCACGTGTTGGTCATGACCTTCAGAAACTTGCCAGTCGTCATGGTGAAGGAAGAGACTTAAACTTCATGGTCTCAATCCACTTGAATGAGTGCTGAAACTCATCCAACAAATGGAAAACAGCGTGGAGCTGCGCATGAACAGTGACCCTCTCTCTCTCTCTCTCTCATCCAGTCACAGACCACATAAGCATCAGCATTATAAACAGGCTGAGACAATGGCTGCCTGCGGAGAAGCTTTCGGTGAGTCAGCAAACACACATACACACCTCACTGACCTGTGTGTGTGTTTGAACAGGACATTATAAAATGGAAGCGATATTGAAACAAAGGAATATTTACTAAAGTTATCGGTCACTATGGTTACAGGCATTAAAGAAGCTAATTTATTATGATTACATACCGGAGCAGACAGGTGCATATTGAAAAATGCTGCATGTACAGGATTAAAATGAGGCAGTCACACCTGTTACAGTTTTGAAACCAAACACTGACTATTTAAACATGACCTATATTTTAGTTTGCAATAAACTTCAAGCCAAATTTGAAGAACGAACTGGTGCGACATTGTTTTGGACCGATGTTGTTTAAAGTAAAGTTCATTTAGAGTTTCAGCAGTTTGAAACCACTTGCCAAAGCGAACTTTCCAAACCTGGATCTCGGATGTGGTGGGTACGGATGATGTGTAGAGACCAAACGGACACTGTTTTACATCAAGAATGCACTGGATTGGATCAACCGCTCAGATTGACAGGTCTTCATTTAGGAGCGCATGGCTGAAGCTTCTTCTTACTCGTTTATTTTATTTTAGTGAATTCAGGTTAATTAGGACACGTTTTCCCAGTCAATTGCAAAAAGTGTCCCAACCTGTATTCGCCCTTCATTTATTGTGGCATTTACACAAGTCAATTATTCTTAAGTTCAGTAAAATCACTTGTTTAGAGGGTTTTTTAGACCCTTGGTTAATTATGTTTGAAATAAACATCTAGCCGATCTAGTCCAAGCCATTAATACATTTAGAATGTGTAACTACATTTTTCTTCATGAGCCGCATGAAAGTACACACTCTAATGATGAACTTGCATAAATCGACCATAGTTACATTTATGCATTTGGCAGACGCTTTTATCCAAAGCAACTTACATTCCATTCAAGTTACACATAGAATCAATTCTTGCTTTCCCTGGGATCGAACAAATGACCTTGGCGTTGCAAACACCAATGTTCTATTGATTGAGCTACAGAAAAGCTATAGCTCTTCTGTAGCTTTTCTGTAACATTTTACAATTAAAGGTAGGGTAAGCAATTTTGGAGTGGCTAGCAATAGCAAGCTAGCTTTGAAAGCATAAGATCCCACCCTCCCATCAGAGCGTCTCCAAAGCCACCCCTCCTTCAAAACACATGAGCAGAGTCTGCAAAGTGTCGCGAGAGATGGCGTTAAATTACCTCATGTCTCTAAGCACATAACATTACAATACAGTAATACCTTGGTTTACGAGTTTAATTCGTTCCAAGAGCGAGCTCGTAAACCAAAATGCTCGTACACCAAAACACATTTCCCCATAAGAATACACTTAAAATCAATTAATTCGTTCCGCATGACCACAAATGCCCATTTTAAATATTTTTGGGGGTTTACCCTATTAATTACAGTTAAAATTGTAACCATTAAGATCTCAATAAATACTAATTAATAATTGACAATTAAACTTCAGGTTTGAGCAGCCTGCTTGGAGGAGAGAGAGGAGGGGGGAGCGGGGAAAGCAAAGTAGTGAATTTATTATAATAGTGCAGAAAACAAACAAAGTGATAATCCAGAGTTAAAGTCGTGGAACACGGGAGCTGCGAACGAACTAACCCGCGGGAGCCGCGAACAAAAGAGGGGAGGTAGGCAGATGATATGAGAATCAGTGTGTCAGTGCTCAGTGCCACACATAGGCTACACACTCAGGCAGAACTTGGAGACAATGAATTCATGAACTGTGACAGTTACTGCTTAGAGGTACTGTATGTGTATATTTCACTACGTGAACAATAGCGATCACAATTAATTAATGTTTAGAATATGAGGTAAAAACTTCTGTAAATCACTTAAAGTATCACTGTGGTGAATGATGCAGCCAATGAATGAGTGAAGGGGTTATAAAAGGGGTTGGAACCTCCTGACTGTGTTATGAGAGGCTGTCATTAGGATATTTCATGTAAAAATGCGCACAAGCATGCTGAGCGTTAGGACTTTTTCCACACAAAACTGCGCATGGGTGAGGGAAATTTTTCCTCGTACACCGATACAATGCTCGTACACCCATTCAACCCTCCATGCTCGTACACCGATTTGCTCGTATACCAAGTCGCTCGTAAACCGAGGTATTACTGTACTAATGAATGTAAACAACGTCCTGGTTAAACGTTGCAGGTTGCCATTGTAATTACGGTTATGACATGGCGGGAGCACAGCTTAAGCTCGTTGCTTTGGTTGAGGGGGAACAACGATCGTTGGCTGCACTCGTCTACAACTCTACACTGAGTTGAACACGGAATCATTGCAATGATTGGATAGACATTTTTTGATCTTCCAAAGAAGATATATACATGCATGTTTTAATATTTAGACCACTTCTATGACTGACTGCTATCAGGATGTGAAGAGACTTTCAACCGGTATAACAAAAAGTGTTTCTAAAAAATAAAATAGCCTATTCTACTTTTAATCGATTTTCGTCAAATCGTTAGCCACCATAGTTAGGACGGTGTGTTACCTGTGCGCGTGACTGTTTTAGCACGAGGTAGTGTAGCTGCGGTGTGCGTGTCGTCTGTGCTGTCCAGCAGCAGCTCGTCTTCGTTCTGAATCAGAGTCAGATCCTGCATGCTGAAACTGCGCAGCTTCTCTGATAACACACCCTGACCCTGCAGTTCAATGACACACAAGCAATACATATGCTGAACAGTTTGAATAAAAGACAAATGCATTTTGAACCAAAATATACACAAATACATTTCTTTTTTTAAAGGGATAGTTCACCCAAAAATGAAAATTTCAAACCTGTAATATGCAATATGTATTAAAAAAAAAAGGGTCACAACAATACTAATTTTGCAGACTTTTCCATGCTTATATATTAATTGGCTCCGAAACAAAAACAATATATACATTTTATTTTTATTTCAGAAAGAAATATTATTATAAGTTACTGATGAAGTGATTTCACCTTTGTGGCAGCTGTGACGGCTGCAGTAGCTGCAATGTTGAGTCCTCTCTTCCCAAACCGCATCATGGTCTCATAACTGCGGTCTTTAGCCTGGGTTATGTACTCATCAATTTCCTGCAACACACACACACACACACACACACACACGTCATGCAACACAAATCCATTTCTCTTCCTTAACTCTCCGATTGGTGGAGTGCTCAGGAAACCTGTTTGAAAGCAACCACCTATAACAATAATTGGATTATTTTCGTGAGGCAAGTTCATTTGTACCTTTTCTTTATTGGAGAGCGTGGGGTGCACAAACTTGCGGTACAGCACGCTGGAGCCCTTGGTGTACGGGGACAGCAGCCAGACAACAAAGGCAATCTTAAGCTCAAAATAAAATGGAAACCTGGCAAAATGGGAGGTCAACATATTGACAATTAATACATCAAAAGATAAGAAAAGAAAAATTCTTTATAACAATGATAGGGATGAAGGTGACCACTATAAAAATGAATTAAGTGGCTTATTAAAAAAAAAAAAAAAAAAAAATCAAACGTATATAGCATGATAAAATAAAAATCAGTTAACTGACCAAGAGAGAAGCATATCAGTGATCGTCTCTGCTGTCGTAAATATCGCGAACACTATCCAGTACATCATCCATTTCACCTGAGGAAAGAAAAACACACGCAGACGTTCAATTGAAGCACGTGTGCACGTGACATCGGGTCACATGCTCTTGCTGAATACAGCCTTGTGTGTTATGCATGACTGCATGCATATGGAAGAAGGGGGGGGGATCATTGCCACTGAATTTGCCGGTTAAGTCTCCATTTGTACTGCCAATAAGATTAACAGCCAATTAAGCAATTATCAACCAGCACTATGGTTGTCTAAAAAAAGCTTGTGCATTTAGAAATGCAAGTCCACAAGAAATCAGAATAACAGATTATAAAATTTCTAAATGAATGAAAAGCAGCCCTGTTTGTAGTACAGATGAGACTAAAAATGGACTCTGTGGGAGCAAACTGCTGCCCTAGTGGTTTCCATAGAAACTCGTAACCGGAGACTCCCAAGATAAATATGGTTTCTAAAAATAATAAGGTGCGTGTATATTATGTCTAACATATGTACAGTGGAGTTCACTTATCTCGAGTCACGGTTAACTCACCAATACTATTATGTTGACGTTTTTGAAGTGGAACCGCCAAACTCCCCATTTTCTCATCGGTTACGTCGATTCTTTAGTATTAAATTTAATACTAGCATCTCGAGCAAAAAAAAAAAGAGCAACATTTGCCACTTCACATGGTTAACTCGTGACTAAGACTGTACTTGGTTCACTGCGCATGCGCCGAGTTAGCGTTGTACGTGGATCGCACATGAATCTCCAGTAGTGCCGCGCAGCCGCAGAAGAACTCACTGACAGTTTTGCCAACTTATCGCCTTTGTCGCCATATTTAGCGAGTATTCAGACCACATTTTCAAAAAAGCTACTAGCGACAAATCTAACGACTTTATCTGGAGTTATTGGAGACTCTCTGAAGTGAAAGCACATACTGTTCTTACTCTTCTCAACGAGCAGCGAGTGCTGCCGTGGGTCCCACCCCCATCCCAAAGCACTCACAGCTGTGTGCACATAAAGCCCGCCTTCTCTGATTTGATTGGTCGGTAACGAGCGGTTACTGACCGATGAGTATGAGGCTTCGATAAACACACACACACACAAACTCTGCTTCCGTTCAGACGTGAACGCTGCTCAGATTGAAGAAGCCGGTTGTTAAAAGACAGGACGAAGCCGAATTTGTTGAGAAAGCACATTAGACAGGCAGAACGCAAGAAAGTATGCAATCTAGTACAGCGTGATTACCTCACGAATATGTTATGAGCGAATGTGTGTACACGTGTGTTGTGACTGTTTACGCTGTGAGCGATCACTGTGTTTGCAATGTTGGAGAATATAATTAAAGGTTTGTATCGAGAATCAAAGGTGTTTTTTATTGTATTCTGGTAAATCTCTGCTGTTAGTTGGTGCACATATACCTTTTGTTGTTAGCAAACATATACATCAAATGTATGTAAATTTTTATAGTATGCCGATCGCTTAAAATAAAATCTCGATGCTTTTTTGCAACCCCCAAGGCCGTCGACATAGCCGAACTCAACTGTATGTATGTATGTATGTATGTATGCATGTATGCATGTATATATATTTTTTTACTTTTTTTTTATTCAGACATTTAATAAAAAAATTATTATTCAAAGTTGCAGTGTTTATTCCTCAAATCTTAGGGAATAAACACATCTCATTATCTCTTTTAATCATTATCTCATTATCTCTTTTGGCATTTTACACGAATAGGGTACTTGAAGCAATAAAGGCACAGTGCGGATTCATCAGCCTCAAATATATTAGCAAATATATAGTATAAATACATTGGTATATAAAAAAAAACATTTGTTACCAAACTAGCTACTCTAGCTAACTAGCTTTTCTATTACAACCTTTAAAAATAATAATTGAATGAAAAGAGTAGATATAAAATATAGCCACATAAATACATACGATAATAATATACAATACACAAGCTTCATATATAGGAGCAGCTTTAAACTTTTCTGCCGAAGTGACCCACCTAAAATAAAATTGTCCAATTTAAATGGCAATATAAATGAATATTACAAAAGACTAAAGAAATCAATTTGGACAAGGACAAATTGACCTAATTGAAGTCGTACTGAAATACTCACATACTCCTTGACGTTTTTCGTCTTCACAGCCTTATAAGAGGAATAGGCTGGGTAGAGGGTCCCGAAGGCCAGGCTGCAAACAGAAAAGACCCTTACTAGCAGACGCAGACAAGCCCATCTGGAGAAAACTCACTTCAGCAGCTTAAATTTCACTTGCACCATTACCTCGAGCCACAGGACACAATTACGACACTTAAGAGGTTTCCTACATTTAAGGATATCTCTGGCGGTTCATTCAAATCTAACTAGAAGAGAAATAAACGAGTTTATGAATCTCCCAACCAACAATGCAAATTATTCAGAGGGTCTGTACTTCAGTGAAAAGCAAGACCATAAATCTGATCCCAATCAATACCAACCCTTACTGTACACACACACACACACACACACGCATGTTTCGTGACGCTATTGAAATCAAACACACTGAATCTGAGAGCCATTAAAGTGAATCATTTATGAGCGCATGAGACGGATCTACACACAAAAGGACCAGACGCCACACAGATGCCCTGCACTCAGACACGTGCCCTCATGCCCTCGCGCTCCCACACACACAGACATGCCATTTTGTGCCGAGGCGACAAAATCTGAACGTTCTGGACTAGCGGGTCCAATAGAGGATGTCAGAATACAGGGCAAACCCCACCGATTATTATTTTTTAATCACGTGCCTTTTAGTCTTTAATCAAAGTAACTTCCCCTCCCTCTTGCATCCCTTCTCTTCTCTGATGATGCGTTTACTGGCGTGAGGGCGGGGCAACCTGTCACTCACATGAGATCCACCAATAGAAAACCACATCCAATTCCCCATGGACAGAATCAAGTCCCACCCAACATTTGTTCTTGTTCGAGAAGCATCACAATACAAAGAAAAGAAGAATATAGAAGAAACTTCAGTTTCACGCAGACTTTAAAAGCATGCATTAGAGGGATATTTCATCTAAATATTAACAATGAATGAATGATAAAATCAATCATTTATTTATTCATAGTACGAGTCGTTTTTTTTCTTCTGCTGAGCACAAAATATGATACAGTGGTACCCACTTATCTCGAACTCTGTTAACCATTAAAGGCAAAAAGCAACAAAGCATTTTAGACTTTGTAAAGAAACCATAGTAACCGCATGTGCAAAACTATTCAGAACGTCGTCAGAGCGAAATGACTGTTATGAGCAAATGCGTTTATGTGTGTTGTGACTGTTTACACTGAGCAAAATGTTGTTTGCAATGTTGGAGAATATAATTAAAGGTTTGTATGGAGAATCAAAGGTGTTTTTTTATTGTATACTGGTAAATCTCTGCTGTTAGTTGGAGCACATATGCCTTTTGTTGATAGCAAACATATACAGTGTATGTACATTTTTATAGCATGCCGATCGCTTCAAACAAATCGTCATACTGGATTTTGGTTATCTCGATCATCTCGATGCTTTTTTGCAACCCAGAGGTTGTCGACATAACCGGATTCCACTGCATTTAAAAAAAATATCCGTTACGAGACAGTTGCTGACCCCCATTTATTTCCTACTATGGAAGTCAATTGGTGCCGTCAGCTGTCTGTTCCCAGAAAAGTTCCCAGAAATATCTTCTTTTGTGCTCAGCAGAAGAAAAAACAACTCGTACAGGATTAGAACGACTTAAGGGTGAATAAGTGATGACAAAAATGTTAATTTTTGGATGAACTATCCCTTTAACGTCTGGTTGTGAATAAGGTGCATTATACTCTGTAAATGTGTGTGTACATGAAGACCCTGCACTATGTGCACAATGAAGCACGAGGACAGCGAGGCAGACCGCATGCCCTCTGTCCATTTCAAATATCCCGACTCCCATAATGCATCTGCTTCCCACAGTTAAACCCACAGCAAAGAGATTCAGCAAAACCACCATAATGATGCCTGACGTTTGTTTCAAACGGCCCAGATCCAGACCAACAAACAATGAGCTCTGCCATTTGCACCCAAGCAGTCTTTGGGATGATCCATCGGGCACATGTACAGCCTAATGGATTAATCAGGGAATCAGTAATCAGAGAATGATCCAATGACAGTCAAAGCCACATGACTGTAAATCAACCCACCTGAGACTCAAACATCCCAAATGTGAGTCATAGGGAAGAGATTGGCCTCCTTCCCATTATGCAACCATTACCAGCCGGGACAAATCAGATGGACAGGTAGGCCTTCTTACAGAAAACCCATTTCAAGAGTCTCTGATCACAGTTTGTCATTTAAAAATGAGCATTTGAAAGCGTGATGCATCAGCATTTACAGAAGATGATGGGATGGGTGCAACAAACACACATAACAGCTGGGATGCTCACATCTGCCCATATGCTTTCTGTTTTCTAACATTTCTAAATTTTTATATATGCAATTTAAGTGTTTGGTACATTAAAACACAATCTCTCTCTCTCTCTCACACACACACACACACACACACAAAAGCTCCTCGTCTGGATGAAGTCATCGCATTGTTTTATTAGTTTAACCCTTTCTGCAATTTACACGAGTAGGTGAACCTCTTTAGAGCCCTCTAAATGTTAATATGACGCATTGAATAAGCAGTATACGTCCAATTTCCATTCAAAAGCGTCACGAAGCTGCAGCAACACAAACAGACATGCACGCACGCGCGCCCCCGCCGCATGTACACTCACACCACCATCCGCGAAATGATCCACGACACCATCTTGATCTCTGCGGGGACTTTTCCTTATTTCAGTCGATTATTCAACATCTCCATTCCGAGACACAGGAGCGACGCGGGGTCCGGACGGATGCTGCGCGTCTGAGAAGCCGTTATGATGACGTTCGGGAGCCGCTGCATATGCGCGCCGTCAGCCGCGGCTCTTAAAGCGACAGGCACACCTTTACACCTGACCCCTTTTATTACAAAACAAACATGCGCTCATCTGCTTCACTGCTGCCCTGACTAATGTTTAACTTGGTATCCATAATTTCCACCAAAAAGGTACTATAGCACATAGTTTTTGCTAGTATTGTTAAACCAACCATAATAATCTAATATTGCATTTTTCTGTGATATAGGGGAGGTGTGGACTCATTTTAACCA
The DNA here is from genome assembly GCA_037043235.1 of Rhodeus uyekii. Taxonomy (NCBI): domain Eukaryota; kingdom Metazoa; phylum Chordata; class Actinopteri; order Cypriniformes; family Acheilognathidae; genus Rhodeus; species Rhodeus uyekii. The sequence goes on along the minus strand of JAWRVZ010000091.1, from coordinate 1,670,663 downwards.
GAAGGATATCATAGATCAATTTCTAAAGTCACGATTTGCAGCTCAAAAATTTAAGTTCATAGTTAATAAGGACATTTTTAATCTTTATTTTTTCATATGTGTGGCTTTTTTACCTTTAAAACTGTGCATTTGCATGACCTGTTGTTTAAACTCTAATGTTCAATGGTTTTAGAAGTGAAACTACGACCACATTTGTTATCAGCTCAAAATGGTAAATTTTTTTAATTTACAACACTCAACTTTCTAGTGTTGAATTGGATGGTTGGTTGGATCCTGTAAGATCCAACACATTTGGTTCTGCCATATAAACGTATGTTTATGGCAGATATATATATTATATATATATATATATATATATATATATACACACAACATTTATTTAAAATAACTATTTTCAAAGAGCCACTTGACAATGACGCTTGACTAATGTGTCTGTCTTCATTCATATTATAGGCTATAAACTCTTATTCAGCTGTCCTCCTTATGACTATATGATTAAATTATAATGGTTGCTTTAATGATTTCAGGAATCACACAGACACATAATAACAAAGAAATATAAGCTGAAACTATATAATGAATCAATATTTCATTGAACACCCCTCATAAAAATACTGTGGCATCATGATGCTGGAATTCACCTTTATCTGCTATTCTGGTTCAGTCCAAAACTCCATGGTAAGACCATGTTACTCTGGTGTTTAATGAATGTCACATGTATAATGGAAAGATGAGTCTATTACTGTAAAAAAGAAAATGTTGGTTATGATCTATGGTGCCCCCTACTTCCTACTTCCCCTGGGGGTCCCTAACGCTAAACACCCCAGTTTTAATCTAAAGTACACAGTCCTCCTAAAACCCCAGGGTGGGAAACCATGTAAGCAGGGCATATGAAAGATCATTCACGAAATCCAAAAACATTACAACATGGCATTCAATTTACTTACTCAGCAATATAACAAGGGCTTAGACACAAAAAGATTAGCAATTAGCAATGAATACAAGATTATCACAAGGGTATTAATATTATATTAAATTGCATTTATCAACTAAGTCCCGCAAAATCCCCTTTTTTATTTGTAGTTTTTGAAAGGGCTTTTAAGCCATCCCTCATTAAGAGATGAAGTTGCATGTTGATAGTCAGTGACTTCAGCTGCTGTCCTGTACGGAAGACCAATAGAGCCAAAACCTGAGTGTGTGTGCCTGACTGCAGGACGGACAAGGAAACACTGAAGTTTCTTCAGAATTGTGTACGCTAACCGCAATTCTCACAAAGGATTTTAGTTGTGTGCTGCTCTCGGAAGAGCATCTGGTCTCTGGCACAGACGCACAATCCGGTTTACGGGTGCACTCACTGGTGCGAGGAGCTTGAGCGCGCTTGGATTGGGTGTGACAGCGCTGATGACCCCCAGGGACACACGTGATGACGGTACTATTACTTGGCCCCCTTTGCCTGGATGTGGTGGTGTGAAGGTCCCGATCCCGACTGATGTAGCGTCATTGACAATGATTAACAAAAGGCAGGTGGTGGGTTATTCTCTATAATCAGATGGCCTAGTTTAGTTGTTGATCAACACCTGCTAGAAGTCTTAATACCTGAATATGAAGATCTGTGCGGTAAAACAAAATTGTGAGCAAAAAATGTCCTCTACACTTTCCAGTAAACAAGTTACAAAATAATGCAAAGTGCAATGTAAAGTGTATAATTTCATCTACATTTATGCATTTGGAAGATGCGACTTGCATTGCATTCAAGAAACACATTAACATTCTAAACAGTTCTTGCTTTCCCTGGGAATCAAACCCATGACCATAGCGTTGCAAGCACCATGCTACCATTTGAGCTACGGTAAAGTCATATCACTTCAAACTAATTCTATCCTCAAGTGCACTTTTATATCAAAACTATGCTATGTATTAAAATTAAAAAAGGAATGTTACCCAAGTACAAAATATTCAGTCATATCTGGCAACTGATAAGTACAGCATGTGACTCAGTCGTCCAGCTGGTCAGTCACACACACACACACACTTGTGCTATTTGTATTACACTACAGGTGCGTCTATTGGAGCATTTTCTGATTTCTCCTGTGAGTTACATTTAATTATGACTAATATAAATGTGTTAATATAACAAAATACATATATGTATATAATGTAATAATGTATATAAATTCCGCAACTTTACGGAAGCACAAGTGAAAAACGACTTGATAAACACCGATTCCAGCCAAAGCTCCACTTTTGCATCAAGAAAATCTCCAAGTAAATGGACAATATTTCAAAAGCTTTAGTTTATTGCAGTGCCATCCATGAACCACAAAATGTCTTATAAAATAAAATAGTAAGCATTTAACAAATAGATCGCTAAGAAAGTCATTGTGTCATTTCCAAACAACAGGGCCAAATCCTCTTGTAAATCTTTATTGTGAAAAAAGAAAAATAATAATCATACACACTGCTAAAATCAATATATATATATTGGTATATATTAATGAGCAGTAGTTCTGCCGAACTGGAATTGTTGATTCTTGAATGACTGAACGCCAGTCTAACTCCGGTTATCAGTGAAATATTACCTAAAATGGCATCTTACAAAAAAAGCAATGGACATGTTTTCATCAATAAGACAAAAAAAGAAAAGAAAAAAGAACTAAAAACTAAAAAACTTTGGTCTAGTTCCCTTCCATGTTCTTCTCCACCTCTCCCGGACAAGGTGGTGGGAAACATTTGAATTACGGTTGACCCCCATCTCAACTAAAAGCTCTCCTTCATTGAAGAGCACAAAATGAACGTTCTCTAGAAGGAAACCCAGTGCTCACTTTTCACAGAAGTCATAGAAAAACCTTGTGGAAGGCCTTTGAATTAAAAGACTCATGTCAGCTTATAATCACTAGCTCTCTGAACAGTCCAACAAACTTTAAACGCCGAGCAAAAATACTTTTTAAATACAGAGTAAAGGATTGTAAAACTAAACAATGCTTTTGTAACACCGATGAAGCAGCATCTTCATCCTACCAAACGCTGAGACACGTTCCATTATAAACAGCTTGTTTCGCGAGCACACTGGCCTCATCCAAACCCAAATCTCTCCGACTAAGAGCGGCCTAGCTTGGGCTCGTGGGCTTTTAGTGTTCCCACAGCATCCTTCACAGCATGATAGATGATGTTTTTCACCTGTTCACGACAGAAACACAACATCAAATCAACAGAGTTTCACATAAAATGCTGAAACGATTGATGCTGTGCTCTCCAGGTTTGGATGTAGACGTACCTGTAGCTTGTCCTCGTGGTTAGTGTGAGTGTTGGAAAGGTGCCGGAACTCTTGAGTCAGTCTAAAGCAATGCTTCACGTGCTCGGGAGAAACAAAGTCCTCTGCAACCTTGATACAGCTGTACAGATTGTGCACCTGGCAGAATCAAGACGAGGAGATTAGTATTCATGCGTCATATGTGTTGCCTATTATAAAACCGTAATGAAGCCAGTGAAGTCGTGGTTTACAGTGAATTTAGGATTGTTAAAGGGCATTTTTAGGCACATTATAAGACGGTTATTCCACAAACCTAGCAAGGTTTCATAAAATAAACACACAGACACAAAAATGCATCACAGACGCATTGACACTGACGCATTCATTCACAGGTCTATGTTTGTAGCACAGCTCAACCAATCATAATCAAGGACCAGAACTATCAGTTTAATCATGTGTGAAGCTGATGATTGTAAATGAGATCTTGTTTATTAAACTGTTGTAGGAAATCTGTTAAGTTAATATCGTTGATTCATTTTAGACACAATCTCTTTAACTCTTCTGCCAATGAAACCGGTTCTAAACGAATCGCAACAAAACTGTCTCTGAGAAACACACAGTGGTGGTTTTTTCCTGACAGAATCACAATTTCTGAACAAACCAATGATCCGTTCACGAAGACTGTCACTGCGACCGAACTTGAAACAGGACACCAAAAGAGTAGCATGTCTGGATACATAATATTACAGTGGTACCTCGAGATACGAAATTAATCCGTTCCGAGGCGGCCTTCGTATAAGGAGTTTTTCGTATCTTGGAACACATTTTACATGTAAAATGGCTAATCCGTTCCAAGCCCTCCAAAAACACCCCATTAAATTTCATAATAAAGCTAAATTGACCTATAAACAATGAAATAACGTAAAATGTCGAAGATTACCTTTCGAGTGAGGCTATCTCTGAAAGTGGCGGCAGAGGAGGAGGAGGACAAACGGCAGATAAAGTAAAGTTTGGGGTGCGGAGTGGCTGAGCTAAAGCACGCCAGCACGTACGAATAGAAGATGCATGATGGGAGGGATGCTGTCCAATTAGAGAGAAGGATCTCATGGCTTGGCTAGCATCAGGAACCAATGGGAGAACAGGAGGATGGTGGCGAGTCTACTATAACTAAGATGACGGCGTGCGGCGCGAGTTTCAAAATTGTTATGGGGCGAATCTCGGACTTTCAGAAACCTTCCGTATCTTGAAAACTTTACGTATGTAGAGCAGTAAAAATTATTTGTCTTTGCTTTCGTAACTTGGATTTTTCGTAAGTTGAGCCTTTCATATCTTGAGGTGCTACTGTACTTTAGTGAGATTTTGAGGTGGGCATTGAATGGACATTTCACTATCCCATGATGCCACAAGAGAGACTGTAGTACGTCAGGATTTCATCCACGCTACCCATATTCATACTATTATAGAGCGTACTTTATTATAGTCTATTGCTTCATTCCTGAATTAATCAGTTTCAACTAGTCGATTAAGGCAGTGACTTTGCGCCACCAACTGGCAGTTTTAGTTTCATATCCAAGGTATTTTTATTAAATTCCATATTTCAACATTTAATTACCCTCACACCTACAGGTAATGGATAGGTGTGTAGAAGAAAGGACGCAAGAAAAGTCAACAATCATGATGAGGATACACTTATGTACAAAGACACTGACTGTGATTGATAACAGATGATTTTAAATGTGATTGTGCTTTGAATAGTTTGTTTGCATTACGCCTGGTGAAGGTCACGGGACTGAAATGTTGTGGCAAATAAAGCAATTTTGATTATTTTGCAAGTACTGAAAATTCAGGGCAAGAACCCCTTAGGCGATGGAGCAGGGACTCCCGGGACAACATGAGTCAAACAGAGCGACATACAGTTAGGTCCATATGTATTTGGACACAGGCACAATTTTTATTTTTTTCAGGTACTTACCAACACATATTCAGGCTATAGTTATTTAATAGATATGGGCTGAACGTGCACACTCTCAGGTTTAATTTGAGGGTATTTACATCCAAATTGGAGGAAGGGTTTAGGAATTACAGCTCTTGGGAGAGCCATCCCCCCCTTTTTCAAGGGACCAAAAGTAATTGGACAATTGAATCAAAAGCGATTTCATGGACAGGTGTGGGCTATTCCTTCGTTATTTCTTCATCAATTAGACAGGTAAAAGGTCTGGAGTTGATTCTAAGTGTGGTATTTGCATTTGGAATATATTGCTGTGAATCTACATCATGCGTTCAAAGGAGCTCTCCATGCAAGTAAAACAGGCCATCATTAGGCTTCAAAAACAAAATAAATCCATCCGAGAGATAGCAGGAATATTAGGAGTGGCCAAATCAACAGTTTGGTACATTCTGAGAAAAAAAAGAATCCACTGGTGAGCTCAGCAACATAAAAAGGCCTGGACGTCCACGAAAGACAACAGTGGTAGATGATCGCAGGATCCTCTCCATAGTAAAGAAAAACCCATTCACAACATCCAGCCAAGTGAAGGACACTCTCCAGGAGGTAGGCGTGTCCTTGTCAAAGTCTACAATCAAGAGAAGACTTCACGAGAACAAATACAGAGGGTTCACCACAAGGTGCAAACCACTCATAAGCATCAAGAATAAAAAGGCCAGATTAGACTTTGCCAAAAAGCATCTAAAAAAGCCTGACCAGTTCTGGAAAAGCATTCTTTGGACGGATGAAACTAAGATCAACCTGTACCAAAATGACAGGAAGAAAAAAGTATGGAGAAAGCTTGGAAAAGCTCATGATCCAAAGAATACAACATCTTCTGTAAAACATGGTGGAGGCAGTGTGATGGCATGGGCATGCATAGCTTCCAGTGGCACTGGATCACTGGTGTTTATTGATGATGTAACAGAAGACAGAAGCAGCCGGATGAATTCTGAAGTGTATAGGAATATACTGTCTGCCCAGATTAAGCCAAATGCAGCAAAGTTGGTTGGACGGCGCTTCACGGTACAGATGGACAATGATCCAAAACACACTGCAAAAGCAACTCAGGAGTTTAAGGAAAAAAAGTGGAATATTCTGCAATGGCCGAGTCAATCAACTGATCTCAACCCGATCGAGCATGCATTTCACTTGCTGAAGGTAAAACTAAAGGCAGAAAGACCTACGAACAAACAACAGCTGAAGACAGCTGCAGTTAAGGCCTGGCAAAGCATCACAAAGCAGGAAACCCAGTCTTTGGTGATGTCCATGAGTTCCAGACTTCAGGCAGTCATTGCCTGCAAAGGATTCTCAACAAAATATTAAAAAATTAACATTTTATTTATGATTATATTAATTTGTCCAATTAAATTTGAGCCCCTGAAAATGGGGATACTGTGTATAAAAATGGTTGCAGTTCCTAAAATGTTTACTTGATATTTTTGTTCAACCCCTTTAATTAAAGCTGAAAGTCTGCACTTCAAATTCATCTTGTTTCATTTTAATTTTATTCTGGTGGTATACAGAACCAAAAGTATGAAAATCGTGCCTGTGTCCAAATATATATGGACCTAACTGTATTATGCATATAGCCTTTGATATTACCGTAATAGATACAAACTATATTATGATTAAGAATAAGATTTAGTATGTTAATACAACAGATCAGAACTATGCACATCATTGTTGTACTGTCTTTTGTACATTGAGATTATCAACAACAACATTGCAATAAAAATAAAAATCACGATTCATTAGTTGTTTACAATTGTTGTAAATTATTTTAATGGGCTTGCAGAGTCATTCATTGATTGATTAAATGAGATGGTCAATTAAACATTTACTAGCTTAAAGTTTATTAAAACGTCCGATTTTAATTTTACCGTGAGGTGGATAATTAAGAAATCAAATCAACGAGTATCTGAAATTCTTATTGAAATTTGAAAAATCCTGCATATGTAGACGTCACTTCCAAAACTATGCAGAGTGTAATTGGCATAATTATATTAGATATTATCTTCTTATATAGCCTCGAAAGCACAAAAGAGCGCTCGCTTTACAAATCACAACAAAGCTGTCACTAATTTCAGATCACGATCTCACAACTTTCCGTTTTCTACATTGCATTATGAATCTCTTACTTACGTCGACCTTTGTTTGTTAATGAGATGATTTGCTAGAGTGAGCAAAACTCAGTACTAAACAAAACATCTAGTGCTTTGAGCGTTGAGTGGATTCTAACTTAATCTCTGATTGGACATTTCAAGAGATTAATAAACGTCTGTGAATGGCTAAACAAAATTTAAATTACTCCAGAGCGCAAATTATTACAGTAACAACTAAGGGTGCTCTTGTTTTCATTTCAAAGAGCTTACATTTAAATTTGATTTTTTTTTACTCATGTTTTATTTATTTTTTTAACAAAAAAATATTTGTGATCAAACATTATTGGCAGATTCCCTGATCTACTGCTATGGACCCCCGATTGAAGACCCTTGCTATAGTGTCTTATTCGAACTAAATGTGATTAAATGTAGGCTTCAGCTTTTATGTCAAATTCTTACATCTAAGGTCATACAAATTAAAATGCTCCTGAACAAAAAAACATCAGGAGTCGGCAGTCAAAAACAGGCCTAAACCTGCCAACATACCAGCACAAAAACACTCATTAAACCGCATAATTATCAGTATCATCAAAATTAAACTAATGATGACTAATCTAATTTGAATAGTTTTGTCTCACACACCCCTGGTTTCAGTGCATGATGTTGAACATCCCTCCAGTAACTAACCTGATGTGGAGCTCCAGCTGGGATGAACACGGCATCTCCCAGAAACTGCACAATGGACCAGCCCTGGACCCCATACTCCTCGAACAGCCTGCGGCGCAGCGTCTGGTCCAGGTACCAGCTCTGGTCGTGGATAGGGTCGTGGTCTGGTGGGTTCTCTTGACCTTGTTCTTCTCCGACCTGCAATACACAGTTGAAATCAAATTCAGTTTTCCATACCGTATTAAAACCATTGAAAGTAGAGAAGACTGGCCAAGCGTCCTCAAGGCATATGGGTTTGGAAGCACATGCATCATTATTGGGTAAACTAAAACTTCAAAAGCAATAAAAATCGAACAAAAAAACGTAATCATTTCACCTTTCGAAGGAGCTCACGGATCTTTTCAGCATCTTTGGCAGCATAGATGTGCCAGAGAGCTCCAGGTTTCTCCTTGATCTCATAGACTCTCTTCTTAGTCATGTCATCCACATCTCCCTCTTCAATGGTCAGCATCACCTCTGCAGTAATAACAGGCCGGTCAGTAAACAAACACACAATCACAATTTGTGAAAAAGACTTTATCCTTTCCATAAGACAGTGAACTACAGCCATACTATTCATACAGATTGAAAAAGCCTCTATTGAGTCTAGACTATGGCTTTAATTGATAGACCAAGCGGTGCAAGAACAAAGGTGAGTTACAGCAGTGACAAAGCTCGCATGTATAATGTAAGCCTGTAGAATCCCAAACAATATGATTGTGTGCACAAAAACACGTTGTGAGGAGAAGTTACAAAACCGTGAGTCTCACACGTGCAGAACGGACCACAAGTGCGAGTTCAGGTCTTTCTTTCTGAGTTCATATGTCTCAGTAGCTGTAAGAATCTTTGTGAATGGGAGCAGCAGGTATCCGTTAAGCCAAACATGCTTAGTTTCATAAGTGCAAGATGTTCGGGAGGCGAACAGCAAAAAGTTAGCTATTTAAAATGAAAGCTGAAGGTTGTGGTATTAACACATCACAGGATAGGAACCTTTTTAAGCCTAATGTTTTTCTTTCAGTTTCAATCCTTTAGAACAGAAATGCATTAATCTAGTTCTTTTGTATAAATGCGGGGTACTGACAGTATAGACGGCTATATTTATTATTATTGTAGAAAACTCATTTTAAGATTTCTATAAAGATGTACTTTTATACTGGTATGAATGAAAATCATGGTTGTATGGCAGGATCTTCTCATTTAACCAGACACTAGCTTTGAACCACCCGCGGCACAAGAACTATTACATTTATCTGTTCTTGTTCTGTGTAGCATTTCTGCATTCCAGTAGAATTACTACAACAACAGATTTCTCCTCACAATGTGGTGTTTGTGCACAAAAATCAATCGATTTCTACAGATTTACAGTCAGCGTTGTAAATCTGCTGTAACTCACTTGTGCACGTTCACTGTTTTCTCCATCATTTAATGCCATACTGCACAGGGTCTCAAAGCATTAGTCAAGGCAAGAAGATATGCATGGGTGAAAGTTGGCAAAACTGAAAATACTGAAACTTAAAGCTGGGGGCCTGGGGGCCGCTAGGGCCCCCGGTAGGTCCAGGGGGCCTCCGGCCCCCTGGAAGCTCCTGCATTCCTTGCAAATTATTGTGTAGAAACGACCTCTCCTGGCAACTTGCAGCAACTATAAAAAGGGTGTGAAATAAGTATTTCAAGTTAGCAGTTGAGAAAATATTCACCAATTTTGGGAGTTCTAAATTATTACTAGAATCCTTCAGAAGTATTGTATTCTATAACTCTGTCATTGGTTTTGCTTCTGCATCTGTTGTTCTATAACTAACATTTATATTTAATTTTGGTTTGTTACTTAATTCACTTTCTCTAATCACCACAATCCATTACATCATCATCAAAAAAGACACAAATACAGGTGTTTGTTAACAGTGCATTTTAGTATTGTATTTTCATTGGTAGCACATGAGTTTTACATGTGAAGTGTAATATGAATTGAAATATTGTGTTTACATTTTTGAAGTGTAATACTTTTATACTGTTTACTGTATTTTACGTAACTGTAAACAAACCTGGTTAGTTTTGACGATCTTTTTGTTCTGTAAATGCGCAGCATCCTCTGCATGAAGACGAATGGACTTCTTTCCGTTCGATTTATAATTGATCGTCTTGTTGCAATATTGACAGAACGCCATGCCGCTTGCTTCCGGCTTCTGCAGCCAATCTCCCCATTTTTCACCGCGAGAATCACTTTCGCTTAGCCACTCCCATCTCCATTTATTCTTTATTTTAGCTTCAAGCTGCTTTGTGTTGTAACCAACCGGCAAATTCTTCATTTTTTTCAGATTACTTTTACTTTTTTCTTGTACCTGTTGTTGTCCTCAAGCGAGTGTAAATTGAAAAATACGATTGGACGCCGGAGTCTCACTGACCAATCAGAATCGCCGACACAACTGCACTCCGCGCGGTTCGTCTGTCGCCCACCCGGAACTTCTCGGGTAATTCTCTACGTAATCACATTATCTCCGAAGATCGCCGAGTAGGTACGATTGGTCTGTTGGTCTGTCGCCCTGTTTTTATTGGATTTACTCTATAGTGGCAGATGCCCCTTTTTAACATTTAAGCCCCTGAGAAACTCTCCCTATATACGGACTGATTTGAATAACTTTACATGTACATGAAGTGCGCACCAAGGTCTGAGAAAAGAACTCTCTGCATCGGCAGATACTCAAAACTCAATGACTCGAATCTGGGAATCTTTGGCCAAAAACATGTTTTGGGATATGGACACCTTTACACTTTCTTGCGGTTTAAGGCTGTCACAGACATAGATGTGACTCAGGGTGCTTTCACACTGGCAGTTTAGCAAAAAAACGGGGCATGGTTACCATGAAAAATTGAAACGTGAAAGCGGTCACGGTGGAACCGAACCCAAGACTACCTGTAGGAGTTTGGTTGCACTCACTGCACCTGTGGCGCGATTCAAACACGTAAGGGAGGATAGAGTATGTGTGCAGTGATGAGTGAGTGCAATAAATGGCTCGCAATCTGTTGTTGTTTCAAAAGAGTCCATTTGCAAGTAGCAGAAAGCGGCTTCATGAGACACGAGAGTCATTCACTCTGCTGCGTCTAATAGCACCAAATGAATAAAAATCTATTTATTGACCCACATTATGCACTTTGTGATGACGCATGATGCACGCAAATGCACCAGTGTGACACCAAACCAACGCTGCAGGACCAGGAACAATCACGCTCCGACTCTGCCCAGTGTGAAAGCCCGTCAGTGGCATCCGTAAGGACTTAATGCAATAGTGTGATTCCAAGAAATAATCACTTACATCATTGAATGTAATAACAGTGAACTACAAGAAATGTGAGATTAATTGAAATAATGTAATCTATTGACAGCTCTAATGATCAAGCAAACAAACAGAGCAAAGGGGCTGAATGTGGAACTAAAAACCTGTTCCAGTATCCCAACATATTATACGGGGGGGGGGGGAACAAATCTGACCACAGACTCCTGGAATAAAAAACAAATTCTAATTCAAAAGGAGGAATGACAGGATCAACAACCAGCACTGAAGAGCACGGAGATAAAATCAAAATGTTTAACTATTTAAAGGGGTCATAATATTAGTCATACTGAAAAATTGTCAGTTCAAGTCATGAACCAGGTTGGTCAGTTCATTGAAGACAACTGTCCCAAAAGAGTGATCCATTGTCTTAGGAAGAGCACCTTGGAAAGAGACTTTAATGCACAAGGCTGTAACCCTGGTCAGCTAATCGGCCAATTCAGCTTGTTGAATCAGCGTTAGTCATCGGTGAGAAATCACTCTGATTGGCTAGTCAAATTAGTGAACCAGTGCACGAGAAAAACAAAAGTGAACAAAGAGGGCACAAACAGATGACTCTTCTTAATGTTAATCCTCATTTAATCTGAGATTTTCATAAAATCCATCTGCAGGGAGCGAGATTGGTGTGAAACTGGTAAGCAAGCACTGGAGTTGCACAGAATAGTCGACTTTAATGCTCTGCCATTGGTCCTCTTTTTAAGCTTGAGGTGGACTTCATCATCGCTAATCATGGCCTATAGAAGGCCTAACAGGAAAAGAAATCTTTGAAAAACATTACTCAATTTCCAACAGTTAAAATGTCAAATAAACACATACTCTGACAGTGTGCCACAAGATCTGTTTGACTATACCATCTAGCAGGTCAAAATTGATTGGAAATGCACGATGCACATTTTAAACGGCTTATTGTACACGCTTTTCTTAACCAATGTGCTGCTGCATTGTAACACACACACACATACAGACAGTAGCTCACACATCATGTGCAGATCACACACACGGTAGTGCAGAAATGTATATAAATCTGAAGTCGTTCAACCCCTAATATCCACAGTCCTCTTTGTATAGATTTAGACATTCGTTAATTGAAAGAAATAAGACGTGCTGCGTTGCAGGAAACAACATGAGGCTGTAGTACTACGACTGTCAGGACTGGTTTGCAACAGTGTTTATTGTCTAGAAGCAGAGAGTGTGCTTTCAGTGCAGCTGAAAGAGTTAGAGAAGAAAATATCTTCTATATAGAGGTGTTTGGTCATTAACTTTTGAATGCTCACTTTGTAAACGCATGAGGACAGTCTCCACATGAAAGACCCACGACTGGCAGATGCAATACACTTCTCTCCGATACACTGGGAAATCGAATTAAACTGAATGTGGAAAATGTTGACTATTACAAGAAGATTGACAGGGCAGTTTAAACAGTGACAGGATGTGCACATAAAGCAACTACGCGGTCTGTTAAAAGCACTATGACAAAGTAGTGTGTCCGAAAGCTCTTCCGCAACACACTCAAGTTTTAGGACATACTTTTAGAGCACAGCAAGCAATTGGGATGCAGTAATGCTGTGCCTCCAGGAAAAAGGCTGGGAAACACTGATCTATATGGTTGAAACTGTTGTGGAGTGGCATTTCTATTGCCAAAAAAAAAAAAAGTGTTCCACAGCTGAACTACAAACATATGGGTTTGAAATAGAGTGAATTTTCATTTTTGGGTCAACTATTCCTTTAATAAATCGTCTTTTAGGACTATAGCTATGTCATTATACCAAAAACTCCCACTTGAAAAGAACCAAGGAAATTGTGGTTCACTTTATTATATGACCCCTTTAAAAAAAAAAACAAGAGCAAAGCTAACTCAATCGAGTGATTTGAAGGGAACATCAACACAGTGAGATGTACCAAAAACAAACAAAAAACCCACTATGGTCACAATGTTTTGGTGGCCAGGGAAATTCTGAATGGAGAATAAAATAATGCACTGCCCATACCCATTAACTGGTGTTTCATCACCAATATAAAACTATCAACAATAACACATCATTTAATGTAAAGAGATGGGTTAAAGCAATGGGAGTGTAGAACAAGAGAAAGCGAGAAAAGTGGGAGGGGCATGCCTGAGGTGAGACAAATGAAAAAAATGCACAGACCTTTAAATCCAGCGAGGTCTGCTTCTGTGAATGAGAAATGGTGCCACAATCAAAAGTAGTAAGACCCCAGAAGCAGAGGCCGTCCTAAAGGCCTTGAATTTATCTGGCCCACTGACCAGTGAGTGGTTTGGACGCTATAAGGGTGCTAGAATCGCTTATAATCGGCACAGATTTTACCATGATGAGAGACCTCAGTCAGAGCAGATGTTATACAGTGGAGTTCACTTATCTCGATTCACGGTTAACTCACCAATCCTATTATGTTGACGTTTTTGAAGTGGAACCGCCAAACTCCCTATTTGTCTTAGCATTTTCTTGTCGGTTCTTTTGATTCTTTCACGTCACTGAAATTTTATCTCGAGCACAAAAAAGGGACAAAATCGCCACTTCACATGGTTATTTCGTGACTAATTAGCGTACTTCGTTCACTGCGCATGCGCTGAGTTTGCCTTGCACGTGGATTGCGGTCAGCTCACGCCAATGCGGTTCACTCCCTGTCGTTGATCTCGTCTGAGGGATAACACGCTGTACCCTCCCGCACGTATTTGTGAGCAATCTTTGTGTTTGTGAGCAATCTTTGTGTTTGCATTGTTGGAGAATATAATTAAAGGTTTGTGTCAAGAATTGAAGATGGTTTTTATTGTGGTGGTTTTACATTTGCCTTTTGTTGTTAGCAAACATATACACAGTACAGTGTATGTACATTTCTTTTTATAAAAAGACACCAAAAAAAAATGAGCATTCTCATTTAATAACTTGCATCATGTACATAAATAAATTTTCATTTTTCTTTTTTGCGAGGGTTGATGTCTTTGGCGCTTCCACTATGACTCTGACAGCTGGCACTGATAGGCTTGTCTGACATGTCAATCATGCAAGACGACGTGATTGGCTGTGCTGGCATGAGGGCGGGCTCTTCTCATCTCATCCGACACGCTTCTTAAAGGGACGTGCATAGCGCAGCAGGAGAGACTGCTTTTTCTTTTCCTTCTGATTCTGACTTGTGTTTGTTTTCTTATTGTGTGAATTTCGCGCACAAGCACTGTGTACCGAGCCTGAACAGTTATGGATAATTGACGTCATGCGAGCAACATTTGAAATTCGAAATGTGATCTTACACAAAAAAAGTTCAATCTATGAGTGCGGGTTATGCCAATGATTTTTTACACGAAACCCAAAACCCGCTGGCTATATGAGCGTGCGGATCATCTGTGTCTGCGGGTTATTTGTGGGAAAATCGGTAATATATGTTATATGGGTTCTCAATAAACTTATCTTGACGCTTTTTTGCAACCCCCGAGGCCGTCGACATAAACGAATTCCACTGTATTTAATGACACCAACAAAAATGCAGCTATGAGGGACAGACATCATGAACAACCTTTGACTGTACTTCAAATTAAATACAGCTTCTACTCTTAAGGTCTGCCATGTGGCTTGTAGGAGGCTTGGGACTACTATTCACACATTTAAAACGATAGGGGTCTGAATACTTTTGTAAGGCACTTTATCTATTTTGTTCTAATTGAATGCCATTTTTCCTATCCAAATGGGTGTATTCTCTAATTCTCTTATACCTAAAGGGACAGTTAGTTCACCTGAAAAAAGAAATTACTATAAACACTCCCAACCTGTATGACTGTTGTTCCACGGAAATCGATTTGTTAAACACAATGGTCACTTTCATTGTATGAGCAAAAAGATGCAATGAAAGTGACTTTAAACTCTTCCTTTTGCATTTCATCAAACAGGTTAAGAAGATCAAGAGGGTGTGTGAACATGACAACAGTTACATTTTTGGTTGAACTAACCCTTTAAGGACAGGAAGTGTTTTGAGGGAAATTTGACAGCTTGTGAATAGTGTGGATTTTTTATTTTTGGTATTACATTGAAAGTTTGAAACAGTTACTGGTGATAACGTTTGCAAGTAAAACTAAACATAACCAAAAAAACTTTTTTTTTTACTTTGAAATTATTGATTATGCAGTAGTGTTGTCAAAAATATAGACATTCCAATACGTATCGATACTGAAATATCTGAAAATGTTCCAATACTCGTTTTCTACAGTATCGATACACAGTTCTCTTCTCTCTCTGATGCCAGAGTGTAATTGACACACACCTGCCTCATCTCTCTCTCTCATCTCATATGCTCTGGTTAGCTGTATGGTATTTAAAATCTATATCTTCAAGGTATCGTATTTACACTATTATAAAGGCGTTTTTATTGGTGTAAGAATATAAAACTATAAAATTACTCAAAATGCCCATCCTTATAAAGTACAGGAACAAATCTGGGACGTACATACTAAAATATAAAAAGATTTAGCAATATAAGTGAAGAGAAACAATTACTTATGCAAATTAGCAATCAAAATGTTACATTTTGATATCATGTACAAACATTTAATGCTTACCCTTTTCTTGTTCAGTGTCTCCTTCAGGGACGCCCACATACACCATTACGTTGACTGCATCGGATACGTCCAGATGCAGGTTAGTGGTGCCAACCTTCCTGTCTTCCGTGGAGATCAGACCTGAGACAGACATGGCAAAGGAAAGACGTTAAAGAAATCTCAATGTATTCCTCTTTCATACTGGCAGGATTTGAAATGAAGATCCCTTACCATAGGCATTGTACATTTTAGGACCCAGATCTGGCCGAACAAAGAAGTTTGGAAGACGAGAGGCCAGGTTGAGACGGCCATCTCTCTTTGTGTACTCTGGCAGAGGAAGGTTGTCCATAAGATCGTCAAACCTGCGAACGGAAGGAAGAACATAGGTAAGCCAAATCATAAAAACTGCTAAACACACTGGCTGCTCCAAGTTAGATGTAGCACAGATGAAGATACCAAGGTGCCAAATGACATCGGAAAAACCTACCGAGTGGGCATCATGTCTCTGAAATCCTCTCCAGGAGGCCAGTCTTTGAGTTTCAGTACCATAGGCTGGCCATCTCCACCTTGCAACCGTTCTAGAGAAGAAAGGAGAATTTAATTGACCTCCAGGTTAAAGTGGGTTCATGGTTAATTGGTTATTGTGACAGTTAGGGGTGTTAAACTTTAATTTAAACAACACAAGTGAAATGTGAGTGTAAGGTCCAGTCTTCCTGAGAGTTTAAGGGTATGTTCACACTTGGCATGTTTGGTTCATTTAAAACCAACCCTGGTGCGATTGCTCTGTTAGTGCGAATGTAACATTTGAATAAGAGTGAACGCTGCCATTCGAGTCCAAATGAACTCTGGTGCGGTTTGAATGAAATATGAACATGGACAAGGACTAAAGACATGTAAACTAATCAAAAGCGAGACATGATGTCACAAGTTGCGACCCTAAAAAGGACTGAATGCTCAAGCATAGCTGTTTTTTCTTCACAAAAGTCACAATGTTGCCCATTAGAGTTCAGTACAGGCATCAGAATCATGTCTCCTCGCTGCAGATCTTCATGTGTGTGTGACTGAGGGATTCCAGCCGACATTTTGACTCCTTTATATAGTTTATAAGCTCTTCATGAGTTCTCAGCTGATCTTAATATCATCATACGTTGTTTTTGCACATACAGCGAGAGCATTTAGCCCAGCACATGTTCGGTATGGTCAGTCGCGAATTACACATAATAAAAAGCTGACCAATCAGGTTATGAACACATCCATATGACTTGCATTCAGTATCTTTAGCTTGGGTGTGAATACTGAACAGACCAGGACTTTTTTTGTTTTGGTCTGGACCAAATGAACCAAGCAAACCAAACTACAAGTGCGAACAAGTGTTAAAGCGTCTATACTCACTGGAGATGACCTGGAAGCCATCCCAGAAGTCTCGCACTTTGACATCAGAGATAATGGCGCAGTTCCTACAGTTGACCAGGTCTACATCCTGGTCTCCAAACTCCAAGCTAAAAGCCTCAGGCTTCCATAAGTTAGCCTTCAGCTTCTTGTGTATGCCCGAGACCAGCACAGGCTAAACAAAAGAAAGCGTTATTAGTATCAGCTGAACATAACTGATAAAACAAAAGTGCTTCCATTCGACCATCACTGCTCACCTGTCCTTGTTTCCAGCACTCCCTGAAGATCTTCCAGTTGTTGCTGTTGCTGGGATCCTGCAAGCAGAGCAAACGGCCATCACACAGCCAGGAGTGGGAAGTGTGGGGGTCTAGTACACTGAGGCCCATCATCCCCTCTCTGCGAGGAACAGTCCCAGACTCGCTGCCTTCTGCTGACCCGGACACACGCCGACCCTCTGCCTTCTTGGTCTCTACTACTGATGCAATGATATGATCCAGGAAATTAGGAAGACCTCCCTTCATTTTATCAGCCTGCTAAGGAGGGAAAAAACAAAATTATATTAATAAAATGCATTCAGAACAGTTCATGTCATTTCAAATCCTTTCTGTCTCCTTTCTTTCCTCTAGCTCAAACAGTAGAGTGTGACGCTTGACCCATGACCTTGCAACACCAAGGTCATGGGTTCGACAGAGCAAAACAAACTAATTAGAATGTGTGTGTAATGTAATACTCCCATTAAAGAAATTAGTACTTTTATTGAGCAAGGATGCACTAAATTGATCAAAGGCACAACTGTTTTCAACAGTGAGAATAACAATAAAACATGTCTCTTGAGCAGCAAATCATCATATTAGCATGATTTCTGAAGGATCATGTGACACTGAATCTAATCTGAAAATACAGCTTGGCCTCACAGTAATAAATTACATTTTAAAATATATTCAAATAGAAAACAGTTTAAATTGTAACAGTATTTCACAATATTACCCTTTCGTTGTATTGCAGCCTTGGTGAGCTGGAGATTCAACCCCAAAATATTTTAAATAAAACAAATATAAAGTAAAGTTCGTTTTGAATATTGAAGTTCTAGTGGCTTAAAATGTTTAAGTAAAACAAAAGAATGATATTCATAACAAAAGTTTATCATGAGAACAAAAGAAATATAATATTTAAAGCACTGATACTTACACCAGCAGTGGAGAACACAGAAGGGAAAGGGACGCCTCCCTCTGCGGGACCCTGCGGGAGTTTTCCAGGGCCATAGTTCAGCAGATCTCGGAGGCTGGTACCCTCTGCTTTGGGTTGGGACGGGCCAGCACCCAGCAGAAGACTATTGAAGAGCTTGGGGCTGGACCCCGAGGGTTTGGGAAGGGTGCTGAAGGAATCCAGGCTAAAGGGAACGCGAGGGTCACGACCCATCATGGAGCGCAGAGACTCTGAAAAATGATTTCAACAATCAGCGAGACCCTGAGTCTCTGCACAAAGGAAAGATTGACCAAGAAGCTGCATATGCAAGACATTCATTCCTGTTATTATGTAACCAATCCATCATATAACCATGCATAGTTTGGAGAGAAAGACAAATTTAAAATATACTATACTAACACTATACGGTATTTTACGACAAATTACTGTTACTTGAAAGAAGAGAGACAAAATAGGTAGTACAGATCAATCAATATGATTTATCAATTCCAAATTGAATACCTTTTGGTTTTATGTAAAAAAAAAAAAACTTAAGGACTTTTATTTGAATGCTTTTTTTATTGTAAAGCACTCTGTATTTCTCATAAGAAAGATGCTCAACATTACGCAAAAATACTGCTATTATTATAATTACAGTTTGTATTGTAACAATACAATCATAATAATTAAAACAAAACCAGTTTTAATTATTCACCCGTTTAAGCTCTTCCATATAGTCTCACCTTTGGGCTCCTTTTGCGTGGCGAGGTCAGCCAGCCAGTGCAGGGCTGAGGAACCGGCCTTGCCATCTTTTGCGGCTGGTGTCGGGGCAACAGCAGGGCTAGACGCGCTGCTGTTTGCCCCGCTGGTGCTTGACGTTGTGTCAGCACTGCCCACTTCTTCAACGGGTTCTGTTTTGACAACTGCACCTGCAGCAGATTCCCCATTGGGACGGGTTGTGGCTGAAGTAGAGGTGGCTCCATTCCCCGAAGTGTGAGCTGCACTCGACTGCACCAATTAACAGACAAAAGATATTGAGACAAAAAAAAACAAAAAAACTGTTTCTGGAATTTAAGAGCATCAAATAGAAAACTTGCCTGTGAAAGTCCATTTGGAGCACTGGGCCGCACCAAGGGTTTGTTATTTCGACTAGTGCAGGGGCAGTTTGCTTTGATCCCCCATTTACCTCTGGCTGCGTGTACCATGTCACCTATGCTGTATAATGCTAGAGGGATACAAGGAGACAATATAAATGTGCTTGTGGCTCCACTTACTGTGATTCTCTTTTTATATACATACACACATACATATATACAGTATTTTCCCACATATAATCCGTGGGATACACCAGATTTTACAAACCCCGCAGGGGGGGGTGCGGTTTATATCACAAATTTTTTACACGTGATAATATTTCAATAAATTTGTTATTTTCTTTCTGTTTTTCTTTCTTGTGAGGGTTGTTGTCTCTGGCGCTTGTACTATCACTTTGACAGCTGGTGCTGATAGGCTGTCTGACCTGTCAATCATGCAAGATGACGTGATTGGCTGTGCTGCATGAGGGCGGGCTCTTCTCATCTCATCCGATGATCAACACCTGTAGAAACGCTTCTTAAGGAACGAGCTGCTGCACAGCGGGAGAGACTGCTTTTTCTTTTTGTTCTGATTTTGACTTGTGCTTGTTTTCTTATTGCTTGAATTTCACGCACAAAAACTGTGTACCGATTCTGAACAGTTATAGATAATTGACGTCATATGAGCAACATTCGAAAAGTGAACTTACACAAAAAAAGTTCATAAATCTATGGGTGCGGGTTATGCCAACGATTTTTTACAACAACAAAAAAACCTCACAGGCTATATGAGGGTGCGGATTATCTGCGGGAAAATACGGTACACACACACATTTAATAGAAATAAATCCACTAACCTGTGCCAGGTATAATTTGAGTGGGCATGAGGTTCTGTGGTTCGTGTGGCTGACCTTTAGCACACTTCAGCCATGAGAACACCTCTTCATCAGGACTGTCATCTACTGAAAGAGTGGAAGGAGGAGTCAGAGTCATGATGCAAGATAGAGGTCTTGGATCAAACAGGACGATCATTTGACTAGTCATTAATGCGGCAGATCCTCGTCACATCTACCTTCAGGTGGTCTGTTCTTGCGTAGCCGGTAGCAATCAAGACAAACACCGAAGCCGCATTTGCGACACACCCAGTGGATGTTGAATAGTGTCGTTTCACACACGTCACACATTTCTCTCACTCCCCTCACAGCTCGCTTCCAGGCCACTTTTTCTGCAAAAAAAACAGTCATTTAAAAAACAGTCAACAGTTTTAAAATACTCATTAATTGTTAATTTTATTAAATATATATTTTAGTGAACCTTTATAAAATAACACAAATGTTATATTTTGTATTTGACATAAAATAACTTTTTTGCACTGCTAGCTTTCATTTTAGTAACCGTTTCACACTAAAACCTTGAGGTCCTAAAAGGTTATATATATAAATAAAAATTATTAGAAGATTTTTTTGCTGAAAAACAACGTACGGGAAAGTGCGTCTAAACCCCTCTACATTGGGTCTCATTCATAAAATTCAGCAGAATATGCAAATCATTGAAAAATCATTAAACTTACATTCCATGAATGAGGACTGAAATATCACAACAATGATGGATAATACACAATTATTTTATAATTTCTCCGACACCAAGCAATTCATTCGTCAAGTGCCACATTTTTTCCAAAATTTAAAGGTGTAAAATATTACAACTTCGTTACAACTCAAAATTACAGGTAAAAAAAGGTATGAAACTTGAAAATTCAGCTCTGTAATCAACTATAATCTTGAAACTTATTCAATGTAAATGTAGTTGTTTGTAATCTGGTTTTAAGCGTCCATATAAAACAAGGTTATGTACCACTGAACTGTTCAAATACTGTTTGGTTTTATGCGATACTTTATTCAGTTTTAATACACATTTACACGGTTACTTACGATGGGGCTCTACCATCATCATAGCCTCCTTCTCTGACATGACCAATTGGCAAAACTGGTCACCCACGTTTGCTAAAATATATTTGGACGTGTCCAGGTCAAGTCCCTCCTGCACCACGAGGGAGGGGAGCCACAGCCCCATCGCCATAGTGTCGCTCTGCTGCGGGCTCAGAAAACCCTCCACACGAAGGACACCCTTCTTAGTGAAAGCCAGCCTGTCCCAACACAAGTCAAGATGTCAGTCACACCTTAAACATGAGTTAAGCTAGTCAAACCAGAAGATGTCTGAATCTTACCTGCGAAAGTGGAAGAATCGGCAGGCTACGTTTGGATCGTCATCGTCCGAGTCCTGCTCGCGGGATTTCCTGTAGCGCTCTAGACGGCACTCACGGCATTTGTGCAGGTGAGGAGCCACGTTAATGCAGGAGCCGTCTTGCAGGAAAGACTCTCCAGATTGCTTCAAGCGCCGAACTTTACTCTGGTCCTTCAACACGGACTGTCCCACTAGATAGAGGTGCACACATGAACTCAAAACCAGATGACCGTGACTGCAGACAGATCCATCTATATGAACTACTGATTAGCCCAGCGTTCCCCAACCCTGTTCCTGGAGGCACACCAACACTACAGGTTTTCCAACTCTTCCTAATTAAACACACCTGATTCAACTCATCAGCTTGTTAGAAAAGACTCTCAAGACCAGAAATATATGGGGCAGATAAGGGACACATCCAAAATGTGTAGTATTGGTGTGCCTCCAGGAACAGGGTTGGGAAACACTGGATTAGCCATCGACCGTTGAGGATTTTTTTGATGGCAATGCGAAAATCTCAGATAGCTGGACGGCCGATGGCAGTGAACTAATCGTGCAGGGAAGACATTTTTGTAGGCTAAAACCCGGTTCCATCAAATAAGAAACAGCATCACTAAAATTGATGGGCTTAAAAAAGCCCATTGAGGTTTTTTTTAAGCTTTTGTTTGTCTTGGGAACAGCTAACAAGCTAAATGGCTAAAGTGCCGTTTTTCAAACTCATTGTGTTTATAACCAAACTATTCTAACTCGAATGATTTTAATAAAGACTGGAAGAGTTGTCAGAAGCTTAGTGATGGCGATGTTGGTGGTGTAGTTTATCTTTAGACAACTTTCTACCGATGGTTTTTAGGCTTTAACATTCATAAAATTAGTTTGACTATCAGAGGGAAAGAAGAAAGAAAAAAAACACTTTTGTTGGTCACAGAGCTTATTTTCTGCAATCCTACAGGGTTTTTGTCAAGGGAACAAGGGTGACGCAAACTAATAGGTTACCCTACAAAAATACATCATCACTGCACCACTCTATGCAGAAAACAGGAGCTCCTTTACGCCAACATTCATACAGTGATATCAGTTCTCAGAGCTGACAGAATACAAACCTTGCCTCTGAAATATCTCGGCCAAAATGAAAACTTTTGATGCCAAAGACGCCAAACTCCAACCAACAAATAGATTGAGCACAAGTACTGATTACATAAAAATGCTTTGAGGCAAAACTAATCAAAAGTGATAGTTATCTGTTTTGTCCAAACAGAGAGAAACTCATACAGGTTTGGAACAACATGAGCGTGAGTCAATGATGACAGAATTTGAATTTTTGGGTGAACTAATTGATTTGCAAAGCATGCAGTAGTCAAGCACGTTACCTTTAATGGGTTTGCTTCGCGGCCGGCTCTTAGGCACGGGCTGGGTCTTACTCTTATCCTCATTGGCTGCATGAAGCCCAGGTCTCTGGCCCTGGCCCGGGTTGTCCTCCGCCTCACTCAAATCAGACAGGTCGCTGTTGCTGCTGGACTCTGAATCTCTTTTGGAGGACTGACTGCGTTCCTCCAAGGAAAACTTGGTTTGGTCGAAGGGCATAGCAACACCTTGGCCTTCGGTGGAGGGACGCGTTCCCGTGCTGACCTCTGAACCTTCTTTGTTTGGTTTGGACGTTTGTTGTCCATCCTGGGCTACCGATGTGAATGAAGGAGCGGTCATGAGAGGAGGAGCAGAGAACTGGGGAGCTAAGATTCCCTTCGGAGGTTCTGCCATTGTGAACAGATTGGGTTTGGCCTCATTACCAGGAGGATCTTGACTAAGTACACTGGTGCTGCCTGAAGGTGAAGCCGCAGATGAGGACAGGGCAGACGATGCCTTAGGAGTTGACAAGGAACTGAAGGGACTGTGCGAAACAGCTCCGCCATAAGCGAGAAATGGATTTGTCTCCTTCGACGCCTGTAGGAACAGGTTCTGGTGAGTTTCTGAAACCTTGTTGCCAGCAAGCAAACCAAAACCGCTGACTGGGCTAGAGCTGTTTACATTTCTAATCCCGCCACTGGCACTTCCAAGTCCACTAGTTCCTAATCCCAAAGGGGGTTTCAGCACCTCTGCAGAGGTTGCAGCTTGACCGATGGCTGAGGGAAAAGATGCTGGGAGTTTCCCGTGTGCCTCCACCGCCGCTCCGAAAGGCTTGCTTATTAGCCCATTGCCTGCAGGCTTGATTTCAGGCACTTTTGGCTGCTCTTTCAGTGATGCCAGGCCACTAGGAGGTGCTGAACCAAACAGTCCAGCGGATGCAGAAGCCACGACTGCCTTTCTGAAACCCTCGGAGGGGGCGCTAGGCTTGAACAGACTGGGCGGCTCCGTGTTCAGGCACTCGGACAAGGACGTGAAGGCCTTTGACTGGCCTTGCGTGATACTCTGGTTCTGAGACATGCACTGGAAGAATAGGTTCTGTGAGGGATCGGCGTCCTGCCTCTGGGGTTCCTTCGCAGATCCAAAGGGAAAGCCAAAAGGCTTGTCCTCCTGGGAAGAACCGTTGGTCTGTGTGGGAACATCCCCAAAAACTCCCTCGCTTGGCTGTTTACCGAATCCTGCAGCAGCTAGAACAAGGGGCTTGGGAGTCTGAAATATAAATAAGCCAAATAAGTGACGGTCAAAGACTAATAAGAGACCACAGGAAAAACAAGAAATATATCTTGTGAAAACCAATGTTGATATTAACTAATATTTTCAATAGTTGAAATAAAATGGTTAGTTCCACAAAAATGAAAATTCAATGATCATTTACTCGCACTCATGATGTTCAAAATCCAGTGGATCTTAATGAAATCAGAGCGCTTTCTGTCTTATGACTTTGGAACGACATGAAGGCGAGTAAATGATGACCGAATTTTCATTTTTGGGTGAAACTTTAATATGGAAAAAATAATGATAATTATACATGATGCCTTGGCAGCTAACTGAAATAAGTTTAAGTAGAAGTAGTAAGATTAATAAAACAAACAAATAAACAGGAAAAACAGAAAGTATGAAAAAAAAACCAAGCACAACTTAAAATTTTTATAAACACTAAAATAATAGAAACATGCAGGTAAATGGTGTTCAATAAATGGTGTTCATATTCATGTTGATTTCATAGTTTAATTTTTTTTTATGTAAATCCTTTTGATATTGTTTTAAACATTTTTCAACAAAGTATTTCTTATAAATATACATTAGCTCATATTATTCAATTTTGGGGGACCCCTCAAGCGTGATTTTGTGTCAAGGTCTTTCTGACGCATTAAATCAGTTTCCATATATTAATTTCAACCAAACAGCTCACAGCTTTTTCCACCTATGAAACAATAAAAGACTTCCGTGATTTTAATAAGGCTCCTTCTATGAGGATATATTCAGGACAGTTGTATGGCTTTATTAATGGATAACTTAATTTATTGCATGGCTTTGTTCCGCCCAAAATATCAAAACAAGTGTTTTTAATTTCTGGATTAAAGTGCCCTATTATAGTTTTCTGAATATTCCTTCATGCAATGTGTGATAGTTGTCTGTGAATGTAAACATTCTGCATGATAAAGTTATTGTCTTCCAAAAGTAAGAATTGGCTCTGAAATAGACTAAACGATAAACATTTAGTTGTTAAACAAATCCCACTCAGTTACGCTTCTACATATTCCATCCTATGTTGTACGTTGTCCGTCTGAGCACGACTGCAAAGTGGGATTTTACTGACGACTGCTGCTCAAATCAGTCAGTAACCAGTTTATTTGGACCAACTTGCTCTTCAAAATCCCAACCTGTAGGTAGGTACGAATAATTATTGATGTATACATTTTCTACAGGATGTTCAAAAGTAGTAGTTTTGTGTTTTATATTGTGTAGTGCTCACGTTATTACGGTCTTACTGAAACAGCTGTGGGCCACTATTACCTGAAATTCTGTCTATTAATGCAGTTTGCCTGTCGTTCTTACTACTTTGAGTGATGAAAAAGGACCGAGCAAGATTTGATTAACAAACTAACGTTTCATCAGTCATCCGTGTTAGTGGTCGGCAAACACATGCGCTGTTACTGACACACTTCTCACACGTGCACCGCAATAAATTAGAAATACACACATCGGTTTGTTGATGGACATCCCTTTGTTAATGCCGAATCACAGCTGCAACATCTCAATGTTCCTCAACATGAGTAGCGTATTAATGCCCTACTCAGGTCGGATTGATCAAATAAACGGCATCCTTCCTGTCAGCTCCAGCGGCTACCTTAATCCTCAGCCATTATACACAATAAATAGTTTAGTTTCCGACAAGCGCGGTAAGCAGTAGACCAATCAGAACAGAGTAGCTCACAGAAAGGAGTGATTGAGACCGATTGATCTGACAAGTCGCTTGAAAATCAATGAAAAATGTGGTGAAGTGAAGTGTATATTATGAGAAAATGAAAGTGTTTTTTGTAAACCTATTGTGGAAGGCCTTTAAAATAGCATAATAGGGCACTTTAAAACAGAAGTAGCATATTTTCTACGTATAAATTAAATGTAATGTATTGTTTTATTATTTGATAGATCCAAAGGGGGGGAATGTCCTACCTGGCTTGCTTCTGCGGTTGATCCCCACATACTGGGCTTTTGGTTTGCGTCTACAGGACCAGAAAGAGCCACACTTGAAGCATTGTCTTGGGAAGGAGACGAAATGGTCACAGGACCTGGAGACACCAGGGCAGCTGTTTTTGGATACCCTGAAAGGACACCTCCCTCCTCCCTCTCAGTTGCTGGGAGTGTGGGAGATGTTTTGGGGGCAGGGGCCCCGGGCACCAAGCTGGGCATTTGACCCAAAGAAGGAAAAGTGTTAGAAAAAGGCGATGGTGCGGGCTTCAATGGAGGTGGTGTTGGAGTGGACGCAGGAAGCACCGCTGACACTGAAGATATCCGTTCCTGGTTTGGGACAAAACTGCCATTCTCCTTGACAAAACCTGTGCTCCTTATGTGGGAGTGATCCTGCTGAGAGGAATTGCTGTTGTTAGAGGAGTCTTGGTTTGGAAACGCTACTGGACTACAGGTGCTGGACACCCTCCCACCTACGCCCCCCCCTGAGTCTTTTCCCTCCACTACTCCCTCTCCCGGCATCTCTACGCGTGTTACCATAGCCTCAGCGTCCTTGTTGGAGCCATTCCCATTCTGGCTGTCAGAGGCACCCTCCCCGGCTCCTTTGAAACGTTTGAGAGTAACGTCGTCATCTCCTTCAGATGCTGTCCGGCGCCGACGACTGCCCTCGCCTTTACCACCATCACCCTCCTTCTTGCGTCTGTCTTGGCTCTGAAAGAGATACGATGTGGTAGAATGACCCAGGAACAAGATCAATTATGAAGTTACACACACACATGGAGAATAAACTGAGTTTGAGGTATATAAAACCAAAAATACATAAAACTGAGATTTTTTGGGTTTGTTTTTTGAAAGAAGCTCATATGCTTACCAGGGTTACCATTATTTCTAATGCATATTCAATGTTTTCTACCTTAATATATTGTAAAATGTCATTTATTCCTGATGGTAAAGCTGTATTTTCAGCATCATTCCTCCAGTCTTCAGTGTCAAACGATCCTTGCCAAACCATTCTGACATGATTTGATGCATGAGACATTTGTTTTGATTCTTTCATGAACAGAAGTTTGAAAGAACAGCATTTATTTGCAATAAAACAGTTTGCATCATTATAAATGTTTTACTGTAACTTTTGATCTTACTGACCCCATTAGTTTGAACATTAGTTTGTATGTCTTGACCATTGTAGCTTGTAAAGGCATAAAAAACTGGATGCAATATGTTCTCAAAAACGACTTATTGCTAACCTTTTTTTTGTAATTCTAATTTAACATTAAAAATACATATTTCTGGTGCAAATAAAAATATGTTCTTAAAAACAAGTCCAATTTACTCAAAAATATATGTTTGGACCAGCTCTAATCGACACTAGTAGTGACAGAAACCGAACATACCTCGTCTACTTGTTCCACAGCGAGCATCACGTGAATAACTCGAGGATCCACTACTTGCGTCTCCTCACCCTGCAACGATAAACCATGATTGGCACATCAAGCGACACATCGTCTACCGTACCCCACGAATCAGTCAACGGTAACACCATTAGTTTCTAAACGGACAGCGTACTGACTTTCACACGGACCTGGTCCATGGTAATCTCCATAATGTGTGAAACGGGGTCATGCTGAGACACGAGTCCCAGAGCCCAGGGCTCCCCAAACTCCGGCTGGTACACCTGTACTCTCCGACCCTGAATAGTGTAAGATCCTGCACAGAAAGATGGAAACACTTATATTATTGTCAGGTTAAAGGGGTAGCTCAAACGAAAATTCAGTCATCGTTTACTGACGGTTCCAAACCTGTACGGTTTTTGTTCATCTCAAGTTTCTGTCCCTCCACTTAAAGTCTACTCACCCAAAACATTCATAAAGAGATCGTAAGATAAGTCCATATACATCGAGCCTTCAGTCCATAGTCTTCTGAAGAGACTCGAACAGACTGAATTTGGGCTTTTACTCGCATATAAACATTGTTCAGCGAACATTAACAGAAGCTCAACAGTTCATGGCTCTCACTCACTTGAGCTTCCGTTTACCAAAATTAAATACTGTAAATATTATTTGCTGACCAATGTTTATATGCGAATAAAAGCCCAAATAAAATCTACTCATCCTCTAAAGTGATGGATTCTCTTCAGAAGACTAAACGCTTAATGTAAATGGATTTGTTTTTGTAGTTTTGGGTGAATACACTTTCGGTGGAGGGACAGAAATCTCTCAATTTCCTTAAAAATGTCTTCATTCGTGCTCCGAAGATGAACAAAAGCCTTATGGGTTTGGAACAAAATGAGAACCATCTCTAGAACTTCATTTCAGGCAAGTTTCCTCAAGCACGTTCACAGAGTTAGAGTTTATTTAGAGTTAAACAGAACCGACCTTTCCGTAGGATCTCCTGCAGCTCAGAGTCATTGTGCCAGTTATTAATGGCAGCTTGAAGCTCCGGCTGCTCTTGCAGTAGAGAGTGCCTTAAATCTTTTTCAGTCTGAAGAAAGAAAAACCAAAATCTATTTGATCTATTTCTACTTTAACTTTTACAGTGTAAAAGTCCTGCATTGGTAAATATAAAGTGATCAGAAGGCAGATCACCCACCTCAAAAGTGTGCAGGGAATTCCCATTAGGGAGAAACGACAAAGTCCTCGGTCCAAAGAACTCGACAGGAACCATGGATCCCAAACCCACACGGTCCACCAGCGGTTTGAACATCTGAAGAGCGAGACAAAAGTCAACAAGTGCGTTTGGGAAACCAGTATGTGATGCACAAACAAGTGAATATCTTCCTGCTTATAAGAGCTCCAATCTAAACAATTTCCAAAAGCTTTTTCTAATCAATAACAACAACAACAACAACAACAAAGACGACTAAAAATACGGAGATGGTGCAATATATCCTGCTCTCCACCTGTATTAAAATCATCATTAAAAACAGACTATTGGCAGTATTTATCCGTCCACAGTGTTATGTTTTAAAATCTGCCCTTGCATCATTTAATAAAATGAACTTCCCTCCTCTGATGATGCGTTTACTGGCGTGAGGGCGGGGCAACCTGTCACTCACATGAGATCCACCAATAGCAAACAATCAATTCCCCATTTACAAAATCTTGTTCCCGCCCTACACTTGTTCGAGAAGCCGTTTCACTCGGATTCACTTCACAGTAGGTTATAACGGACGATCAGATCACAAGTGGTCTCAAAATCCCCAGGATGGAAAGAGCAGAATCCCAGTGTGCATCTGAACTCACCAAGGCTGGCCATTGAGAAGCAGCCACTCCGAGAGCAGCGGAGAGGGACGGGTCGCTGCAGTTGGCCCAGACGATGGCGCTCTCCACGAGAACCGCACGCACCTCGTCCCCGTACACCTGCACCCACGAGCGCTGCCGCCAACGGCTGTCCTCAAACTCCACGAACACCTACAATCAAGATGTTAGGTTGGCATGAACACCGCAAGGAAAGTGCGGCGCTCAACAAGAACACTTCAAAGCTTCAACACGAACCATCTGTTGGGAAATGACATTACGCAATTACATATCAAACTCCCAAACTTTTGTGTCCCAAAAACCCATCAGAATAAGTGCCTCTTCATCAGGACCAAGCAAGTGCTGATGGTGTTATATGGGTCTGATTCCCAGGGGAAGCTAAAACTGACTTTAATGCATTCGGCAGACACTTTTATCCAAAGCGACTTACATTGCATTCAAGTAAATGTTAATATTATTAAAATACGGTGAGAGGTACAGACTCAACAAGTAGCTTCCCCTCGATAAATGTATAACTCACTTAGAGTATGTTATTTTAAAACAGCATTTAGATTTCGGTAAATAACACACTGTAAAATGAAGCCGGATTAAATCAAACCAATGCAAAAAATACATGCATGCGTTTCGTTGGTTTTGAAAGTCAAACAATTGAATTTAAAGTAATTTAATCTACGACCAATGACTAACACAAATTTTAAATCAGATGGTTTCTGTGTTATGTATGCATGAGTATATATACATTTTTACTTTTACCTTAAATGTCCGATTTATTTTTAATGTAAAGCACTTTGGTTCAACTACGGTTGTTTTAAATTGGTGCGATATAAATAAAACAATTCATATTCTATAGATAAAGATAAAGCTTGTCTGTGTGAATATAAACAGCTCATATTTCCTCTGCATTTGTCTAATTCTAAACAGAAAATGAAGCATTTATAAAATCTCTGAACTCATACAAAAATGAGCATGACATAAACAATGGCCCTTCCCTTTGTATTCACAGTGAGTGTGTTTACTCGACATGAGGTGTGCGTTTATATCACTGAATGCATTTTAATCACAATGAGTCTTTAATGAATCTACTGTGGGTCAAAAACTATCCAGAGAAAATCAATGACTCCCAAATATCCTCTAGGATGAAAGCCAGTCCATATCTGCGGCTAGCTGCTTAGCTAACTAGCACTCCAGCACACATTTAACATCTATCTGCATAATTCTCCCTTAACTCGAGATTAAACGCGAGCCAGCGTCGCGTCTCGTTGCGATACACGCTCAAACGGAGGAAAGCAGCGGTGTTTGTTCGCACAGGCTGGTTTAGAGAGGTGTTTTGACGGCGTGTTGTTGTTGTTGTGGTGCGGGTCTCACCTCCACCCCCGGGCTCGCCAGCCCGATCACACTGACCGCCCGCACGGTGCCGCGGTGCCACGCCGCAGGATCCAGCCCGGATCCCACCGTCCCGCCGTCATTCAGCAGCAGCAGCAGCCGCTTCCCGATCAATCCCAGCGAGTCCCCCATATCACAACCACCATGAAGAGAGCGACGTCCTCCGGAGCTCCGCTACAACCCGCGATCACTCGAGCCTCGACTAAACCAGTCCGTTACCAAAGCCGCATATGAATGACTGCAGCCTACGCGCGCGGGATTTGCATCGGCAAATTGAGACGACCAAGAAAGCGCTTAACTAGGAAGGTACGGTGTTATTGTTCGAGCTACAGCCCCTTGTCCTCATCCGCCATTTAGCTGTGCTGTGATCAAACGCACCCCTCGTACTGCTGCGGGACTGCGCTTCACTGGCTGCCCAAGAAACGGAGCAGCGCCCCCTGCTGGACACTGTACGCGCCCTTCACTGTGAACGCGCTTCTCTGGAGGTCTGTATGGGAGGGGCACGGCGAACTCTCGCGAGATTCGTCTTCGAGTCGCACAGCAACGAGATCAAGCGTCAGCGTTTTAAACCAACTTCATACACACTTTCACCAATTTTATTTTAATGTTAGTTGTGTTCATATATTTTTCAAATGATTAAGGCCATTACCAGTGGCATATTAAACAACCTTGCTCTGCTACAACCTTGCAAAATCCGTCACTTTTTCTCCCCTTTGAGCTTATTTAATGTTGGATCCAGTCTTCCTGTAAATCCACACACCTTCACTCTGAACATCAGCCTTTCAAAAGGGTGTTTTTGCAACGATGCCATAGACTAGAGGAATCAGTTTTGGTTCCTCAAAGATCCTTTCAGTTTCATTCTTAAAAGAGCCTTTTCTTTAGTGGTGTAAAGGACATTTTAATAACACTTAAACATAACGTTTTCCACTAGAAAGCCCTTTTGTGGAATGGAAAGGTTCCATGGATGTTCCTGGAACAATTAATGGCAATAAAAATGTTATTACATCATGCACAGCATCTGGATATACCCTGTAGCTAAATATGTTATTCCTAATTATTATTTATTCATTGTTGTTTTTCTGTAAATGCAACTCGACAGCCAACATATCCATATAAATGTAAAACTTTAAGATATTGAACAGTTTTTATCGCCGTTTTTATTTTACCTACACTTTTCTGAAAAACTTTCAATTATATTCTTTCATCATTATATTTTTTTATGTATACTGTATTTACACACACACACACACACACACACACACACACACACACACACACACACACACACACACACACACACACACACACACACACACACACACACACACACACACACACACACACACACACACACACACACACACACACGTATGCATTTAAAAACAATAAGATATAATGTGTCTGTGTTTATTCTTGCTGTTGTTTGTTCTATCTATAATGCTCTGTACTTTTTTCTGTATTTGTATTACTGAACTAAATACATTCTAGAGCATTGCTGGAGATATTTTGCTGTAGTTTTTATAATGAACACTTAAAAATAGATCACAGTTATTTTATATTGCTTGATATGTAAAACAAACTATAAATTAGTTGGCTACAAACACCTATTTGTCAAGAGATATTGGTTTTTCTGCTAAAGCCATTTCACTAAAAGGTCATGAAAAATGTATGATTTAATATAACATAATATAAGATTTCAGTCTCTTGGAACTATGACGACTAGAAATTTTGGGATATGGAAGACATCTAGACTGCTGAGACCTGACAGAAGCATCTTAGCAATGATAGGCAAAGCTCTGGAAAACTGAATGAAGTGTTAAACTATTTTGTCATCCTTTCTCCTTAACATTTTACCTGAATGATGAGTTTGGCAACCCGACAGTCTTTTCATGTTTGGGTTAACTAGCCCTTTCATATATAATTTTCTTGACTCATATAATCACAATTATAAAATGTTTCCAGGTTTTCCAGGACAATGTGGCTCCTAACTCATTTGTAACTCTAACACTGTAAAATCAGTTTTCTCCTCTAGATGGTGACATTTCAAAACACACTGGAGTTCAGAATCCGTTGATTTGAAGTTCATAAGATGAGTGGCTTTCATGCAAGAAAGCGGATAACATGATAATATCAAGACATTATTTTTATTTCCAAAATAATTAAATGGTTATAAATACTACCAAATTGTATATCAGTCTGATTCCTGCCCTAGTAGGGAGGCATCGGTAGACACGTACAATTCACCAACAATATCATGATATCAACAAATAGCCTAGATGTGTTTCATAATTCTAACTGCAGATTATGTCCTCATCCACGGCAGATTATTGTTTATGAATGTGCCGTGTGACGTGAGTACTATTTTTTTAGTAATCTTTCTTCAAGTCTCTCATAAGACACTCATAAGCAACATAATTTTCAACATTCGGCTATAGGTTGTGTCGATACTGATGTCAAACATTCTGATTGAATTTGCAGATTAAATTTAAGAATCTGACATGAGGACACAGATATGACTACATTTAAAAGCCAGAGATATTCATTTCTGGCTTTATTTCTCAGTGTATTTTCAGAGTTTTGATCAACTAACACCCTGAATTTTATTGTATTATAATGGGTATTTAGTATTACATCTAAACTTTGTCTAGGCTAGGTATGTTGCGTATTAATTGTTCTCGGAACCTCAAAGTGTATTTTAATTTTTGTGTATTTTGTGCTATTCCATATAAATGTTGTAGTTGAGGTCATTTGAATCATAGGTAGGGCCAAAACACAAACTCATGATATCAGTAAATGAAATATATTGTTGTTTAACATAACATAAATTTAAGTTCAGTCCCATTAAATCTAAAATGTTGCTACCATTTAGTTTTTTATGGCGATGTGCTGGCATCATGGCAACTGCTGAGTTTCTGTTCTTTACTGTACATTTAGCAGGTTTATTTATGACCGTGTGAGAAACTGTATTTACTGTGTTTGACATGGGTTATTGTGTGA
The DNA here is from genome assembly GCA_037043235.1 of Rhodeus uyekii. Taxonomy (NCBI): domain Eukaryota; kingdom Metazoa; phylum Chordata; class Actinopteri; order Cypriniformes; family Acheilognathidae; genus Rhodeus; species Rhodeus uyekii. Next base: position 1,636,632 of record JAWRVZ010000091.1, on the reverse strand, counting down.
ACTTGTGGTCAGGGGTTTTCTTTCAGCACTGATGGATGGCTCCTCAATTTAATAGGCCTAGATTGAGGGAAACACACGGTTGGAGTCATGGAATCAAAAAAGGCCATAGCTTCCCTATGTTAGGGTTAGACGTTTATATCACGCCCTGGGAAAATGAGTACTGACCTTTTAAAAAGTTTACAGAGCACAGAGCTGGGGAACATAGCACCCTTTTACACGTTCATTATATAAATCTGGGAACATAGGTATGCACCCATTTTAGGACATTTATTACTACTAATATGATAATATATTTAAGGAAAATTATCGTAAAATGCTACCAAAAAACACAACAACAAAGAGAGAATTTGAGAGAGAATTTCATAGTTTATTATTAGAAGAAACATAAAATACAACATGTACACTAACGGCCAAACATTTGAAATCCTTACGATTTTTTAAAAGTTTTTGAAAGAAGTTTCATACTCACTTACTTGATAAAAAATAAAACAGTAATATTGTAAAATATTATTATAATTATTAAAATTTCAGTATATAGTAGTATGTAGTTTATTCCTGATGGTAAAGCTGTATTTTCAGTATCATTACTCCATTCTGATATGATGATTTTCGGCTCAAGAAACATTTAATATTATTATCATCATCATCATCATCATCATCAATGTTGTGCTGCTTCATATTTTTGAGGAAACTGTGAGATTACAATTCTCATGAAAAAAGTTTTGGGTAAGTAAGAATGCATTGATCACAAGAGACATTTAAAACATTACAAAAGATTTCTATTTCAAATAAATGCTGTTCTTTTGAACTTCCTACCAATCGAAGGAACAAAAACATGAAGCAACTATTTTCAGCATTGCTAATAATCAGAAATATTTATTGAGCATCAAATCGTCATATTAGAATGATTTCTGAAGGATCATGTGACTCTGAGGACTGAAAATTCAATATTACAATATACAGAAATAGAAAACATTTTAAATTATAATGATATTTTACAATATTACTGTTTTATGTTTTATCAAATAAAACTATCAAAATTCTTTCAAAGTTTCAGGATGCTGTTTATAGTGACAAAATAAATGCAGCCTTGGTGAACGAAAGAGACATTAAAGCTGTAAAACTCCATGATTCCAAGTAGTGTATATAAACAGTCCCTTTTATGATAAAGTTTGTTTTTGTGAGATTTCTCATAAGATAATATTGTAAACTGTATGCATAGGCCTACTGCATTCTGAACATCATTAGGCCTGCATGAAACAGGAGCCGATGTGTCTTCAAGTGTTACTAACTTCACCATCTGACAAACCATTCAAAACCCTACTTCAAAAAGGTTGCTACAGTTATGAGATTAAGTGGAAGGCTTATGTGAAATCATGTAGTTATGTTAAAATCAGTGGTTGGGCAACTGCAATTACTCTATTCCACAAATCTATATTGGCAAAATAATGTGGGATTATGCAAAGATACACTGAGATTACTGCGAGTACAGCACCCGTAATCAAAGTCTCTATTAACAGAATACGAGCTGTTCTTTTCCAGTGAGGAGAGGAGCCAATGCAGCTCACCGGACGTCCCGCCAGGCGGCTCTCCCGCATTCTGGGGCAGTGACTCAGCATTGGCACGAGGTTAAACTCGGCTCTCCGTTTGGACAGCGTCGAAGTGTCTATGCCAGCGGTGTGACCGGCATCACTGATATGCGAGGCAGTTGTGCGGCGTGCACTCTTCTTGTTCCTCGAGCTCAGGGCACGGCGTGCCACTGTTGGCGGGTTTCAGCAGGATATAACGGGTGCGATGGCGCAGTCCGCCCCGAGAGCACGGCCCCAGACACAGGCCCCAGGACGACCACATCGACACCTCGCAGTCCAGCGGCGTTTCTGAAACACAAGCAGGATCATGAGGACTGCTGGTCTGGAAGCAATCAGTCAAGAGATTATGTTTATGTGGCTGTTTATGCATGGCCACTGGCATACTCTAGGGCAGACTGGCTCAGAAATCCCAGATACTTGAAGAAAAGGTCTGTGGACTCAGTTATGAAGTCCCAAAAGCAACATGCAATAAAAAATGTAATACTAACCCCCGGTTTCACAAGTAAGGCTTAAGTCTACTCTCAGATTAAAATGCATGTATGAACTGTTTTAAGTGAAAAAACTTTAAATATTTCACTGCCATTGTTTTGTCTCAAGATGCAACACCAGTAAGGCACATTTATAAAAGCTACTTAAACGTCCTAATTGAACTAAGTCAAATCCTGGCTTAATCTAAACCCTGCCTGTAAAACCGGGTGTAGATCTCTTAAAGTGCCCCTTTTCAGATATTACCTTTCATGTAGTGTAATATAGTTGTTTGTGAATGAAAAAGGTCTGAAAGTTTAAAAAATCAAAGTGCAGATAAATGGAGTTATTGTGTCCCAAAAGAAAGAAGCAAATCTGAACTGCCTGAAACATACTTTCTGCTCAAAACTACAAAGCTCTGTAACAGAATTTCATAATGCCAGCCTATGGTCTTCATGAACATCTGCTTTGACTATCAAAGGCCTGGAAGTGTTTGGTTTGTGTTTGCGATATGCTCTGTTTTTTGAGCTGCCAACTGTAATCCGCTTTGCATGCACTAGCAAAGAATGAGGACTCGCGCTGGAACTGATACAGTAAAACCACCACCATAGTTACTGTTCGTATCACTATATCAAGCACTGAAGAAGATTCGGTGCGAAGTTCAGATATGCATGTAAACCTGTTTTTTTAAGACCTCCAAAACAAAATTAGCAATCTTTAAAATAGCATAATCGGGCACTTAAAAAAAATTAATGGAAACCTGCACATTAGCTAGTGGAACCGCACATGGTACAATTTTTGTGGAAGCTAATAAAAAGTGGTTACCACATGTGGAGTACATTAGGGTTCATCAAGTCTGAACTGTTTACTTGCCCTAAATACATGTTAAACCATGCACAATGCTGTGGTAAACCAAAACATCCAACATTTTTTTGATTTACCATCCATATAAAAGGATTACGATTAAGAGGCACAATACTCTGCCCTTGCTTGTATGAAATGTGTATCTACCTGAGAATCTGTGAGGCTTGGTTGCTTCAGGCAGGATGTGATTGGACACCCGGTTCTGTTGACGGACCGGTGAGCGGCTCTGACGCTTCACCCAAATAGTGGCCAGAGGAGGGAGTTCTGTTAGTCGAGGGTAAAAGAAGGAATTGGCCGGGTGGTTTGGCTTCTGAGAGGTGATCTGCATCAGAATGAACAACAGAGACATGCTGAAACAGTGGTTTAGTCAAAAATACTGCAAATACATTAGTGGCCATAAGTATGGAAGCCCGTTTCCGTCACAGTTGAGAAGAAAAAAATATATAATTTAAGTCAAGAAATGTTCTCGAAATAATGACTTAGTATCTCGAAATAACAAGAAACTTTCTTGAAATAATGACTTAGTATCTCAAAATAACAAGAAACAAAGTCATTATTTCAAGAAAGTGTCTTGTTATTTTGAGATACTAAGTCATTATTTCGAGAAATTACTCGTTATTTCGAGATACTAAGTGGTTATTTTGAGATACTAAGTCATTATTTAGAGAACGTTTCTTGTTATTTCGACATACTAAGTCATTATTTCGAGAAAGTGTCTTGTTATTTCGAGATATTAAGACATTAGAGAAAGTTACTCGTTATTTCGTGAAAGTTTCTTATTTCGAGATACTAAGTCATTATTTCAAGAAAGTTTCTCGTTATTTCGAGAAAGTTTCTCGTTATTTCAAGATACTAAGTCATTATTTCGACTTAAATAAAAAAAAAATCTCAACTGTGGCGGAAACTGGCTTGCATACGAAACGATGCCCGGACTATGAAAAATAATATTCTGACCTTTTATTGAAATATTATAAAAAATTATTTTGTAGGATGTGATGATGCAATGAAACATGCCTAATTGTGCAGACATAATGTTTGGCCAGGCTGTCATGTAAAAAAAAAATATTAAAAACTGATCATGCTGTAATCCATGAATTACTTTTCCTGTGAGCTCTTTTTCTTGATCTTCTATGCTTCTTTATTTTTGCATAGCAAGTTTAGCTTTTTGTTCCTTTCACTCATTTAACTAACACACACACACACAAACACAGGTGTGTATATATATATATAGCATTCTATATTGCATTTGAATATAATTTCTCACCATGGTGATATTTTCAGGAGGTGTTGTTGGAAAGTTCGGTGAGGAGAAAGTGAAGCCGCTATCTGTGCCGGCATCAAATGGGTGCAAGTCAAAGGTCACTTCCTGTTTCCATTGGCCACCCTCACACAGGTTCAGACTGTCAACCCCCACAAACCAGTCTGGACTTGGGATCACTTTCACTATCAGAGACAGCTGTGAGAGAAAACACAAGACAATCAGTGGCCCTCACGTTGAAAGCATACACACAGACACCATCAACGCTGATTTACCTTTGGCAAAGCACTTCCTTTTTTCAGCATGCTCTGCTAACATAATTGGCTTCATAAGTCACTTCTGAAACTTTAGCCATTTCCAGTATTTTCCACTCCTTCCTGTGCATGTTAGGTTAAACCATCTGTTCTTTCTTTTTAAATGGTGATGAATGTTTCCTTTTTGACTATGACCTCATTCAAGAACATCCCTTCGGCCAGAGCAGGACGAGGGAATAGCCACGCGACAGTCGCAAACGAGCCACACTGGGACAATGGCTATTTCAGGACGACGAGCGCAAGCCTAATATTGAGCCAAAGATGATTCACCAGACATGCAATAAAACCTGTCTGCTTGAGTTCATTTCAGAGAAATCTCAAGGTAGATTCCCATTTTCTGACCAAAAAATTAGTGCGAAACTTTTTACTTTTCAGATTTTTAGTGTGTTGCTATGTGGTTGCTAGGGTGTTGCTTGTGTGTTCCAGGTAGTTGCTTACTGGTGTTAGTCAAAACAAAACTTTAAGGGAAGGAGGTTCTTTATTGGTTTTGGGCGTGTAACACATGACAAGCAATGCAAGTTACGTAATCAGATTACATTTGTCAACTAACTAGTAAAGTAACATATTAAGAAGTAACTAAGTAACACAATTAGTTACTTTTTTAGGGAGTAATGTAATATAGTAATGTATTACTTTTAAAAGTAACTTTCCCCAACTCTGTCAAAGGTTCCATGTAGAGTTTTTAACATCCATGGAACTTTTCCATTCTAGAAAAGGTTCTTTAGATTATTAAAATGTTCTACACACTAAAAAATTAAAGGTTATTTGGAAAACCTAAAACGGTATTTCTATGGTAAAAAAAAACAAAAACAAAAAAACACTTTGGAACCATTTAAGAGTAACCAAATTGTTTTGTTTAGAAAGCAATTGAGATTAAATAGAGAGCAAAGGGAGATTTTATGGAACGTCCTGCTTTTGAGAAAAATATCACTCTCAATGTCTCAAAACTGATCAGAATTCCAATCTAAAGATATAAATAAAAAACCATCTAGAGTTTTGTTGTTCCATAATCAGCATGTAAACTATTTTTATGGAATTCTAAGCTAATCATTTGAGGAAATGTTGATTTTTAAAGCATAATTTAAGTGGGTCAGTGGTTGTATACTTCCAAAAAAAGAATAGCAAGATTATACACAAATACTTTTATATATATTTTATATAATAAACTAATTGAAATGCCAAATCCACCAAATCCCTAAAAAAATCGAGTTTTTCAGCAAGGAAACTGGTATATTAATTCTAATTTGTCCACAGCAATTTCAACAGCTGGTACTTTTACTGAGGAACAGTTCTTGATGTTATACTTAATCATGGTTAATTATTTTATACTACAGGAGCCAAAACAGGTTGAAAACCACTGCAATAAGTCAGTCAACTGATCCATTGTGGGTGCAACACATCCAATTAAGAGCACATTGGAAGAGCAAACCTTATATATTTGAACTGGATTTCATTTCATAGCACTTTATAATACATCATTCCCAAAGCAAACATTAAAGGCCGAACCGATATATTTGCAGTCGGCACTTTGCGTCCATATTTGGGCCACGGTTTTGGTACCTTGTGACAACATCCAGTCTACGGCTGACTTTTCTCCAGGCTGGATTTACTCTTGTCACATCTCTTCTCATTCTGTGGCTTTTCCAGGAATACCTCCTGCTATATCAATTTCTCTGGCGTGAGAGGCGAGCAGTGCCTCATCCCTCATCCCATCCCCGGCCCTGCGTTAATGGAGCTCAATCTCCCTTCAGGGCACAAAGTCACACTAACACATAATTGCCAAACCAATGCCTGATTTGCCAGAACAGTGCGTCAGGAAAAATAATACACAACTCATCTATTCCTCTGTCTGTAGCGGTTTCTTGCCCAGCTCACGCTTTGTAGAAATACACATCGCCGCTGATGTCTGGATCCTATTAAATGCAAAAGAACCTTTAGTAATTTTGGACAGCATTTTGCTGTATTTGATTTCCTTATTTTCCTGTTGATTTGAGGGTTCTGGTCATGCATGCACAGGAATCTGAAATTTGACACGGTCTCTTTTTTGCAGATCTTAAATCATGTTCAATATCGGGCTGCAGCCCAACAATGCATTTAGGTAGTTTCTCAAAAAATGACAGAAAGATGAAGGCAGCATACAGA
>JAWRVZ010000091.1:217500-302500 GCA_037043235.1 Rhodeus uyekii | reverse complement strand
TTTTTCTTAATTTTTTTTTAATCAATTTCTTACACTACAAAATTAATTTTGTTAAAATAGTTCTTTAAAATAAGTTTAAAAAAAAATACAAGTACAGTACTATGTAAAAGCATGTATGTACAAAAAAGTGCACTGTACTAAATTATTAGTTTAAATATTAGAACCTTTCCATACATTGTCACTTAGCCTGAATTCAGCACTTCAGCACCCGTGAGGTGTGTGGGTCTCCAGCCTTTTGCAGACATCAGCTCTTTCTCAGCTGAATATCATCATACAGATACAAATAATGGTGTATAAACATGCAATCGCTCCAAAGGAGGTCCTTTGTGCAGCCCTCTACAATACGGCACAGTCATGGGACATCGACTCGTAACCCATACATTTTTCTCAAATGCTTTTTTTTTCTCCATCTAATTAAGATTTTTCTTCTTTTTTTTGTTACTGCTCATGAGCTTTTATTTTATTTTTTTAAGAAAAATAGGAGATCTCAGTATAATCATGGATCCATGGCCAACATCATTTCCATCTCATTACCCCAGCGATGACAGCATTCCTGATTCCATGAATTTGGACTTTAGAGCTATTTATTTATTTTTATTCAATCTAGTTCTAGAAAATTACCTTTAAACAAGATGGAGTAAAATATTTTTTCTAACCATACTTCTTCTTATGATTATTGTTTCTTTGTCAGAGAATAATTATATTATACGTGCATATATAGTATTTATTTATCTAGTATAGTGTTCAATGTAATCTAGACCCTCTCTATACCAAATCCAGCCTCAGTTTGAACCGTTTGGTGAGTTGAGAACCCACTTCTGTCTGTTAATGAATTTCCTTTTTCTTTATTGAGATATTGGGCTGGACACCAGTCCTATTGAAAAAGCAGAAACCTATTGAAAAAGCAGAAAGGTTAGTGTAGCAGAAAATTCAAAGAAGTGCTATGAGACCAGTGAATAATCAGAATAAATTAATTAAATTTGAAGCGGTCACTCTGTGATCATTATAGATGCCAGACCTGTGCCTTGTGGAGTCAGTTCTTCTGCTTGGATCATCGTCTGTTGAAGCCGTTTGGCTCTCGCTCTGGCATGTTTCATCAGACTGTGATGTCTCTCAAATGCCTGGTGTTGTAGAGTGGAATACCAGCTCTGTTCCTTCCTGTTGTTCTTTCTCCGTTTCTTCTTAGTTTTGGATTTTCTTCTTAGTTTTGGATTTTTCATGTCTCCTGCCACAGTTTTGTATCTCAGGATGTTCTCATTGTCCTCAGGAAAAGTCTCAAGTGAAAGTTTCACCTTTTCCTGCAGTGATCATTCTTTCTCCCTGCTGTCCTCTCAGACCCTGTTCTTCTTCAGGAAGGAAGCTCATCACCCACTCTCTCTTCTTCTGTCTGTCATTTCACTTGTTGCTTCCCCTCATCAAGGCAGAATTCCAGAAGTTCTTGAGTGTTTTGAAATTTGAGCACTCAAGAGATCCGCATTAACCAAATTGAAAAAACTCCAAACAAAATTCTGTCAGAGCAATCAGCTCTTTATCTTAATTTCACTTCTTTAATCTATCTTTTTCAATGATTCCTTTACATAAAAATCTCACTGGTGGACAGCAGTTCTCCCATTCAATTTTTTATTGAAGAAAGTTATTCGTTGCAGGACAAAGCAAGCCATTTCTTCTTTGCATTGTGCAGCAATAATCTACCTTCAATTATCTGAGTTTTATACAAATAAATAATTTTCCCTATAATAAAATCAGTCATAATTTTCTTTAATTTTTACATGCAGTGTTCAAAATAATCTAGTGGTGGTGAATAAGGTTTTCATCAGAGAATACCCTTTTCTCTTATCGTGTCTACCCAATCTCACTCTCATTCAACAAGGTTACAAGTTATTTTAGTTTACACATGGAATCATTTTACACACTGCCTCCAGGGATAATGAGATACAACTCTTAGACGTCTTCTAATAAGATGTAAAATTTTAAAGCATGTGCATTTTTTTCTTATTTATAATTTATTATTTTTTAACTTCTCCTGTATCTTAAACATTGTCCTTCTCTATATATTGACTTTTATAATCAATCTGTTCTCTGTTTATTTGCTTGACATTTTTTCTATTACATCACTACATAATCAGTACTTTCCCCTAATGATTCTACTGGAGTGGTCATAATTTCTTTCTTATCCAGAGAATAAGTTTCTCTCTTTAAAGAAACAATTTCTTATAATTTTCAAAAATTATTTTGCAATAGAAAGATCTTTTTACTTTTTATCTATTTCATTTCTCTTAATTTCTTTTTGTACTATTTCTTACCTAAACAAACCAACAGATTTTTATTTTGTATGAATGTAGTCGATAATTATTTTACCTTCAGACTTAGACTTAAAATGTTCCTCTTCCTTTTTTTAGTCTAATTTACAAGGCTGTTTCCTGAAAGAAAATTCTCTCACTCATACACTGAACACTTTCATAAAAATCTTCTTTCATCTTTCATACGTGTCTCTTGAGCTCTTAAAGTCTGTCCCAAAGAGCTCATTCATGCATTCTCTAACTCTCCTTGCGTGGCCAGCAACCCCCCCCCTCCCCCCGTCAGAGAGGATACAGTTAAATTACTAACACCACAATTACAATGCCAAAGATTTCTTATCCGAGCGATCCTCGTCACGTGATCAGTGTGGTAACTGTAAGACTATTACCTTCAAAAAACGTAGGCTTTAATTTCGATCAATCAATTCAACCAATTAAGACAACACCTGTCCAAGCAGACCTTCAAAAATAACAATTGAAGCGGTAATCACAGGAATATCAATTTGAGGTAACGTTTAAGTTTCCCAATCAAATGCACCTTTTATCTGAGCAGCTTCTATCGAAATAAAACAGTAACCATAAAGGATTTAATTTAAGTGTCTCCGTCTATTGCAGGCCTTCGTTCGAACGTAACAAAGCGGTATTACGCAAGATAATTTTTATTAATTTAATTTGCTATGTCAGACCTTCGTAATCAGAGTAGTGATAAGAATGAAATACAATTTCTACTCCCCACGGTTCTCTGCTCGTAATAAAGCGATATCTGCGAAATGTTTAATCAAATCCAAAAGTTTCTTCGTCTATAATCTGAGTCGTATCACGAACTGAAACTACAAACATAAAACAAATAAGCAGTTATAAAGCAGTCCTTCACGTTAACCTTTAAGGCACCAGAAGCAGTATTATACCCTGATGTCTGTGCGCATGCATTACTGGTTCAGTAAACACAGACCTAACACACACACGCACGCACGCACACAATTATTATGGAATCAAGTTTTCTCATCATCAAATTAGTCACATTCACCAAATATGTGGTAAGTCCATGTTGTCCCTATTCATCATAATTTTAAACATGGGTATATTAATAAAGAACTTATGCCCACTACAGTGCAGGGATAGCTCTCAGGTGGATCATATTAATTAAAAGCTATTACCCCGTGATTGGTATGTTATTATTAGATGGATATTAATAAGTGCAAGTTGTTTAAATTCAAAACACTGGATATTTATCAGCACTTTTTCCCATTGCAAGTTTTCTTTTTAACCATGTGAGGTTTGAATATGAAAATTTGAATTTTTTTTAATAATTAGAAATTAGAGTAGAGAAAAAGAAGGTGTAACTACAGTATATAGTGTCACCATGTGTCGCAATACCAAAGTGCTTTGTGCAACAATATACTTTGTGGATAGCAGTTTTGAGGTTTGAAGTTACTTTTAAAAGTAATATTATAATATCGCAATTCTCTCTTAAAAAGTAACCAATTGCGTTAATTAGTTACTTTTTATGGAAAGTATTGAATTTCTTTACCTTTGTGTTACTTTTTCTCGCTTGGACTGGGCTTGCTTGCTTCTTAAAAAAACAAAAGTATTTTTAAAAAATCTATTTTTGGCAAATGTAAAGCCCCTTTAATACCTAAAATAAAAACGAATAAGCCTCAGGCTGAAGGAAATGCAAATTCACGCAAGTACAGCTCAAATAACTCTTTCAGCAGTGCTGCCGTTATGGATCGCAGACGTTGTTCAAAATGTCTACAAAAAACAAAAAAACTTAAATATGATATTTAACTAATGTACCGTAATTTTTGCTTATTCGTATGGCTCGGTTATCAAAGGTCAGCAGCAAAGATTATATTGGTTAATAAAGTGAGATTAAAAGCATAAAGTATGCTTTTGTTAATTAACATTTAATTATTGCAGGTTTGCATAATACTCATCCTTGAATAGATTTCGCATTTTACTGTTTTTATTCATTTTGAGGAATTACTGAATCTATCACATTTAGTCTAGAACTACAATAACCATCTTGCTTTCTCTCTCTCTCTCTCTCTCACACACACATGCACACACGCACGCACGCACGCACACAGCGCCTCTGCACTTACTCCTGATATCTATCTCTCAATCTGGAGGACAGGAGATATTTTGTTGTACATTTAAAAGTACTGTGTTACTTTCCGAGTAACTTGAAAAAGTAATCAGATGATGTAACTTGTGATGCGTTAAGAATTAATATATATATATATATATATATATACACACACACTATAATATACTATTAGTACCGGTATATATATTAGATTATAATATACACATACACATATTAGAAGTAATAATTAAAACAGACTATTTCAACTGCATTTTAGTTTTTTATCGCGAGATCAGTGTGCTGTATGGAACCGAATCGTGACGAGTGTATTGTTGCACATTTTATTTACTATCCTTACCTCTTTGTCAGCGGACCATCACCCTATAAGAGGAGAGGTAATATCCCTTTGGGCAACCAAGCACATGTTGAAAAGGCTGATTCACTGCATTAACTGAACTCTGACAACACGACACCAGACCATTCCTGATAGGGTCTAAGAGAACATTTTATTAGACATGTTGCAAAAGTTCATGTAAATACATCTGTTTATTTGTATCATATATATCTGTAGGAACAGAAGAGCAAAGTGAAAAGTGCTGCTCAGATTATTGATTAGAATTTGAAAATAAGTGTTGATCGCTAAATCTGTACCACACAATGCAATGCTAAGCAGTTTGAAGCTGGAGATATCATCTGAATCTTATTCGTGTATTAAACCAAATGTACTACCGGTAAGCTTCCACAGAAGAAATGAAAAATATTCTCTAAATCGTCTCTTTTCCTTCTCTTGAATACATATACCTTTGATAACTGTTAAGACGAGCACAGTTTCAGATTGTACAAATTGAAAGCAATATATGTTTGGCACAGAAATAACAGATTGCGACAATACAGGTGAGTAGAAATTCCCAGAGTTAACCCTGCTCCTGCGCCACAGTTGGACTGACCGAACGACCGGACAGCCGAGGTTAGTTTAATGGATTAGTCTAGAGACGACCCGATTAAAAAAAAGGTTAAAAAACATACAGAATCTAGAGTTTGAGAAGTGCTGCAAAGATAAATGAAATGGGCCTGAGTCGATGTTTGGTGTAGCTGAACGCGATTGTACTGTATGTGACGATTAAAAATATCTGTCTGTATAAATTCAGAATGATATAGGTACTGTAATCGGCATCCTTTGTTTTGGTTGTATACAGTGGCATTACTATGTAAGCCAGCGACAATAAAAGAACAATTACGACACACGTAAAAACAAAACCGACAAAACAAACTAACGTTTCACATTGCATAATTCCTATATGAATTAAAAGGTGAAATTAATAATAAATGGCTTTCTGTTTGACATGAATACACCTTTCGGCAGAACAAACCTAAACCAGCCCCTTTAAAGCACTGAGAAGGAGCGAAACTGCTCGATTTGCATTTCTCGACTGACCCGATCAGTGTAACGATAATCGCTAGATGCACGTCCATGTCTTATCAATAAGGATCACTTTTTTTAAGTTCACACTACTGATTACAAAGCTGCCAAAAAAAAAAAGCACAGCCGTTATTAAAATTACAAGTGCAAGTGGGTATAAAAGTACAATCAACTATGAAGAAGTCCTAACACAATGGGTGCCAGATGTCAGGTGCGGACGAGTCAGGAGAACGGCTAAAAAGTAAACGAGCTAAAAAAAAAAGGCACATATTTTCCCTTTTTCTGTATATATACGTAATTCGACATGACTTGTTTTAAAACAGTGTAGATATGTTGTTATACAAAACCTATCATTTTCTCAAACCAAGCTGAAGCCATTATCTCTGTACATATTATTTGAAATGATTATTTGAAACTGTTATCATCCAAAGTTAAAAAGTAATGATATCTGAAGATAATCTGACATAGAAGAGACTATATAATCTGCGTATACTGGACTGTAAGTGCTGTGGTGTTGCATTTGCTCCAAAAATAAAAGACGTGTGGAACTCTACATAGTAAGTAACTTTAGACAATTAGACTTATTTTACTAATAGTTAATGCTGGGAGTCAAACACCTGAGACGACATGTATGGGATAACCTATCCATGAGATTGACGGCTATGTCATTTCAACAGTTCTGCCATTTGTTAGCTTTTTAGAACCTCTAATTACCCGTCTCTTCCTCCGCCTCCACTCTATTCTGGTGTATCATGGAGTTCTGTGCTGGGTTGCATACTGTCCCGCCCCTCACCGTAGTGCTCTAGCTCTGCTCCGCCTCCCTCTGCAGTCGCGGGTCGAGTGCGAGTGAGGGGACGGGTGGATGTTTAAGGCATCGTGTCCTTCGGCTGGGAGGAGATTCACTTCTGGTGAAAGAGCAGCGCCTTGACACTCCCAGCTTTGAATTTTGGTAACTGATTGCTGATGATCTCTGCGAGCATTTCGGGAAACTCCACGCTGAGGGTCTTGTTCACAAACGTGTAGAAACAGAAGTTTAGGAGTCCACCCACCATCTGAAGAGAAACAGAGGGGTTAGACATTCAAGCTTTGTATTTCTACAATTTTATTGGTTAATATCCTTTTCAGAACCATTTTGGAAGTGGAAGAAGTGGATACATTTGGAAAGAAATTCCTACTTTTAATTGAGTGACACTAAATTATGCAGAGGTTTTCACAAAAATATTAAGCAGCACAACTGATTGCAACATTAATGATTAATGATACATTTCTTTAGCAGCAAATCAGAATGATTTCTGAAGGATCATGTGACATTGAAGATTGGAGTAATGATGCTGAAAATACAGCTTTACCATCACAAGAAATAATATTTACTGATTTTATTGCATTTTTTTTATTAAATATATAATAAAAAAACATTCCTACTGACTCCAAACTTAAGTCTAAATCTTTTTTTCTGATCAAACTAATATGAACTGATGAATGCCACAATAAATGCTACATAAAAATGTTTTTGTTTTTAAACTAAAACGATCCTTTGTGCAGCAAAAAGAAAAGCAAGACATTTGCTTCGTTTAAAAACCTAGCGAGTTGCCTAGTAGGCTGCGTCACTGGCAAACTCCCAATGTGAAGGCTGTTCCTAAAAGCAAGCATAAATATTAAATGTTGCCTTATACGACACCTCTTCTAAGCTAGCACTGCATATGTACTTTGCAGTGAAGGGAATCACAAAAGGCATTACAAAAATTTCAAAGATAGCATACGATATAAAAGCAATACTGTATTTCATTCAATGCTGAAAGTATCAATTAAAATGAGTTTTACAACAATATATGATATAAAGCTGTTAATTCATTAATAGTTAAACAATTTTATATAGTGTAGTCTACTATATAAGATATAATAAAAGGGTCTATTTTACCTAATATTTGTGTGTCATGTATTTTCATCCTTATTAGAGTATTGCATCATCTGCTCTGCTGGGAAATATTGCTGAATCAAGTCCCCCGAGCAATATTAGCATGACGCACAGAGTTGCACACAGTGCTTTATTCAGTTCAGATGCTGCCTCAGAAGCAGGGCTTGACATTCACTCTTTTTGCTCTCCAGCCACTATGGCAAGTGATTCTCCAAAGTTACTAGCCACAATTTTGACATTGAAACAATGGAGAAAAACTGCCAGCAGGAGTATTAGGCTGCTGTCACTTTAAAACCTGACATGCAGAGCTATTATACTGTTACATATGCTTTAAAACTTATCAATGCGTTTATGTGAATACTCTCCAAGCAGCATTTTGTTATTATTTTGTGTGTTTTTGACTGTTAAGCGGCGAAAAGAAGGTGGCTTTACGCATGCACTCTTTGGGTGTGAGCGCAAAATCTGCGGGAATTAGTAAAGTTATTCCCAATACGCGCAATCCCATGTCAAAATTCAAGCCCTGTAACGGCAACAATATGGTTTGTGCGTCAACGCAAGAGAACGAGAAAGCACAGCTGGTATCCAGTATCTATTCTGCGGGAAGGAGTATTGGAATTGGTATTCAGTATTGCTATGTCGAAAAATCTATACTTTTCTATTTCAATAATACTATTTCTATAATATAGTACAGTAATCCCTTGCCACTTCGCGGTTCAAGTTTCGTGGCCTCAGTGCATCGCGGATTTTTAAAAAATATTTATAGAAAAATTAAAAAATACAGCCATATCGGCAGCCGTATTGAGGAAAGCAGCGTTGTTTTATCGTGATGCCAGACAAAGAAAGAAACTTTGAGGCTTTGTACACGCCCACGGCACTCAGACAAGACACATGATTGGTTCCCGGCACGAGATCGACGAATGAGAGCATGAGTGGATGTAACCCGTGAGCTGATTGGCTGATCCTACTTTGTGGATTTTCAACTATTACGGGGGGGGGTTCTGGTCCACATTAACCGCAATAAACGAGGGATCACTGTATATAGAATACTAATGCACTATTTCACATGCTTATTTAAAAGACTACAATTGAAAACAATTATATTTAGTTACTTATAAGATTCAACCCACCGAAGTGGCTAGTCGGAGTGACTGCTGAAATACAGCCACATTTGACGGGTGTTAATTTCAAGCCCTGCTTAGAAGGCAGCCACCTTGCAGACAGTTGAAAAGCAAGGCAGTTCACTAGGGTTTGGAGCAGAGCCATAATTTTTTATGTGCATTATTTAGGATAAACTGCATTACATCGTGCATGGAATCCAGTAGCTTAGTGAGCTGGTAGAATCGTTGCCAGTTCTGGCTGGAGTTCTCCTCTCTCTTCACAATGGCCTTGCCCAATTCTTTAATGTAAGACATGCGTAGCTCATCAAACACTGACTGGCTCTTCAGACCATCCTTCGGTACTGAAAAATCACAAAAAAAAATATATAAAAAGGTTTTGTTACAGTCCCTTGTAGAATGATGTTGCCTTGAGCTTATTTGACACTAAATGAATACACTTGGTTCCTCAGGGAACATAAACTCTAAAGTAGCTCACCTGTGCTCAGGAGCAGAAGGACTTTCATGCACAGATACTCCTCATTAGAGACTTGCAGTCTCACAAACTCACTGGAGATCTTCAGCATCTGTTCACACTGATCATTCATGTAGGGCAACTTCATCCTCTCTCTATGAAGAGAGACAGATAACTTTTATTTGGCATTATAATGGGCAGTTAAACAGTCAAAGTAAAATATGTTACTATAAAACAGATTGTTCCAGTCCTTATTAATCACTGGAGCACATGGCCTGCTAAATGAGATACATACTCGTTGATCACCAGGTCTGGTGCGAAGCACAGCATGTTTCCATTACAATGTTGGTATGATCTCCAACCTAGTCCAAAGGACATGAGGAACAGCCAAGAAGATTGCAGGAGGGTCATCTGATCGTCCAGGTGAAGGTTCCGGAAGCCTAAGAAGTGCAAAATAGAGGGTTTTAGTATGTTCTGCAGTTAAAGATCCTGCCCAGGACTTTTTGAAGGCATGTCAAGTTCTACCTGGCAGAGCTTTGGCCCATTTGACTGCAGAGATGACTTGCCGCCCGCCCAGCCTGTTCAGAGTGGTCATGAGGCGGGTGGACGTGTCCGGTATGGTGCTGTCGTATCCGGCGTAGATGGTGTCCGGCTCGATGGCCTTCAGTAGTGACAGCATGGTGGGCACCAGCTGAGGCATGGGTTTGGGTACCAGTGCCCGGGGCTCGGGCAGTGGAGGAAGATTGCGCTCTGGAATCGTCGGCTGCTGGATTACCTTGCCACCTTGATTACCTAGACGCACCTTCTTGGTTTTACGGGCTGAGTAGTGAAAGTTACAATAGTCAGTTCACAAACTTTGTGCAATTTTCCTTTATTGAATTTTACATTTGTTATAAATCTAAACTGACATTTGGGAACACACTGGTATAATTATGTAATACGTGAAACATTTCATGTTACCCTCTAGGTTCATGCCTGCCATGAGGCATTTGCGGAAACGACAGGCAGGGCAGTTCTTTCGGCGGATTTTGTCAATGATGCAATCGTTCCGTCCAGCGCACAGGTAATTGTGTTGCCCTATGAGAATCAAGTGTAGTGTGGATTAGACATGTCTCTCAGAAGTCCCTCATCATGCAGAAGATCTGTCAAACGCTGTCCTGAAACTCACTGCGTGCATTTGCTGCTTTTTTAAATGAACATTTCTGCCACTAAAATATATACGCTAATTAACAGAAGTTCTTGTAAAATCCTATTAACATTATTTGTCTGCATCTTCTCCTCTGTCAAGCAGAGATACATTTCAACACCCACAGAATAAGAATCGCTTTGACAGACGAATGACTCATCATTTGAAATAGACATGAAGTGAGAAGTCAGATCATGCTTGAAGGACGTGGTCTCTAACTCTACCTAATCAGGTAAAGAAAAACAGAGGCAAAGAATAGCCCACATTTTTGTTACCACCACTAAATTGTCTCTTATGAAAAAAAAATGTGCTTAAATGTGTTGCAGAGTTTTTAAGGTTTAAAAATAATTGTAAAAACTATTTAAAAAAACAAAAAAACTGAGTACACTTTCATGACACTTTTAAAAACTTAAGGGCCAGTCACACAGCCGATCACGCACGAATTGCACAGATTGGGTTTGGCGTGCTTGTGCGTCGAGAAATTGACCAAAGTATTCCACGAACAAGCACTTTCAGAATCCACATTGTCAGTGGATGTCAGTGGAATGAACATGATACATGCGCGGTTCATGCGTGATATGAAGGGGCGTCATATCACGCATGAACGTCAGTGGGGCGTCAGTGGATGTGCGCGGTTTCGAACCAGTTCCGACGCATAAGCACTGACAGTCGACGCGTGTCCCGCGCATAGTCACGCATACTCAACGCATAAACTACGCACGCCGACTCATGAATAACGCAAAAAATAACGGAATAACGGAACTCATGAATAACGGAAAAAGTTTGAACCATTCAAAACTCAAAATCACGCACAAACCGCCTTCGACGCACATCCACTTACAATCACTGACAGTCCACGTTCGTTCCACCGACGAATTACGCATACGACGCACATTCCGCGCAGAAACGAAAATCTGTGCGTAATTCGTGCTTGATTCATACGTTTTCGCTGTGTGACCGGCCCTTTACTAGCGCACATGTAAAATACTTCAGAATCCTTTTCACTGTAATGTAATCAATTTTACATTTGGGGACACGTAACACTTAATTTTCTCCAATTTTACATTTGGGGACACATAACACTTAATATTCTTCAATTTTACATTTGGGGACACATAACACTTAATTTTCTTCCATTTTATTGATTCGCCTGCTTTTTTAGAGCTGCTGTTCAGCCAAAACAAAATTTGTTTGTATTGTTTTCCTGTTATCTCTGTAAAGCTGCTTTGAAACAATCTGTGTTGTAAAAGTGCTAAATAAATAAAGCTGACTTGACATTTAAAGTGAATATATTTTAAATGTACCAAAATGAGAGTGCTTTTACATTTGGCAGACGCTTTTATCCAAAGCGACTTGCACTGGATTCAAGAAACAAATTGACGTTTTAATCAGTTCTTGCTTTCCCTGGGAATCGAACCCATGTTTTCGGCGTTGCAAGCACCATTCTCTACTGTTTGAGCTACAGGTAACATCACCCACCCCAATATTCAGTAGTACCCATTAACCATATTTCAAAGACAATATTAGTAATTATATTACATATTATATAAGTCCTACTTAAATGGTTTAAAAAAACACTCTAAAGTTCAGCTATTTGCAATTTGTGTCCAAAAACGTTTCACTCAGTTCTGTAAAAAGTGCTCTTTTCAAAAGTAAGTTAAATTGTGCTTCTTTTTCACAAGGGAATGCACAATAAATCCAGCAATGGCCACAGCAAGGATGCAGGTGCATCAGGACTTCCTCACCTTCAACCGCTCTCTTAAAGAAAACTTTACAGCTTCCACAGGTGAGGACGCCATAATGGCAGCCTGAAGCTTCATCGGAGCACACTAGACAGATCTTGTGTACGCCGGTGCCGGACTTTCCAACAGCTGGAGGCGTGGCGTTGCGCTCTTCAGGTCTGAAACACACAGAACACAGTCATGTAAATATAAATCAAAAACACTGTTCAATGGGAACGACAATGACAAATTCATCATCACTGAAAACAGTTAGAAGCCGGTGCAATGATTGCAAAACATAATAAAGGATGTTAGACTGGCCACCAGGGGGCGACGGCTGAATACAGCCTAAACGTTTAGCATTGCTCCACCTCCACACTAGCTTGCAACGCCTACACATGCATTCAGTGTGAGAGAAAGACGGAGAATACAAGTAGGCCTTCACAGTGTAGTAGAAATAAAATAAACAGTGGCTTGCATGCAAATCCATCAAGTGAAGCAAAGAGAAAAGGTAGCATATCCTCTTTAGACAGCGTGAATGTGTTTCCGTGCAATAACAGATCTGATTCTATAACATCAGCACTCAGCGGTGTAGATCACATGCCACATTAAAGACAAACAGCTGTCGTATCATTATGATTTACTGTGCAGAAAATGATACCGGCTATAATTACACAGGAACATTCCTATGTCTCAACTGATACAGATTTTGTGATATTTGTACCACAGTTGAAATATTTGCATCCTTATCGGTCCTGTTTTACTGTAATCCCACATGAGGGAAACAAAGAGACACGGACTAATGTGAAAATACTGAACGAGACGTGTCCCAAACAAGTTAAGACAAGGCCCGATCATGTTTGGCACAAAGCGAAACTCCCGAAACCTCTTTTGTTTACAGTTGTTAAGCAATGTCAAGTTTTGCTGATGCAAGTCTATGACTCACATGTTACTAAATGTGAAGTTGTTTTTCCACAAATGTTATCAAAAAGCTTATCTTTGGGTATGTGTCCATCCAATCATATAAGATACCTGTCGCTTAAGTATTTTATTGATATTACTAAACATACTACATGCTTATGCAATATATAAAGTACACACATCTTATCGTGATGCATTTTACTGCCCATAAAAAAGTTTTTTCACACTTTATCGAGCTAGCGTTAATTGGTCATGCATTGTTATATCTTTCAGGCTCAACCTGTTCTCTATAACATGTTAATAATAGTTTCTGCCGGTGGCCCGCAGGCCAAATGCAGCACTGGGATTCATTATGATGAAAGTCCTCGAACTTATATGGTTAATCTGGACCCCAGAATAAAGCTGCTCTATTCAGTGGATGAGCGTTACAGAAAACAGGTGTCTACCACCTGTAACATAAGCCAAATGATGAGAAGATATAGGATTATTACGGTGAAAGTCAAGCTATATTAGATTCTGCAGAAAAAAACAACTTTTTTAAAGCTGAATAAAACAGAACGGCGACAGATCTTCTGTCGGGCTAGTTTTTGTCGTGTGATCCACACGTCGGCTCTTGTCAGGTTCACATGGGGGCAGTTTGAGCGAGTCGGCATTCAGCAAGAGCAAGACCACGCAGACAGAAGCCTCTAATGATGATCTAATGCTCATGATGTAATGTTATGTAATCCTACCTAAGCATTCCAAACCGTGAATATTTTTATAATAACACAAGCTGCTTAAAATGAAGAAAGTTCTCCACATAACTGATGTTCAAAATGGTAAGCTCTGCTTTGTTCACGTTTCTTATATCTCCTTATATCGCATATATCCTTGTTTTGGTTTCTCCTTTTGCATGACTGTTATAGACTGTTGACACCTGCCGACAGAGACAGTTGATTCCTTGCACGCAGGCGCAGAACCTGCGTTGATGTTGAGAAGTGGCTCTCATGAACAGGTTTGCATGGGTGGGTTTAAGCGACTCCAGACAGAACAGTCATTTTCAAAGGAATAATGAATTCATTTATAAAATAAAAATGTAATTTATTAATAAATATTTCGAGTAAACATTACAAGCAGCGTCTCCCATAATCACCTGCGCTCTGGTGGCCCGCCATGGTTTGATCTGTCCTGCCACAGTTTCATAATGATCCGAAAATATTTTCTTGTATATATACAATATATTTTCTTGTATATAGATCTCGTAAATATAACATGACAAGTCTCTAACATTGTGTCTTGTGCCATTTCCATGGCAATATATTCAGCTCATGTGATCAACATGTGATGTATTGTATAAATGGCTCAGTTCACAGTGAATGCAGGAAAATCTCTGCATGTGCTTTCCATTTTGGGAATGCAGTGCGTACCAGTTATGAATTATTTTCACAATTGCATAATGCACAGCATTTTGTGGACATACGATTACAGCTTTTCACGAGATTTTGTAATGTGTGGAGACTCATTTGTAAACCTGTTTCACAGAAACTTACAAGTGAAGAAATTAAGACAAAGTATTCTAATTTCCCTACTGTTGTATGTAGTAAAATAATATATTTATTGTGAAATATTCATCTTTCATTTAAATGTATTTTGAAGTGCATTTGTTTTACAAAGATTTGTCTTAGGTATAATAATAATAATAATACTGAAAAAAGTTATTTTTAATGATTTGTCTTCCTACAACATCAGTGTGAATGTAATGCAGATTGAAGCGCTTTTTCACAATTACAAACAGGTTTCGTCCACTTTAAGTCAATGCACACTGAACATGGGTAGGATCTGTTCATCTTCCATCTGTTCATCTTTCCAAACACGCACGGATGATTTGTTGACACTAAAATCTATAACATGCATTTAGAAAATAGATGAATTTTCAAGCCAAAGTCAAACATCCTGACATTGCAATAATGGGAAAGAATATGTGTCTGCAATTGATGAGACATCTGTGGCTAAAATCCCACTCTCTCCATCTTCTATTTACTTATTTATAGACTGCAGATGATGGCCACAAAACACGTGACTTACTCCACAATATATATCCATCTAATGTTGTATATTGATCGATATCTACAGGCCTGGTCGTCTAGTGATCACAACCCAACATTCAATTTATTTATGGGAGAACTTTTTAAGTGTCAGATGCAAGATTAGTCTATTCGTTTTTATATATCTTCATTACACCTTAAATGGCAAATAATGACATTTTGCCAAAGTTAAAGAGTTTTAATGACATGCTTATTTGACGGAAAAAGCCTAATCCTTGGGTAAAGTGTTCAGTCTCTCAGGATCGGAGAGCAAAAGCAGCAATAGAAAGGGAAATGACTCTTACCCTAAAGAGAAACACATGAAAATAGAAAGAGGAAGTTGCTGCTTCTGACATTCTTTTCAAAGCCTTCAATAAGTTCTGATAAGATCACTGGCAAAAACAGTCTATTTTAAATGCAATAATTCTTCAAATAAAACTATCAACACAAGATAAACTGTTCTAATCACAACACAAGAAGCACCATCTTTCCTTTTTTGCACAAATGATTCATGTTTGTAATAAAAAAAAAATGTAAATAATGAAAATGTGGGTCACATTTACTTTGCAACTAGTTTAACCACATTGGTTTGCTCAACCCGACATACAGTTACATTATCTGCATTCTTCTCAATGGAACTGCCACAGAGTTAAACCAGTAATCAGAAGCGCACCGAGAGGAAAACATTCAAGCGTATACATGTTGAAAAATATGTGTGTCAAAATGTTCGATATCGGCACGGCTGTTATTCGGCCATAGGCACAAAGCCGCATGACTTTACCACAGTATGTAGAATATTCTTTCATTACTTTATGCTTTGGTTTGACCTCCGGGTCTTTGCGCGCACGCAGTTTAGACGATTTCATTTATTACAACGTGGGTGTTTTAGGTTTGTTGAGTTGCGCCGCTGGCCTTCAGCGTAAACGCGGGGTAAGCTGTGCTCAGCCCAGCTGTGATCCAGAAGAGAAAGTAGGTCAAACCAATGGCACTCAAAGTGTTTCGGGCAGCCTGATCTCTGTGTGCTAAAGCACTTATAGCATAGAGGTGATTTACATCCATTATCCACTTTTGCTGACTGTCAACATTTTCGCTATACAGGACCCACACCGTGACAGTGAAGAGTGAGTGAGAGAGAGGGAAATAAGAGAGAGAGAGACCTCTTCATGGCTGTAGTTAAACTTGGGTCGGCTGCTGTGTCAAACATATACAATGACTAACCAATCTGATATTGGTTAGTAAAACAGAGATGCGGTGAAATACCTTCGCAGTTCACATGGCTTTCAGAGTTGAGGTGTGGGAAGTTGGTTTTTGGTAACAGAAACCAGTTAATTCTGGTAGTATATTGTATTTTAGAAAAGATGGCTACTCCGCATTTTGAACTTTTTCATTTGCATTTGCGATATACACTTAATAAAAAAGGACTATAATGGAATTGGTTTTTGTTTTTATGCTGCTTGATGTTGTAAAGCAGAAACCAGGAGAAGGAAAGCCACTGTAAAGCTTTAAGAGACTCAGCAAATGCTAGAGTAGAGCTACATTAATTGTTAAAAGATCACCCACGTGTTCATTCTTCTTCCTAAATGACAGCGATTCGGCTACGTCTATTAAAACTCCAATTATTGTATGATCAGAACGTAACATTCAGATCTGCATTGGCGCTGGCGCTGACCCACAGAGAGCAGCAGTTTGCATAGATATGAAACAGGTATGTGAAAGCTTCACAATCACAGCGTCATTATTTCTGTAACAAAAATTGTAATGTGACAGAAGTACTGAGCTAAAAGTGTAGTTCAGATGCCTTAGGCCACGTCCACACGATGCCGGCGCGTTCCTTATCCGATCTTTTTTTCCTCGTTAAAAAAAAAACAATCAGCGTCCACACGATACCACTGAAACCGACTGAATCTGGTGTAGTTTATATGCCAGACCAGTATGGGGCGCTGTAATTCTGCCACAGATATACACTACACACAGAGAAGAAGACTTTGAGCATGCGCATTGTTGTTGCTGTTCAGTGTTGCCAGATTGCTGTTTTCCTTTTGGTCACGTCCGACCGGGAAAAAATGCATTGGGCTGGTTGATAAAATTTGGGATGGTTTTTGATACATAAAATCGCTCAAAATTTTCATTATTTATAAGAGTACGCACTTTGGGCTGGTATTTTTTTTAAATGGGAGGGTTTTAAGCTGTAGCTGCGCTGGAATCTTCAGTCCAATCTGGCAACACTGTTGCTGTTACCGTGACGCAGCCGACACGTGATGTGATGACATCATCGGTAAACAAAAAATATACGGATTGGCCGTCCACACGAGTCCGCAAGGGTGTTGTTCTCAGATCTATCCACTTTAGGACCCGGTATAAAAAGTGAGCGGATTCAGTCTCCCAAATCGCTGGATGCGTGTGGACGGAACGCCAATCCGATAAGAAATGTATGCGGATGCAGTGATCCGTGTCTCCGTGTGGACGGGACCTTAGATGCACTGATGTCTGCAGTAGCAATCAAAACCTAAGTTGATGCTTCAAGTAAAGATTGTGCAAGTGTTAAAAAATGTATTTATCATTGAATCATTCATTCAATAAATTCCGGTAGTTAAAAAAATGCTGATTCATCTTGTCATGAAACAAGTGAAGTATTTATGAGTCATTGAATCATTCATTTAAAAAAATTATTACATTTTTAAACAGACTGCAGCAACCTAGTAAATTACAGTTCATTTTTTCTGTTTAGTTGTCTATTCAGAATTGTGTGAGAATCGTGATCTATATTTTAAACAAAGACATTCAACCACCATTTACTCCAGTACAAATAACAAAAACTGTTAATAAAAATGAACTTAAATTAGATTTCATTTAATACTGACTTTCATTTAATAAAACTTTAAGCCAGTTGACATTCCATATCCAGTTCCCAATCATATCTTGCAGTACTTGACAATCTTTTGGGATCGTTAAGATTTTAATGTTTTTGAATTAAGTCACTTATGCACGGCATTAATATTGTGAAAATGTGAAATATTATTACAATAACTGTTTTCTATTTGAATTTATAATTTATTCCGGGGATAAAAGCTGAATCTTTAGTCTTCAGTATCACACGATCCTTCAAATACATTCATGCATTTGACAGACGTCTTTATCCAAAGCAACTTTTACTGCATTCAAGAAACACACTGACATTCTAATCAGTTCTTGCTTTCCCTGGGAACCGAACCCATGTCCTTGGCGTTGCAAGCGCCACGCTCTACTGTTTGAGGTACAGGAAAGCATCCTAATAAATCTTTCTATTAAGATTTGCTGTTCAAGAAACTACTCTTTTTT
The DNA here is from genome assembly GCA_037043235.1 of Rhodeus uyekii. Classification (NCBI taxonomy): domain Eukaryota; kingdom Metazoa; phylum Chordata; class Actinopteri; order Cypriniformes; family Acheilognathidae; genus Rhodeus; species Rhodeus uyekii. The sequence goes on along the minus strand of JAWRVZ010000091.1, from coordinate 284,001 downwards.
TTAAGAGGCATTTGCTGTTGAGTTGGAAGAATAACACTGTCACTGCTGTATAAATCACCGCTGTCTGGAGTCTCTCTGTTTAGCTACAAGTGTAATCAAATTGCATCTGGCCAAACGGAAATAAAAGCCACTGTGTGTTTGCATTTTAGTAAAACAGAGCTGATTTTATTCAGGTTCAGAGCACTTTAAATCAACGCACAAACAAAGTCTGTTTTACGCGGCTCCAAGGACTTGTTTTTTCTTTCTTTCAGAAAACCTGTACTTTCACTAGTCCAAAGGTCCTCAAAGTGGGGCTGGTTAAGTAAAGTTAAAAATACCCAGTGGGTGTGCTGGAGGGGGGAAAGGAGAAGAGAGGAGAGAGAGACTAGGAGGAGAAGGAAGAAACAAGCTACTTATTCACAGCTGCCTGAGAGTGCCATCGATATTAAAGGCAAGAGCGATTTGAGCAAAGCTTTCATGAAGACTGTCTGAGTCACTATAAATCAAAGGGTTTGGCTCAATTAGATCCTCATTCAAGATGGAGAGAGTCACACAGGAGATAATAAAAATAAAAAAATGCAGCAAAACAAAAGGGGTGTGAACCGACTGCATGTTTGCGTGAGAAAAGTGGCGCCACTGACCTGATACCAACCGTGTTTGCCGCATAGCGTGCACAGAGGAGAGAAAGTGAGAGACAGATAAACAAAGAGAAAGAGAGAAAGACAGCTCCTGTCTAAGCCGGCCGCAAGCTATTAAATGTCACTCAGGTTGGGACGCAGTCGCAAACAAGCACAACTCCCACTCAAAACCTGCAGACCACAAAGACCTGATAATTGAGCCCACATGTAAATTAAAGATGAAACCTCTCTTGTGTTTCACCATCTGTTCATGCTCTCCGTGACTCAATCACTAACTGACTGTTTTTATGTCCAGAACCACAAACTATTTAGATGATTTTTATGGTGCACTTTCAAGTTATTGCAACATTTTTTCATAAAACGTCTGACTATGTAGTGACCCAGTGATGGCAGATAAATCATTTCGAGTCAAGATGAAGCAGGATCTATTTTGAAGCTGTATGACAAATATCTAAGTGAAAAAGTGTGTACAGTGAAGGAAAAAAAGTAGGGCGACACTTGGTTTTAAACCATCAGGAATTTATTGGATTGTGAAACAGTGGGTGTTACTTGTGGGTGTTGGAGCCAAACTTTTGAGGAAGCTTTTGGATTTCCCAAAAGCATCGTGGCCGAAGTAGATCGTAGAACCATTGCCACCAATAGTCAAGCATGATGCTTTAGAGAAACGTAGCCCGGGACGGGGGGGTGAGTTCATCCTTGAAAGGATCTCAACATTTATTTTACGAATCTATCAAAAGTTGTTTGCTATTATTACTGTAACTCAGGTGTGTCCAACCATGATCCAGAAAGGCCACCTTCAAGCAGAGCCCTAATTAAACACCTGAACCAGCAGATCAAGATCTTCAAGGATTCTGAGCTGAACTAACCCCCCCCCCCCCCAAAAAAAAACAAAAAACAAATTATTTGTTTGTTTTAGCTTTATTTTACACTTTTGAGCTTCATCAACTTAATTTTATTTAGCTGATAAGGGAACATCTCTAATTGTAAGTCATTTTTAAAGGTTTAAGATTTTGTACTGGACGCCCCTGCTATTTAATTACTGTGCTTTAAGGTTTTATAAAGGCTCCTTTATCTACTATGGTGGCCTAAAACAATGACTAAATATTAGGGATGTAACGGCAGATGTATTCGTCCTGAACTGTCACGGTTTGGTGGATACAGTCAGACGACCAATACAGAAAGGGCCCGACTGCCACAAGAGAAGAGAGAGCAGAAGAAGAGACCAACCAACCCGAAACTTGAGTTCAGATGGCACGCGAGAGCCTGCTAGAAGCCAATATTCACTGGGTTTTGATTCGTTTTTGTGACGCGCTCCACTAATTCACAGAAAGGCAGAAAGTTTAGTTTTTTTCGTGAGTGTACACAAATAAAAATAGACTTTTTACAGTTTTGAATGTCTTACTCTTATTTGTAAGACTATAATTTATGCCATAAGTTGTTTCTGCGGTTATAATGAGGCAAAGTCATCTGGCATTTGTGTCGCAGAAGTCCTATTGCTAAAGTCCAGGGATTAAGTGTGCGTGTCCTGGAAATGGGTCACTGTCTGCTCATGGAAAGGTGAAGTAGGCTCAGATGTAGATTGTACTTTTTCTCCTTGAACTTTGTGCATCCTCATGTTTTTAAAATTATTATTCTATAGAGGTATCACTACAGTTTCAGCCACTTTGAGCTTTGAGTTCAGCTTGAGCTTTGCGATTGTCTGTACAAAGAGATTCATCAACAAATCAGCGCAGTCATTTTGTGTCAGACATGTTTGATTTGGGGGTAAAGTTATATACCCTCAGTTATATATTGTATTGAAAACTCATCAATTAATTATTTACCATCTTGTATTCTGCATAGCTGTAAAGTTTGTGTCAGCTTTTATTAAAAACATTTTATGACATGTGGTTCTACAAAGGGATGGCTGGATAATGTTAGACAAACCCAGTTTGCCTTACAAAGCAAATTTAGGAGGATAAATAGAAATGAGCACAAAGAAGCCGAGGAACTCTGTATTATCTGCATGATCGCTCGATTACCCGAAATCGGCTTAGTGCAATTATGACGTTTTGTTTTTGTTTAGGATTTTTAATAAGTGTGTTAGTGAAGCTCTGTGATCAGTAATAAGCACTGCGAGCTTCAGTCAATCATAACTAGCTAGTAAATCAGTAAATTGTGTTCACAAATTCGGCCACTGGGAAAGACAGTAAAGGACACTGGCTCTTTAAACATTGGGACACTGATGACTCTATTTCCAGCGACATGAAAACGTCCTCATTGTACAATGCCACTACTGGTATTTATGAGCAACCGCAGAACTGATTTCTTTCTGACTTGTAATGTTACTTAAAGTACATTATGATAAATACTGTGGTGGTTGCATATATGTGTAACATTTTAGCCATAAATAAATTATAAATTTTATGAATTATAAATTATGCCCATTACCCGTCTAGTGGTGTATGTTTACGCTGAAATATAATAAAAATAATGGTTTGCATTTTAAAAAACATCTATCAGATTATGTATAGTGAGTTGCTCATGTGAATCTAGTTTCGTGCTTCAGAAATTCCATTAAGGGGACATAGTGAGCCTCGATGCCTCCTGGTTTTCACAGTGCATTGTGGGACATTTATGTGGCGAATGTTTCAGTGTCATGGAAGGATTCTGCGATTGAGACGGCCCTTAAAATGTCCGACACCCTCAGCAGTGCCCACACTACTGAACTAGGGAACTGATTGAGACGCACCTATTATATTACATTATAAAACTAAATTTATTCTCTTGTGAACAGGAGTGTTTTTACCCGTGTAGTTCAGTGGATGCATAAAAGGCTCATATTTCATATTAAACACATACATTTTAATTTTAATTTTGCACACCTACTGACAAAAAATTAAGAAACAATTGCCTAAAATTTATAATAATAATATCATATTTTATAATAAATCCTTGATTTATTATTTATAGTCATAGGCTGTCTGCACATTACCAGGTAACCCAGCAGTTTTTGTTTTGTAAATTAATTTTATTATTATTATAACAATGAAAATTTTATTGCAATATAAATATTTCTTACTTTGTAAAATGTTTTTATTTAGCAATAATAATAAATTATAATAATAATCATTAGTAATTTTAATATACAGACCAAACTGTGCAGCCCTACAAACAAGCACAACAAACCAGCTGTTCTTATATTTAGTTTGTAAAATAAATAAATAAAATAACATTTTAAATTGCAAATTGCTATTTTAACCAAAAACAAAATGCAATTAGATATTTTCCCCAAATCGTGCAGCCCAAATACAAAACGTAAAGAAACAGCTAGAATATCAATTGAAGTTCTCGTCACTTTTATCTCAACTCAAGTTTCTTAGCAGCTGAAATGCCTTGGTGCTTTAGTAAGATTTAGGGCTGGTTGATAGGATAAAATATCAATGATATAAGTTAGCATCCAGATCTATAGATCTATATTGTATTTATAGTGTTTTCTAGCATAAAGTGTTCACAGGCTTTGCTTTATTTACTTTCCCTGGTGTCAAAGTCAGTTGCATTTAAATGTCAGGAAACCAGATTCCTGGCACAGACAACTAGTTCTTTGGTAAAGTGAAAGAAACGACCGTCGAGCTCAACCGTTTTTAATTTAAGCAGATAATCGTTTGTTTTCCTCCCATTTTTAGTTTTCCCAGTTAAATCCAGTCATGCTGCAGGATGTTTTACCACTCAGTCCTGCTGAGGGGGTGCGTCCTGGCGGGAAAGAATTTAGTTTGTACTTTTATAACACAACAGATGCTTTTCAGCTTTGTAGCTGATTGTTTTTGTATCAGCCCTACAATTGAGAAGAAGAAAAAAGACCTGTGCAAGAGTACATTCTGTTCACTGTTTAGTGGTTAATTCACTAAAGGAGACTGCACTGTACTAATTTCCTCGAGGGGTACTAATGCCGCTAGGAGGAACAAACCGTAATTTGCAATACTGTCTGTTCAAAATAAATGGGAAAAAAAAAAAAAACTAGAATTGGGGATTTGTTTTGTTTTTTCCTGTTGTGCCGAGCTCGTCTCGAACTCTGACTTTTGTGTACCGTTACACCCCTATTAAATAGTTTTTTGACTATTTTTGACTGTTGGTTAACATTAAATAAATATTTAAGATTAGGGTTGGGTACCAAAACCCAGTACCATATATAACCGATACATACCGGGCAAAATCAGACATAAGTACTACCAAAACAATACATTTAAAGTATGTAAACTCCAAATTGATGTCAATGAAAGCTGCGATAACAATGTAACGAGTTTAATTCACATCAGATAAACACTGTGCAAGTAAAGGGCTAGTCACACAGCAAAAATGCATGAATCACGCACAGATTTTCATATGCGTATTTCGTTGGTGGAACGAATGTGGACCATCAGTGATTGTAAGTGGATGTGCGTCGAAGGCGGTTTGTGCGTGATTCAAAAACGGTTCAAACATTTTCCGACGCACGGTCATGAGTCAGTGTGCGTAGTTTATGCGTCGAGTATGCGTGACTATGCGCGGGACACACGTCGGCCGTCAGTGCTTAAGCGTTGGAACTGGTTCGAAACCGCGCACGTCCACTGACGCCCCACCTTCATATCACGCATGAACTGCGCACGTATCACGTTCATTCCACTGACAATGTGGATTCTGAAAGTGCTTGTTCGTGGAACGTTCGCGAAGCGTGCGTGTTTGGACGCATCCGTAAGTGATTCATGCGTCGAATGTTCGTGGAATACTTTGGTCAATTTCTCGATGCACAAGCACGCACTAACCCAATCTGTGCGTGATTTGTGAGTGATTCGTGCGTGATCGGCTGTGTGACTGGCCTTTAACTATAAAGTTCACTCTATTCTTCTCCCACTTTACCAGCCCCTTACATGTATTTTGGGAGAAGTGGGTGAATTGACATGTTGTGTATCTGATTCTCTGATTCACACACTGTTTAGTCTCTTTAAAAGTCTCTTTAAAAGTATCACGTGTGCACCGGTATCGTAAAAAAAACCTAAATGATACCAAACCCCATTTATGATACATTTTGATGCAAAATTTCCAAAGATTTCTTCTTTTTTACATATATATATATATATATATATATATATATATATATATCAAATAATAATAATGAATTGCTCACAATAAGACCAGGCACATATGATAAGTAAGTAAATAGGGCTGATTTTAATTTCTTGTTGACTTCTAGTAAGCCTCCATACTCTTATCAGTGCTGAGATTAGAAGTGATGGCACTGGCATTACATCTGATCTGAACTAGGGATGGGCAATTTTGTCAGTTTTTCCATTTCGGGTATATGTTACACAATGAGGTGAAAAGGTGTTTACCTTTTAATCACTTAAAACTGATTGCCCTCTAAACCTAATAACTAGTTGGGCCACCCTAAAAATGAACAGCAACACCTGTAATCAAGTGTTTGCGATAACTTGCAATGAGCGGTGGAGGAATTTTGGCCCACTCATCTTTGCAGAATTGTTGTTATAGTTGTTGTTCAGCCACATTGGAGGGTTTTCGAGAATGAACTGCCTTTTTAAGGTCATGACACAGAATCTCAATAGGATTCAGGTCAGGATTTTACTTTAACTAGGCCACTCCAAAGTCTTCATTTTGTTTTCTTCATCCACTTCAGAGGTGAACTTGCTGGTGTGTTTTGGATCATTTTCCTGCTGCAGAATACAAGTTCACTTCAGCTTGAGGTCACGAGCAGATGGACTTTCTCCTTCATGATTTTTTGGTAGACAGCAGAATTCATGGTTGTATTTATCACAGCAAGTCTTCCAGTTCCTGAAGCAACAAAACAGCTCCAGACCATCACACTACCACCACCATATTTTACCGTTGATGTGATGTTCTTTTTCTGAAATTAGGGGTTACGTTTAAGCCAGATGTAATGGGACACACACCTTCCAAAAATTTTAACTTTGTTGTATTTTCCCAAAAGTCTTGGTGACTGTCAAGATTGTTTTCTGGCAAAAATGAGACAAGCCTTAATGTTCTTTTTGCTCAGCGGTGGATTTAGTCTTGGAATTTTTGCCCAAGTCTCTTTCTTATGGTGGAACACTGAGCTTAACTGAGGCAAGTGAGGTATGCAGTTCTTTGGATGTTGTTGTGAGGTCTATTGTGACCTCTTGGATAAGTCGTCACTGCGGTTTTGGGGTAATTTTGGTCAGCCGTCCACTCTTGGGAAGACTGGGAAGCCATTTGTGGATAATGGCTCTCACTGCAGTTCGCTGGAGTCCCAAAGCTTTAGAAACGGCTTTATAACAGACTGATTTAGTTTTCCCATTAATAATAACAACCTTCATTTAAAAACTGAATTCTGTATTTACTAAAATTTTAATTTGCTTGATAATCTGAAACATTTAAGTGTGATAAACATGCAAAAAAAGATATTTATATTTTTAAGCATGGCAGATTGGCGCCACACAGCTTGCATTTAACTGTATCAGAAGAAATATACACTATATGTAAGTTACGGCAAGTTACGTTTTCATCATTAGTCGCTGTCACGGCCGAGTACTCATGCACGTCACTAAACTGAACTCATTGACTCTGCCTTAAGAGAAACAAACTTGGTGTTTATTTTAAGCAACTAGCAAAAGCTGAACTATGTGGGTGTGTCACTAATGGCCCGTTCACATGACAAATACACAGACACTTCCTCAAAGACTGCATGCTTGACACGTCATTCTTTAGCAATCAATCAAACTGCTGCAGTTTTGGATGAGCAGGTTTTGGGTCAAGATGCAGAGACCTGTTTCGTGGAGATCACTCAGCTATGTGGCAGTTACATAAATCATTGATAAGTGCAGTCATCTTCAGACTTTCTGACTTACAGTAAACACAAAACAGGCACATTAACAGATTACTTCCTCAGAACTTCTGCCCCACTTTCATACCCTCAGAACACACTTTATATGATTACGTTTTCTACTCACACAAGTCAGGGTTTGCAAATAGGTGAGGAGAGACAGCATTAAAAACATGAGAGAACATGAATGTGAAGGAGGAAATGCTGCAGTGCTGTCTGTATGTTCAGAGTCAGACATTGCAGTCTTGTATTGACAGCATCTTTAAGTAGTAGAGTACTGCGGGTCAAACTATAACAAACCAATAATGGTAGTTGTTAGGCTAATTTAGGGAGAGCAGCGCTGTCTTTAAAACTGACTTCTTTTTTTTCTGGTCTGACCTCTATTTCCTGGCTGTTTCTTACTGGAGGAAATGAATGGCATGATTATTCCCAGAAAACGCGCTCTCAAATTCAAATTATTATTTTGTGCATTCTTTTTCTCTTCAATACTGAATATGTTTTTGGCACAAAAACTATTACAAATAAAATCAGGGATAACTGTTAAAATGGTTCCCCCACTTTTTTGTTGTTGTATTGTTAACTAAAATTATTATTTGAAATAAGTTGTTATAAAAAAATTCTGAAAACAATATATAATCTAAATACTAGAACATTTGAAATGTTGGCAAATAACCAAAGTAAGTTTAACACTGCCAGATATTTGAGCAATGAATTTCCTTGTTGCTTCATTTATTAAGGCCATTATACAAGCTAATTTAAAAAAATGGTGTGACATCCTTTTAAACTAAATCACGCCTGGCCGAGTTTTCTGGATAATTTCGTTCTAGCAGGAAAACTCCTCCGTACTACCATTGGTCCGTGCCGATTAAGTAACGGGTAGGTGTGGCTCAAAAAATAAGTCTTTCAAAGAAGGCTTTGACGTGGAAACCTTCGGGTTAATTTTTACTGCTCAGTCTGTCTAGGTCAGACATGCGTGAGTAAAAACATAAACGCAGTTGAGTTGTGTTGTCAAAAAATATAGATATTTCAATGTTGAAATAACTGAAACGATTCTACTTTTCCTTTTCTGCAGTATCGATACATCAATACCAGCTCTCAAATTTGTCAGCGATTGACAGTTTTCACCCGCCTCCTCTCATTCCCTCCGGTTGAATAGTTTTGCTATTACAGATCCGCAATTGTACAGAATTTTGTTAATTCCCACAAGTTGCTCACTGATCTATACAAGTTCTGCGCACAAACAGCTTGCGAGTACCGAATTTTTTCTTGGCTTACTGTGCTTAAACGATCAAACACACAAAAGATGTACAGCCAAAACAAACTTTGTTGCATTATCTTCCTGTTATCTCTGTAAAGCTGCTTTAAAACAATCTCTATTGCAAACAGAGCTATATAAATAAAGGTGACTTGGCTCGGGAAAATTGTCAAAATGCCTGTCTTTTTAAACACAGTCAGTTTTGAAATGTAAATAGTTGATAAATAAATAGGGTAAATGTTGTGTAACAGCATATTTGATCTGTGCATGAGCTCTTAAAGTGACAGAAGCCTAATAAACCTCCTGCTGTCAGTCATGATCATCACATAACAAAAGACAAAGAGAAAATCCCTCTCTGCTCTTGACTGAACAACTTTGATTGTAACCATTAAACTACTGTATTTTCCCGCATATAACCCGTTATACCAGACTTTACAAACCCCGCAGGGGGTGCGGGTTATATAAGGGTGCGGGTTATATCACCCATTTTTTACACGTAATAATATTTCAATATATTTGTTACGCAAGTCAAGTCACCTTTACTTATATAGCGCTTTTTACAATACAGATTGCTTCAAAGCAGCTTTACAGTGGTCTCAGGAAAACATTATAAAAAAAAGTTTGTTTGGCTGAACGGCAGCATTAAAAGAGCAGGCGAATTAATACAATTGATGAATATTAAGTGTTAAGATTTGATTATTGATTGATTGATTATGTAAGGACGTAAAGGTATTTTCTTTCTGTTTTTCTTTCTTGCGAGGGTTGTTGTCTCTGGCGCTTGTACTGTCAGCTGGCGCTGATAGGCTGTCTGACCTGTCAATCATGCAAGAAGATGTGATTGGCTGTGCTGCATGAGGGGGGGCTCTTCTCATCTCATCCGATGATCAACACCTGTAGAAACGCTTCTTAAGGGACGTGCTGCTGCACAGTGGGAGAGACTGCTTTTTCTTTTTGTTCTGATTCTGACTGTTTGTTTTCTTACTGTGTGAATTTCGTGCACAAGCACTGTGTACCGAGCCTGAACAGTTATGGATAATTGACGTCATGCGAGCAACATTCGAAATTCAAAATGTGAACTTGCACAAAAAAAGTTCATCAAGGGTGCGGGTTATACCAACGATTTTTTACACAAAAACCCAAAACCCGCTGGCTATATGAGGGTGTGGATTATCTGCGTCTGCGGGTTATATGCAGGAATATACAGTATATTTAATTTTTTTTCTCATTTATTTACAAATCTGTATTTCATTTTTACAGTGAAGGCTATCCAGTGTTATTTTACATTTAATGTTTTAATTTCTGTAGTATTTCTACCTCAATACTACTGTTGTATTCATTTGCAATTTGTTTATGGAGTGCCAAATTGCAGAGCTTGTGTATTTTTGTTGAGTGTTTCTTTTATTATCAAGTGGAAAGCACAAGGCACATATGCATTTACATATAAACACCTGCTCTCAGCAGCTCTCAGGACGCCTATAAAATAGTCGAGAGCTTCCATTAAACAATCGCTACAGACATTTCTATAATTCTTCCATGGTTTGAAGAAATTTCTCAGACTTTAAGGCAAAAATTAAAAAGGATTCCCTGGCGCTTGTCATTTGCATCTGTAACTGAAGCACTGACCCTCCTGGTGGCTTTCATGGCTTACCTGGAATAGGAGCTTGTGTAATTTTTGGAAAAGCATTCGCTGGCCCTCTGCTGAATTCCACTCGCATTCCCAAAGCCCTGGCCTCTGCTCCAACTGTCTTCTGAAGAGCTCAGAGACGTGTACATGTTAAAGACAGGCTTCTGGTCTTTCTGTTGACCGACAGCAGCTGTGGACGAACTGGGCCCAAAGAGGAAGCTCTGTCCACTTGAAGTGGTGACACCACAAATGTTAATGGGTGTGCTGTGGAGACCCATCTGACAGTAGTTAGTCCCATCGACGTTCTCCTGTTTGATGACTCCTGGAGTACACAGCTGGAGTATAGAGTCTTTCTCCACCTTCACAGTGGCGGTGCAGGGGGAGCTGGAGGTGCTCGCGCCGTTAAGCATGTTGCTCACCGAGATCATGGCCTTCGAGTCCCTCTCTGTATTTGTCGGCAGGTCTGCAAGCAGAGCATCTTCACCTATGGTGGAGAGGAACGCGTCATCCGCCACATAGAAATCAGAGGGCGATCCGTCCAACTCAAAGTCCTGCAGGAGGTCCAGAGTGTTGTCACTAAAGAGCTTATGGTTGCCAACATCTACATCTTTCCCAATGGTACCAAAGGAATCTTGGTCAAGGTCCATATCGCCTTTATCCATGGGAGAAAATTCCTCTGTTTTTAAAGGAAAGAGATTGGGGTCGACTCCACCGATCAGGGAGTCCATTGAAGGGGAGGTGCTATTGAGGTCTGCAATGCTGGCCTCCAGACCTGAGAAGCTGTCCCCCATAGTGAAAGAGCTCAGGGCCTGTTGTTGTTGAGCCCTGTGCTCCTTCCCAACCGCTTTGAGCTCTGAATCGTCCACAAACATGCCTAGAGTGGAGGTAGTGTGCTCCTCTGGAGTGGGGGAATTGCTCAGGCCGTTGGGAAGGTCCGCAGAAACTGGCTGCATCAGTGGACTGAGCTGAGGAACCAGGGACGTGGGGGCGACAGACATGGCACTTTGTATTCCGCTTCGTAAAATTCCCTCAACTGGGCTCTTGCTACTGTAATCCATCCTATTCAAACGCTCATCTCTCTTGCCGCCATTCTTCAGTCCTTCTTGATCCATCGGGCATTACTGCGGTCAAACACAACAAAACAATTACAGCTTCTAAATCACCATAAATAACATCACTAAAAAAAGCATAGTTTACTGGAAATAACATAAAAACAAAACATGATTAAAAGAGGTAGACAAAAATGCACCATGGGAACAAACGTTTCCGCAATGAAAAACATTTCCCCCCAGTCCATCTACCAAACCATTTATAATCACACACATCCTCCTGTGCCTTTCATACTCGCATTCACTGGCATAAATGTGTCGGTATATGTATTTTAATTTTGTACATATTAATTGTCAAGCTACTTTTTTTAAAAACTTTTTTAGAAAGGGGGGGGGGGGGGGGGGGGGGTCTAGGCCTAAACTTCACCAAGACAAATTTCTTGAGTGTATATATACGCATACTAGACAGTAAATCTCAATCTGATGCTAAAATAGCTCAAATTTACTAGTAAATTGGCAAAACCGTGCAAACGAAGTTTTAGCCACAACAATAACGGTATTGTGTGACGTCATAAACAACTAATCACACAAAAACACCAGCGTGTAGTTGCACGTCTCTTCATAAACATCACACAAACTACGGCTATGTATGTTTTTCGAGTATATATTTTCACACAGGATTATTTATCGATACTGAAACGTTTTAAAATAACAGCAACACCGTTGCTCAAGCCAAAGTCACGCGCACAAATTGACGTTTAAGTGCCTCGTAAAATGTCAATCTTTAACGTCATAAACACTATTTTATTCTTTTAACGCCTCGTCGTCTGCAGCGTTCATCTCTCGACTAATGAGTCAGAGGGGAAAAGTAATTAGTTAAAGTAAACAGATAAACCTCGAAACGTTGGAAGCACGAGCACTGATCTCGCGAGCACGAGCGTCGGGGTCGCGCATTAAGGCCTACTCACACCCACTGCTAATCCATCACACACAGACGAGTCAATCACTCACATTAAACCCTCAACCGTGCGTAGAAATAAAAACCCTAACAGGGTTTAACAACAACTATTCAGCGACAAATCGTCGCGAGTTCCGCTCATTTAAAACTAGTTGCTATACTTTTATGCTATCAGAGCCAATATTTGTATTCAGGCGCAGCGTTAACACGAAAATAAAAACAAAAATCGGATTTAAACGTGAAAGAAAATGCATACCTTTTGATATTGACGTTCCTGTTTTGATTCGTTGCCTCATCTGTCATTGTTTTTGCGTTGCGGATTCTGTTGAACGCGATTAGCAGCGACATGAGCTTCCCTGCAGCCTGAGGTCGTTTCACAAGAGCAAGAGCAATCGCAGGATCTGTGGGAAAAGGGGAAAAAACACCGCGGGTCAGGTCTCGTCCCACGTTTTACTGCGAATTCATAGCCCAATCTGGGTAATCCAGGCAATAATCTCGTTTTCGACCATGAGAAAAGAGGCGTGCCATAAACCCTAAACCATAAAAACAATCAAAATGGAGATTACAGTAGAGGATCCGTGGCGACACTGTTTACAACATGCAGTGCGACCTATTGGCAGTGATGAGTTATTACATCTCGCCTCTTGTTACACAGGCTTTATTGGGTGAGATGAGATGTGCGTCGGAGTAACCTCTGTGACATCACCACAATAAAACATCCCTCTCTCTCGTTAGTGAAAAAGTTTTTTTTCTTGAAAATATCATGTTACTTCAACTGAAGTGCAGCTTTTAGAGTAATTACTGAGATAAACACCAAATTATGTACAGTGGATTTAAAAACGTTTACACCCCCCCTGTTCAAACAGATGTTTGTGTGTGTGTGTGTGTGTGTGTGTGTGTGTGTGTGTGTGTGTGTGTGTGTGTGTGTGTGTGTGTGTGTGTGTGTGTGTGTGTGTGTGTGTGTGTGTGTGTGTGTGTGTGTGTGTGTGTGTGTGTGTGTGTGTGTGTGTGTGTAAAAAGAAAAAAAGATATAATAAGGAAAAATTACAACCTGTGCAATGTCACTGGACACCAGAAAAAAACTTAATTTATTGAATACATTTTAAATTGGGTTTGAGAATAAATCATTAAGCTCATGTGAAAACGAGTGCCTGTCTTCACCTGAAGTGATAAATCTCAGCTGTTATTGTAAGATTTGTCTGACATCTTGGTTGCATGCATTAAATAAACAACAGAATACAGACCGTCATCAACAAGTGTGGAGAGTTTGACACTACAGTGTCATTAGCTAGAATTATATAGGTTATACCTCCAAAATTGATGAGAAGGCAAAAAGAAATCTGGTCATGGAGGCTGTCAAGAGGCCTATTGCAACATTAAAAGAGTTGCAGCTCATTCTGGCAGCTCAAACACTCAGCACATCAGCACAAGAACACCACACCCACGATGAAGCACAATCATGCTTTGGGGCTGCTTTTCTTCAGCTGGAACTGGGGCTTTAGTGAAGGTGGCAGGAATCATGAATAGCTCCAAGTACCAGTCATTTTTGACACAGGACCTTCTGACCTCTAAAAAGCTGAACACAAAGAGAATGTCCAGCATGACATCGATCCAAAACACTCATCTAAATCAAAATAATGAGAAAGAATGTCTTCAGCAAAGAAAGATAAATGTTGTGGAATGGCCCAGCCAGAGCCCAAGACCAAGCAAATCTGTTGGAGAACCTGAAGAGGGCCATTCACATGACATCCCCTCACAATTCAACAGATCTGGAATGATTTTTGCAAAGAAGAGTCACAAAGAAACAGCTGTTTTAATAGACTTTTTAAAAATATATCCTGTAGGTGACAACTAAGACTTTTTTGTTTCATAGGTAAGTTTTGGAGTGGAAATATTATTTCAAACATTGAACGCACATGCCAAGTGATCACTCAGTATTAAAAGGTGATGATATTTCTCATCACCTTGAAAAGTGGTCTCACATGCTCTCCAGCTCTTGTTGCAGTTGTAAAAATCACTTCTCAAAGGTCTTTGATACCAGAATCAGCCTTTATTGTTGTAACATAAAGCTGGAGAAGAGACAACTTGCAATCTTTGCTCCATTTACAAATATATACCTATACATCCTTCCCAAAATGGCCAGACACCCTATTTATGTTCTTGGGCAAAGGTATTTTACCACGTGACACACATACAGTAGTACCTTGAGATATGGGTGTCCCGACATACGAGTATTCTGAGATACGAGAAAGCCGTCAAGCAGCTTTTCAAGCCTTTTTTGCTTTGAAATACGAGCAAAGATTTGAGATACGAGCAGCTTACAGATGCTGACGCTAGGTGTTCAAGCACTCGGAGCAGCCCACGTTCCTCACTCGTTCACTTCACGTGATTGTTGACTTCCTTACGCATCTCCTGCAAGTCTTCCTGTGGTGTGTCCTGTGACTCCACTAGAGGGCCATCTTGGTTTTTCAGTGGGGGTTACCGGGGGCGATGAGGGATTCACTAGCATTAAGCTGGGAGCAGCACAAGTTATGTGTGTTCAATAATAATAAATATGAGGTTCTGAGGCATACATTATTGTGCGTCTATCCAATACACTTCCGTATTATGTTTGTGTTATCTACGTAATTTACGTAATCCCTCCCTCCTCCTCCTACTGTATCTTCTATCTCGAAGGTAAGAACTCATAATTAAAACCACATTTTTTCATATCACAGGAATCCTTATATGCTATATATTTTGTGTGTGTGTGTGTATGCCTGTATAGGAATTAAAAACATGTTTTTTCCATCGTTATAAGCACTAATAAGGAGGTTTTTAGAGGGCCGGAATGGATTCATTTTTTTTCTATTATTTGAAAAAATAATTTGAGATACGAGCAATTCAAGTTACGAGCAGAGGTATTACTCTACTATTCTTGCTGTACCAGACATAGCGTTCCCCAGGCTTCAGCACAAAGTCAAAAAAGCAGACAGCTAGAGAAATAATAGTGTTTAAACATGTAGCTATATTTCTGTATATTAAAATACTTATTTTATTTTTAAAACAATTTTTTTTGAAAAACAATACCATTATAGTCTCTGTGTAAACTAGAAAAACTCGAATTTGTGAAAACTGTGACATCACGCACATGTGTATTACTTGTGCAGCCTATAGGTGCATAGAGTTTCTTTACATTGCCAACTACTGGCCTGGAATGAATAATACAGGTAAGGTACTGGAAATCATGCTGGAAAATGCATTGTTGGTCACCAAACTGTTCTTGGATAGTTGGGAGAAGTTGCTCTCGGAGGATGTTTTTGTACTATTCTTTGTTCACTCTCTTGGCTGAGAAGCAACCCCACACATGAATGTCTTAGAATGTTTTACTGTTGGCATGACACAGGACTGATGGTAGTGCTCACCTTTTCTTTTTCCATGGACAAGCTTTTTCCCGGATGCCCCAACCATTGGGAAAGGAGATTTATCAGAGAAAATGACTTTATCCCAGTTCTCAGCAGTCCAATCCCTTTATCTTTTGCAGAACATTAGTCTGTGCCTGATGTTTTTCCTGGAGAGAGGTGGCTTCTTTGCTGACCTATTTGACACCAGACCATCATCCAAAAGTCTTCGCCTCACTGTGCGTGCAGATGCACTCACACCTGCCTGCTGCTATTCTTGAGCAAGCTCTGCACTGGTGGTGCCCCTTTTTGTGCAAAGCAATGAAAACTGCATGTGTCTCCTTGCAGGTAACCATGGTCAACAGAGAAAGAATAATGATTTCAAGCACCACCTTCCTTTTGAAGCTTCCAGTCTGTTATTCTAACTCAATCAGCATGACAGAGTGATCTCCAGCCATTTCCTTGTCAACTCTCTCATCTGTGTTAACGAGGGAACGAGAGAGGTCCTTTTGTGGCAGGGCTGAAATGCAGTGGAAATGTTTTTTGGGATAAAGTTAATTTTCATGGCAGAGGGACTTTGCAATTAATTGCAATTCAGCTGATCACTCTTCATAACATCCTGGAGTCCATGCAAATTGCCATCATAAAAAATGGGGCAGCAGACTTTTAATATTAGCAGTGACAATTAATATTAGCGTTTTTCTCAAAACTTTTGACTACAGCTGTACATTCAACATGATAAAAACTGTAATAGTATCTCAATGATGCTAAAAGAACAGCTTTGTAGAAATGCATCTAAGGAGAAACAGCAGATGTAGAAAAGGGTGGAGGAGTAACTAGAAACTGTTTTAGAAACTATCAGGAGAATTTGGTAGAAATCACTAAGCAATATGTTTACCGCAAGTAACAGGATCAAACCCTCACTCTCAAAAGCACACCATGGAGCCGAAAAATAAATAATTGCAATAATGGCACTCTTCTGCTTCCATTAAGCACGAAGGCAGCAGCATAGCCCTCTAAATGCAGAAACATCCAAATCCACATAAATGGCTCCTCTCTGAGGCAGGGGTGGCTGAAATCCAGAGAATACTAAAAATCTAGGTCAATGGATTGCTGCACAGCTACGACAACTCCCTCCTCCGATGTCTATGTGTTATGCTTATGGATGGATGAAGACCACACAGTTTGACCAGTAATCCATGTAATGAAAAGATAATATGTGTCTATAGATGGAATACCTGTAATACAATCGGCAAGCTTATTCAGGGGACGAATGGGATAATGCTAATTTTAATTTGATACATTACATTTCTTAATTTGCATTTTATACTTATTGCATTGATTGAAAATACTCATCCAGACAGGGCTGAATGAGTAAAGAGTGCTGGATGTGTACCTGAAGGGTTGTCCTGCATTATTTAAGTGTTTTAAAGGCAGTGGCTGCAGGCATGTCTTCAACTTTGCATGTCATCATGTAAAACTCCCAAGTCTTACCTGCTTTAAAAAGAGGACTGAATAACATCAAGCAGATGCTGGTAGTCATGCTGGCAGTCTATAGTCAAATGATTCATATCATCTGAGAATTGAGTATTTTTAGCCGTCCCTAAGAGGGAACAAACTTCAGCTCGAATTCAGAAGTCATCATTATGTTCATGCCTGTATTACTGTACGTATTACCACATCAAATTGCGGGTCCTTTATAATGAAACATTATTGCAGATAAAAAGAAAACAGCAGAGCATTTGCCATCTGAATCCCACTCACAGTTTCTCCTGTCGGTGCCTAGCAACACTTTTTCACAGGAATACACAAAATTAGCTGGGTAAGCGTGACCACAGCCTCAAAGCCATCTCTCAGTGAAGCCAAGCTTTGAATTCTTTGAAACAAGATCAGAGCACAAAACCAAAGGTTTGCATGACTAAATAAACTTGTTCTCTAACTCAAAGAATCCTCTGGTTGCACACAATCTTAGGAGGGTTAGGCTATAAGTCAATAAAATTCCATTAAATCTCTGATATGAATGCAGAGTGGATTTTACAATATATTCTGTAAGTGCAAAAGCTATAGAAACGGAAATGCTGCTGAGTTGTAATAGTGACAAGAAATATAGCTACGTTATATAAAGCCAATGCACTATTGAATATCATGTAACACTCAAATTACTGTAACAAATATGCTAGCTGCCCAGTCAGCCAACTGGAACCAAGTTTGTAGGGATCTGTCCGTGGTCCTGAAAGCATAACATACATCGAGGTTCCCTAAAACACAGCAAAGCTGATCTCTGGGAAGGCGTGTGGGATTTGAGCTCAACCAATGTAAATAAATCAATGAAGTTCTAAGATGAAAATGTATATGGGAGCCTAACCAATTCATGTTCTTATCTAGCATGGACATATTTGGAAATCTGGAGAAGAAGGATGCAATGCTTGTATCTTTCCAGCTGTCATTTTCCTTTAAGATGATGTAAGGCTCATCTCCCTAAGAATGGTCTCCCTCCCCCGTCCAAAGCCTCTCTCAGCACGCTGCATTCATTCGCACTACGCTGCTGATGCTCTGGAGAGTAAGGATGCTCAAACTTCCAAACGCACCCTCCTTTTCAACTCGAGATCCTTTTACCGAAATGCAGGGTGGGTGCCAGGTACATGTAGACTAACTGTTTGGGACGGACCATATTTCATGAGAGAGAAGCACTCTTTTGAAGGAAGTTGAAGCTTTTTCATTTTTTATAAGCAGAACTTATTTTTGGATGTTCAGCTGGAGGTTACACGAGCTGCACAATTGGTTCCCTTGGGTGAGAGCTCTTCTATTTCTACAGTATTATAAATAACAGGAGATGTGTGTGCGGGTATATCGTGTGGCAATAGATCCCCAGTCGTATTTGTGGGAGAAGCCTAACAGTCTCATTGTGTCATTTTGATACGTTTATACTTTTACAAGCACTCTGCAGGTCTCAGAGATGCTGTACATAACATCATGGACTGTGGGAGTCTGTTAAACAGTGTGCAGGTTATGTTCCTCTTGACCTTTTTCTCAAAGAGCACAAATCAAAAACTTTTGTATATTCACTTTTTCATTTTTTGAAGTGTGCAACGCCAAAATGGCCCTGACTGAAAATTGCAGGACTTATCAAACGCCCAAGGACAGTGGATGTGCTCAGAGTTGCTCGTCGGATGTGGTTGAGCTCAATGTAGGTGGACAGGTGTACTACACTCGCCATGCCACCCTCACCAGCGTGCCAAACTCACTGCTGGGGAAATTATTCTCCTCTAAAAAGGACATTTCCAACGACCTCGCGCAGGACATCAAGGGACGCTACTTCATCGACAGAGACGGATTTCTGTTTCGATATGTGTTGGACTATCTCCGCGATAAGAACGTCGTCCTGCCGGATTATTTTCCGGAGAAAGGGAGGCTGAAACGGGAGGCTGAGTTCTTCCAGCTGCCCGAGCTCGTCAAAATCCTGACACCAGATGATTATATTCTCACTGATTTTGACGAAGCATCCCAGGGAAGCGATCAGAGACTGTTCCCGGTGTCTTACCTGGACGCGCGCGATAGGCGCTACGGCTTCATCACGGTGGGATACAAGAGCTCGTGCGCCTTCTGGAGGGACGCTGATCCCAAAGCTCGAGGAATACCCAAAATCTTTATTTGCGGAAGGGTCGGTCTGGCTAAAGAAGTTTTCGGGGACACGTTAAACGAGAGCCGGGATCCTGACAGACCACCCGAGCGATACACTTCTCAGTTTTCCCTGAAGTTTCGGCACCTGGAGCGAGCGTTTGATATGCTCGCGGAGAGCGGATTCCACATCGTCGCGTGCAACTCATCCCTCACCGCCTCTCCTCACAGCAGACATACAGATGACAGAAACTGGTCCAATAACACGGAGTATGTCTTCTACCGTAAGTACAGTCAACAACAATGCCAGGCATAATCGATATTTGTCCATAATTAATGAGCTAATTGAGTTAATTGTGTTCAGTATTCAGAAACATTTGGCCACTGAACGCCACGATTGGACAGTCCGAATCAAATATAACAGTGCTAGAATAGCCTAATAAAATCCCAAGTACATGTACAAACATTTATGATCAACTAAATTTGATCTAGAGGCACAACGATGCCTCACACCACTAGGCGGTGCACGTAGTTTGTTCAATTCTATCCTGATCAAATCTACAATCTGTCTCAAACTAATGAATTGTGCTCATTTGTGTAGGGGACGAAATGCACGTCCCTTCAGATAGTTTTCTTCCAGTAAGAACATTGATAGAAGAGAGAGAGAGAGAGAGAGAGAGAGAGAGAGAGAGAGAGAGAAAGCTTTTGAGCCAATGCAGATCTGGAGAATTCCCTCATGTACAGCTCTCAGGGATATGAACAGAGTGTGGTATGAATATTTCAGTAATCTACCACTGTGATGGTCATGCCCCCCAATCCCCTCCCCTCCCACACATACCACACCTCTCTCTTTTTCTCTCTCTTTATTTAAAAACAAGTGCACCTTTTGGATATAATTGTTCTACAGCACCTGCCTTCATTAGTGGTTCATTTGACTTGCTTTTGTCTTAAATGAGAGAGATGTTGCAGCATATGGCCAATTAAAAATCACTTTGTGCTTAATTCCAAACGAGTCCCCCTGGAAAACCTAAAAAGAGTGGGCCTGGAACGGAGAGCTTCTGGAGGACAGTCACGAGATTTTTTGGGGCAAATGGACATATGGCTGCTTAATGATTTGTTCTCTGTTATCAGTATAATTACTGCAGCATTCGGCCCCTCCTGAAACCCACACGTAATGAAAAAAGTATGACAAATGAAGATAATAAAGAGTTAAAAACCAATATATCAACATTCAATCAATAGCTGATGCATTGAATCAAGTCCCCGCCCCACATTTTTCTTTTTCTGTAATATGTCACAATATGGAAGAAAAAATCTATCTCTACGTCCATTTCATTGCAACTTTGGTAGTGAGTAACTTTATTTACTCACTAAGCCCAAGCAGAATTAACCGTTGCGTCTCACACAGTAGCAGTGTTAATTTCAAGAATAAATCAGTGTTCGATTAAAGAGCAAATCGATTAAATGAATGATTCAATGATTCACCTGTTGGGACAGTCATTTGTTTTGTTCTTGAATAATTCAGTGTTTTCCTGAATCTAATGAATGAATAATTCAATGAGTTAGTGTGCTGCTCAGTCAGATTTGAGGACCGGAAATAATTACTATAGAAATCAAATACATTAAAAACATAGATTTTACAATTAAATTTTTTTCAATATAATAATTAGAGATAGGGGTAACGCAAGTAAAGCTTGTACTTAAGTAACCTGTTATAACTTGTATGCTCTGTTTTGTGTTGTGTGTTTTGTGTCGTCTTAGTGTAGTGGTTGTGCTTCTAGACACGGAGACAAGGAATCAGGAACATATACTTTAGTAAACACAGATCTCGGGTACACGGGATAACACGACACAAAGCATAGACAATAGCAGACGCGGACTGAGAGACACACAGGGCATTTATACACACGATAATGTGGAACAGGTGACGAGACAAGGGCAGTGACTGACGGAGCAGGTGAAGGAAATGCATGGGAAACACAGAAGGAAACAGGAAGTGCACGAAAGACACGACTGACATGTTATATTAGCTCTCCCTCCCGGAAAGACTGGTTCTGGTTCTGGAGACCGAGGTGGAACTGCGGCAATGAGCTTCCGAGGTAGAGCTGGACAACCAGAGGACAGAGGAAGGAGGAGCCAGAAGGGACCAAAGGCAGAGGCAAGGCGATGGCTGACCATGGTGGTCGATGGTCTTTGGTGGAGCCGAGGGAGGTAGGAGCCAGGGTGGAGCCGATGTGTCAATGTGCCGATGTGGAGCGATGGGCTCAGAGGTTGGAGGCAAATTCCAGGGGACCTCTGTGCCTGGCGAGGTGGTCTTGATGGGAGCTGGTGATGGGGTGTCGGACACCGGCAGAGGCGAGGCAGATTGCTGGACTAGTTGAGGACGTGGGAAAGGGAGGCTGGGTGAGAAAACAGATGAGACAAGGGGCACAGAAGGCAATTCAGGGCAGAGTTCAGGGCTGGATGGAACCAGCGGGGACAACAGTTCTGGGCTGGACAGGACCAGCGGGGACAAGAGTTCAAAAATCACCTCAACACATCATACAATGCAAACAACAGTCCAGAGATCACCATTAATCCTTCCACCATGATGAGGTCGTGGGCGGGGCTCTCCTCCCGGCCCTCAAGCTCCACTAATCCCCCTTTCTTGACTGATGACGTTGCCGGCTCGCGCACCTGACCTCAGACCTCCTACGTGGGATGTTTTCCGGGGTGATGACTCTTTCTGACCTCTGTCTTGGTTCGTGCTCATCACTCGGCGGTGTGGTCTCCACGGTGCGTGGTGGGCTCATGTGGCGTCCACTCATTGATCGTTCTCGATTCACCCCGCCGACAGTGAATGGTGAGTCGTTACACACCAGCACCCACTCCACGTAGGCAGCAAAATCTTCCTCTGGACCGCCCCCTGGAAGGCGTGCCTTGGACTGCGCGCTCAGCACGGTGCAGTAGAAACTGCAGAGTGCATGGTCCAGGTAGTCAATTTGGCACGCCAAATCTACTTAGTCCCGGGTGTGATCCTCCAGCAGATGGTCTCCCTGCTCCAACAAAAGCAGGGCAACAGCGGGAAAGTCCATTTCTGAAGTCTTTCTGTGGCAATTATCTAGGTCCGTAATTCTGTCATGGGTGCGTGTAGCAGGGAGAGGCGGAGACGAGGAATCAGGAACATATACTTTAATAAACACAGCGCAATGGGACACGGGATAACACGACACACAACATAGACGATAATGGATGCAGACTGAGAGACACACAGGGCATTTATACACAGGATAATGTGGAACAGGTGACGAGACTAACAAGGGGAGTGACTAACGCGACAGGTGAAGGAAATACAGGGAAGGAAACAGGAAGTGCACGAAAGACACGACTAACATGTAAGACCGTGTTTCTGCTCTGTATGAATTATTGTATTAAAGACAATATTGCGTGACCGCGTGACACTAGTGAAGTAACAGTTTTTGTTTTATATTTTTAGTAGTACAGCACTTGATTGGCTTTTTTTTTTTTTTACAGGGAAATGAGACCATTCATATTTATATATAACTATATGTATACAGTGGAATCCGGTTATGTTGACGGCCTCGGGGGTTGCAAAAAAGCATAGAGATAACCGATGATCGAGATAACCAACAGCCAATATTCTGATTTGTTTGATGAAGCGATCGGCATGCTATAAAAATGTACATACACTGTATATGTTTGCTAACAACAAAAGGCATATGTGCACCAACTAACAGCAGATATTTACCAGTATACAATAAAAAACACCTTCGATTCTCGATACAAACCTTTAATTATATTCTCCAACATTGGAAACACAATTTCGCTCACAGTGTAAACCCAGTCACAACACACAAACACATTCGCTCATAACAGTCATTTCGCTCAGACACAGTTCTGAAAGTATTGTACATGCGGTTAATATGGTTTCTTTACAAACTCTAAAATGCTTTGTTGCTTTTTGCCTTTAACATTGTGCTTGAAAAAAAATGCAGTAACAACGTCTTTGTCGATGTCAATGTAATCTGGGAATCCCTGGACAGTGATGCTAACTCCTGCACCTCCTTTTCCAAGATAGCATCTGCAAGGCTTGATTTTTCCGCCACTTCTGCGGCTGCTCGGCACTGTGAGTGAAGTGTCACTGGAGTGAGCGACCATACAGACCGCGATCCACGTGCAACGCAAACTCAGCGCATGCGCAGTGAACTAGGTATGATCATTAGTCACGAGATGACCATGTGAAGTGGCGAATTTGTCCCTCTTTTGTGCTCGATATACTAGGGTTTGGCGACATAAAAGAATCGACATAGCCGATAAGAAAATGCTAAGACAAACACATCGTGTTGTGTTGATCATCGGTTCCACTTCAAAAACGTCGACATAATAGGGTTGGCGAGTTAACCGAGGTCGAGATAAGTGGACTCCACTGTAGATATATATACAGTGGAGTTCGGTTATGTCGACGGCCTCGGGAGTTGCAAAAAAGCATGGAGATAACCGTTTAACAAGATAACCCATATAACATATATTGTATATATTAACATATATTTTCCCACATATAACCTGCAGACGCAGATAATCCGCACGCTCATATAACCAGCGGGTTTTAGGTTTTGTGTAAAAAATCGTTGGCATAACCTGCACCCATAGATTGATGAACTTTTTTGTGTAAGATCACATTTCGAATTTCAAATGTTGCTCGCATGACTTTAATTATCCATAACTGTTCAGGCTCGATACACAGTGCTTGTGCGCGAAATTCACACAATAAAAAAAAACAAGCACAAGTCAGAAGAAAAAGAAAAAAGCAGTC
Source organism: Rhodeus uyekii (assembly GCA_037043235.1). Taxonomy (NCBI): domain Eukaryota; kingdom Metazoa; phylum Chordata; class Actinopteri; order Cypriniformes; family Acheilognathidae; genus Rhodeus; species Rhodeus uyekii. The sequence continues at coordinate 259,855 of JAWRVZ010000091.1, read as the reverse complement.
TCTCCCGCTGCGCTGTTTAGCAGCACGTCCCTTTAAGAAGCGTGTTGTGTTGATCATCGGTTGAGATGAGAAGAGCCCGCCCTCATGGCAGCACAGCCAATCACATCTTCTTGCATGATTGACAGGTCAGACAGCCTATCAGCACCAGCTGTCAGAGTGATAGGGGAAGCGCAGCCAGCTGTCAGAGCGCCAAAGACAACAACCCTCGCAAGAAAGAAAAATGAAAATTTATTGATGTACATGATGTGAGTTATTAAATGAGAATGTACATGCTCGAGTTTTTGGTGTCTTTTTACACAACAGTGTTGCCGCGATTTGTTTGGTGAAGCGATCGGCATTCATCTAAAACAGGGGTTTTCAAAGTGTGGGGCGCGCCTCCCCAGGGGGGCGCCAGAGCATGCCAGGGGAGGCGCGGAGAGTTGTAAAAAAATGATAGTCTAATAATAACTCGCCAAACTTGTATTAAACCTCCTTCATTTTACATTTCCCTGTGATGTCATTCTGTTGCGGGTGCAAGCGCGTCGTTCACTTCAAGTGCCCCCGTCAACAATCGCGCATTGTGTCCACCCCCCCATCAGCAATCGCGCATCGCGGCTGCAACCGCGTCGTTCACTTCAAGTACCCCCATCAACAATCGCACATCGCGTCCCGCCCCCCAGTCAACGATCGCGCATCGCGTCCCACCCCCAGTCAACGATCGCACATTGCACCCCCCCGTCAACAATCGCGAATCGCGTCCACCCGCCCCCCACCCCCCGGTCAACAATCGCGTCACGGTTTTTTTGGAGGGGGGGGGGGGGGGGCATTTGGTGAGTTGTGTCAAAAGGGAGGCCCACTGTCTCAGACTTTGAAAACCTCTGATCTAAAAAAATGTACATACACTGTAGGCCTACTGTGTATATGTGTGCCAACAACAAAAGGCATATGTAAAACAAGGCCAATTCAGCGCATACGCAGTGAACTAGGTATGCAAATTAGTCACGAAATAACCATGTGAAGTGGCGATTTTGTCCCTCTTTTGTGCTCGAGATATTAGATTTCATTAACGAATCGACATTAATGAATTGAAAATACTAAGACAAATAGGGTTTTTGGCGGTTCCACTTCAAAAACGTCGACATAATAGGATTGGCGAGTTAACCGTGATTCAAGATAAGTGAACTCCACTGTATATATATATTTATATTATATTTAATATATATATTATATATAAAATACAAAATACATATAATATATATAAAATACCATTGCTGAATTTAATGGCAGATTAAAGCAAATTACTAAGAATCTCAAAGGGCAATCACATACCTGTCACAAAAAAATCACATAGTATCACCTAAAGCTCACACTAAACTTCACATAAAATAAAATAGATATAAAAATAGAAATAAAATATATTTCTTAAGCAGACTGATTCTAATATTTAAGCAAAAGTGAAGAATCACCCCTCACCAGGGGTGTCATGAAATCATTTTATTGAAAGGACAGGAGTGCTGGTTCACTTGGTGCCCATAGACAGACGAAATAAGAAATGACAAAAGAAAAGAAAAGAAAAACGCCTTTTATCTACTTAGATGGTACTCTATATTAGAATAAGATTTGAAAATCTTGTAGTACAAATTTTACTTAACTTGAAAGGGGACCAGGCTTTAAATCCTAACCTATGACTTATTTTAATAAACCTAACAAATGAACTTGGCAGCTAGAGATCATCATGAATTTTCACTGTTTGAAATAAAAGAAGAAGCAGGTTTGACATTCTTTTCCACAGAAAAAAAGTCATATGACTGTGGAGAGACATGGGGATGGGTCGATGAGTTTTTCAGTTTAAAGCAAAATAAATGAATATATCTATGAATGACTACCTGACTTGTTAGTGTGTGATTTCTACCATAGCATTGTATGTATGCGTAGTTGCGCAATGTAATTTAAAATATTCATTCTGGTTTTGTATTTAAAAGTTGTATTTTTAAAATAACTTGAATGTGCATCTGCATTATACTGGATTGAAACGTCTGTCAAATCAGATAACAAGATACATTTATAATGTAGTTAGATGCATTTCACATAATGGTTGAAATGCCATATTTTAACTTTACCCTGCGCTGTTCAGTTTACAGTATGATTGGTAGATTCTTGTTTCTCGTCTGAATTAGTTTGCTCTCGAATCTCTTGGTAAATGAACCAGTTGCTTTTAACAGGCCTCACTGCCTTATCTTGTGCTGTTACTTCTCAGAACATCACCCATATGACACATTTTACCAATTTAGACTGCCCAAGGGATTAGTGATATATCATTTGCGGTCAATAGGATTGCCTTTTCTCTGTTTTTCCATACAGCTTCTCTCATGATTATTTTTCTTTGTCGCTTACTCACTCATCCTCTTTCTTATGTACTTCATTACTTTAACATGCCATCTCTACCCATTCTTACAGTTAAAAATGTGCTGCAGGTTGCCATTGTCATTTTTTTTAATCATCTGAACCAGCAGTTCAGTTTTGTCTTTGTATTAATTAATAGTCGTGATTAATGACCAAAGATCACAGCCACAGTGAATTCTGGTGGGCAGAAAAATAAATTGAACAAGCGTCATGCAATTCTTAAACCTCTCACACATAGCCACATTTCATATCTGCATTCAGACGGAACTCATTTACTGACTTTTCCCTCTCTGTATTTATTACCTGCATCAGTTTTGGCATTTCTATTTTGATCCTAAGATTTTAACCTGCTGTCGAGGGTCTAAATGTTTAAAATTCTACACACGTTAATGATGAACAGCCCAGATTATGTAAAACAAGACTTGTTTCTTCTCCTGAAAGTTAATACAATAAGAATAATTTATGAAATATTTAGAAAAAAGTTGATCATTATCAGTTACAATCCTTTTTCAAATGGCTGAGCCTTATTCTTTTGATCGTTAAGGACCAAAACAGCATGGCTAATTATTTATATCACAAGCCAGATTGAAAGTTTTCCAATTAAAAATCTATTAGATGTTTCTTAAGGTCGCTTTCTCTGTTACTGATGATCTGTGGCATGTTTTTGCATCACAAAGCAGAACCATTCTGCGAAGTTGACGCCGCATGCGTAATTATCTGTACATTCAAAACCTAAAATTTCATTTAATGTAATGTAACATCACGACTGGGCTTGTCACATTGTTTCCAGTCCAGTGCAGATTACAGTGCAGGGGTTTCAGGGGGGGGGGGGGGGGGTAAGTGTTATGGCCCGCTCGTTTCTCTAAGAGAGAGAGAGAGAGAGAGAGAGAGAGATATTCTGGTTGATTCCCTTAAGAATGTGAATATGTAGTTTCTGTTATTCCTGTGAACACTAGTGATTTACAGTCATTTTTGAACTGGCACAGGAAACAAGTCCTGTGTCCACTGTGAGATGAGATATGGGACAAATCCAAATCTGCTGTACAGAAAGAGCCACTTGGCCCACCTGAGATAGCAAGTAAATGGAGAAGAGCGAGAAAGCAGTACAAGTGGTTTTCCCAGCACAACCAGCCATATCAAGTGTGTTAAAGAATTCTGTGCTTTTAGAAAACTGTGAAATTAAAAGGGCACAGGGTTGATGCTTTGAAATGAGATTTTGGGTAACAATTCTGATATACTGTAAGATGTCTGCATCAAAACATACTGTGTTTTATATAGCATGAATATAGAACATTCTTGCTGTTGTCACTGTCATGTGACCTACAACGTCAGTTGAATTGCTTCACTGTCATTCACAACTCTTCTCCCATGGCCTCATGGGATAGTAAAGTGTCCATTAGATGTGCACTTTAGATCATACTTTTCACATAGTGCTTTATGAAAACTGTGAACTTGGACATACTCTTTTCACATAGGCTACTGTTTTCGCCTACTGTAGTAGCCTATGTAATATACATACTCTGAGGCAGCCATAGAGTTAGAGATCAGTTTAAAGTCTATCTCTAAAGTCACCATGAAATGAAAATTGACTTCATTTCACTTTTAAATTCTTTTTTTTTATGGAATATTGCAGTATTTCTTACAGTATAAATGATATATCTGTGTGCATCATTAATTAAATGAGTGTGCCCTTGTAAGCTTTAATCAAAATAACTCTAATATCCTCTCATATCCCTCCCTCTTGCGGCAAAAACTCTTCTCTTTTCTGATAACGTGTTTACTACCGTGAGGATGTGCAACCTGTCACCACAATCATCCAATTAATTCCCAATGGACACTACATTTTTACTTGTTTGACAACCCATTTCAGCTGGATATTTGTCACAATAGAGACACAATTTACTATTTTATTAGTACATTGGGGCTGACAAAAATAGTTAATTTCTCAAATTAATATAGGCTGTTAAACATATTAAAAGTAACTAATTGTGAGAACATTGTGAGAAAATCGTTAGTGTGTTTTCCCCCATTTCCTGTGGCTCCAGCATTAAATGTGCATGCTGTTTGCACGGTTAACCCTTGTTTCAGCCAACCGAAACGTGCCCTTTGATCTGCCGCGCTCCTCACATGCTTTGCAGTCTCTGTCTGGCTCTGTCTCTGTCTGGCAAGGATTACAGTAAGCAATGCAACTAAAAAAGGGGGGATAATAGTATCGATACTGACATTGTAGAATAGGGTGTCTATACACACATCCATACTAAATACTTCAATTTGTAATTTTATTGCTTATTTAGTATGTAAATACATAAAATAAGCTTTGAAGCATGCTTTTGATGAGATTTGATTTAGTATTCAAACAGGCGAGTGAATAGAGATGTATCATCAAGAGGATACCGGGAGACAGGCTGTTACACAAGGAGAGCTGGACAGGACCTAAGAAAGGCAACAACCCAGCAACAGGACCGGGATCTGCTCCTTTTTGCAAGGAGAAAAAAGGGGGCACTGCCATAGCCCTACAAAATGACCTCCAGCAGGAACTGGTGTGCATGTTTCTGACCAAACTATCAGAAACAAACTTCATGGTGGCATGAGGGCCCAACTTCCTCTAGTGGAACCTGTGCTCACAGCTCGATTGCCATTGAGAACACCAAAATTGGCAGGTTCGCCATTGGCACCCCGTTCTCTACATGGATGAGAGCAGGTTCACACTGAGCACACTTGAAAGACTTGACAGAGTCTGGAGATGCTGTGGGAAAGCCAAGTATTATGTATGTTGTAAGTATGTTGCCTGCAACGTCATCTAGCTTGACCGGTTGGGCGGCGGGTCAGTGATGGTCTGTGGGGAGGAATATCTTTGGAGGGTTGCACAGACATCTAAGTGGTTCCCTTCCTGAATCCAATTAAGAATCTCTTGAACGTTATGTATTGGATCATCCAAAGATGCCAAAAAGCACCAGAGACATTCCAGGAGCGCCTAATCCGCCATCTCATCAGGATCTTTGTCAGACTTTTCTTTTTACTTTGATTTTTAGTGTGATTTTGAAACCAGCCCTCAATGTGTTGATGATTTTAGCTTCCATTCTCGCATAATTTTGATCTCAATGAATTACAAATATAAGTAAATATTTTATATAAGTAAATATTTTAAACTTGAATATTTTGTTCATCATGATCCATGTGTGTCTAGATGGTTATTGAATATACATTACAAGGACCAAAATTGTTTCACACTCACCCAAAGAAGACTTGGCATTACAATGCAATGTGAATTTTACAGCAGTTGCTCTTCTTTAGGATTATTCCTGCTCCCTTTCACTGTCCTATCTCTTTGACACTGTAAAATTTTTCGTTCTCCACATCTTAAAAGGAACCACTGTAGAAATGACAGAGTTTCAGTCATCTCTTTCTAGTGGTCTTATTACACCCTATCAGTTCTTCGAGAGGGGTCATGACTGCATTGAGATGATTTTTTAGGTTTTCCAATCTGTCTGTCAGGCACTTCTTTGCCACAGACACGCATGGCCGCCTTTAACAACGGAAGGAGATTGCAGCTCGTGTCAACATCAGTCAGAGGATGAAATTGTCACATGTAATCTTTCAGCACAAAGCCTCTGAAATGCAGACTTGGAAATTGGGATTGGCCTTTGATTAGGACAATGGATGTTTATTAAAGGGGACTCATTAAACCCCTTTTCAAAGTCTTGATTTTGTTTTCTAGGTCTACTATAATAGGTTTTCATGCTTGACTGTTCAAAAAACTATTTTTTTCACATACTTTATATTGTTGCAGCACCTCTTCCCAGTCTGTCTGCGACACACAATTTTTAGTTCCTGTCCCTCCCTTAGAAGAAAATGCAGTATGCATTGATTGGTCAGGGTCAGTGTGTTGTGACCACTTTGAACGCGTTTAATAAATGCCCCTCCCATTACAATAACATTGGCTGCGTCCAAAATTCCATACTCTTTTGAATAGGTACTTATTTTGAATTATTGATTACTTCATCGCCACTAAAAGTATCTTCTATATAAAATGAATGGGTGTAGTATGAATATAATATGGACGTACTACATTTGTCATGTTGTTTCATGACAAGCGTCAGTTTGTTTCGCGTCACTGCCGTTCACAAATGCTCTCCTGTGGCCTCATGGAATGGGTAAGTGTTCTTAGTTTGCACACTTCAGAATCTCGACCCAGAAGAACTAGGTCATCCATGTCATTTTTGCGGACTCTTCTATGAGTACTGTGAATTTGGACAAACTACTCATCACGCCTACTATATAGTATGGAAGTAGGCGTTTTCAGATCAAAACACTACTCACTAGGCCTCGTCACCTTTATTTTGCATGTGCCTTGGGCGGGAAATATTTAAATAATTAATACTGTGATGTGTTCATTCCTGGAAGAAAACAATCTAAGCATTTCAGGGAGTTCAGAAAGAGTTCTTAATGATATAGACAATAACTCCATTTGAACTGTGCTTTGTAACTGTCCTTTGCAACTTTGCAGACATTTTTCAAGCTCAAACAGCAACATTACACACTAAAAAAGCAAAAAAGTACAACACTTTTATACCCTTCTGTCAGTATCTCATTTCAAATCAGCCCATCCATGATCCATCAGCTTTTTGTACATTCAAACACCTTCGTGAATAAAACAAATTATTGGATTAGGTTGAACAAAAACACACTGGTTTTACAAGAAAATATCATTTCAGCCCTACTTATAAATTTCACATGTAATTCAATGTGTTAATTGCCATTTCTTTGTAATTAATTGTGGAATTTGCTAGTAATTTCTAAGTGAAAATTGTTTCTATAGCATTTTTTTTCGGTGTAGGTCAATTTTCCATGTAGAATGTTTATGTTTCTTAGATACAAGCTCTTTTCATCTGCAAAGATGAGTCTTCTATGACTGCTCCCCCGCAAGAACAGAATTGGCCTACTTTGTACATTAACAAGCACATAAGCATTATCAAACCTCAGGCAAAGCTTTAAACCATAATCGAGGGGCTTTATTCATGGGCACAATGCATATTTACACAGACCTCATGAAGCCTCTGAGTTTATCAACATCATACATGTTGAATTCATGTTGATTTAGCATTGATCTGCAGTTTTTCATATAATATAAATATGGCACAGGCTTCCAGAAATCAGTATTTGACTCTCATTAACAAGCTTTCATTGTGCAGAGAGGTTCCATTGCTAATTTCCCATATCAAACCATTCTGTTGAAAATTAAGAGGTAAATGTTTTAGTCTTTTATGATCTGTAGTCAGCGCCACAAAAGCTGAGTGTGCAGAAAGACCTATACCTGCAGAACAAATTTTATTTCTATCTCAGTAAAATTGATGGTTATCATCATATTGTGCAAACCGAGGCTGAGACCCGTATGCATTCGTGTGTGTGTGTGTAAATAGCTCAAACCCAGAAATGCCTGCAGGGTTGTGGTGAGTATGATTGGTTGACTTTCCTGGCATACCAAAATGGACGGCTTGACTCAGTCATTTTTCAAAAGCTCAGAATATTTATTTTTTCCTTTTGCTATTTGCAGACAGACCCTATATTTGAAGCTGATCCACACAACCCAAAAGAAAAAATTGTATTGCCTCACTTCTGTAGATTATTTGATTAGTACATCTTTCATACATCTGAAATATAATTGAATCAAATGAGCAAACTGTTGACCTATAGCTATAAAGTGCTGACATATTTTTGTAGGCTGGAGCCAATAGGATTTTTATATTGGCTTTTGATTATTGCAGAAAATAAGCTGTGGTCAACAAAAGTTTCTTGCACGCTTTGTGCATCATGATAATCTACAGGCTATAACTTTAATATCATCACCGCTAAGCTTCCAACACTTCTTTCAGTTTTATTTGAAACTTGAAAAATGTGTGATAGAATAGTTTGCAAGTTTAAAAACAAGGCTATAAAATTGGATTAGTGAGTAGAGGCAATGTCTTGTTCTGTGTGATGACGGTTAATGTCCCAGACAGCCTCTGCAGTCCCAGTTAGCCACTTGTTAGCAACCATTTTCAAGTCATGAGTGGAGTAATATTGATTTACTTTATGTCATAGACAGTATTTAACCACAAACACCCACTGATTTTGGGATGATAGAAATGTATGTGTGAAAATGCTAACTCGTTACCAGGTTTTAGTACTCATTCCTGCTGGCTGCAACATTATTAATTTGACCTGTAAAATTACTGGATATCATAAAGTGACCAAAAGTGATATCTGGCCTAGGGAAATTGACCATCTTTCTAAAAATCGTCTCGGGTTACTTATGTAACCCTGGTTCCCTGAGGGGAACGAGACGCTGTGTCGAAGCACTAGGGGAAATAGCCTTGCGTGAGTCACGTGAAGATCTATGCAACCAATGAGAAGCGAACGCGTGTGAATGCGTCACTGCCGGCCGCAGCCGGTGACGTCATGAGGAAGAGCATAAAGCGCGTCTGAAACCGGGGCGCGTCAGCCATGAATGCCTGAAGCGGGCCCGGATGCGCCCGGAGCTGAGGCCAAGACACAGCGTCTCGTTCCCCTCAGGGAACCAGGGTTACATAAGTAACCCGAGACGTTCCCTTTCAGGGAACTCGAGCTGTGTCGAAGCACTAGGGGAACGCTATGCCAACGCCACCTCAGCGAGGTCAGCATCCGGGTGTGTCCCAGCTCACTGAGAGAGCACCCTGGTTCCCGGGGCGGCATCGAGGTCTAGCTGGTAGAACCTCATGAATGTGTGCGGCGAGGACCAGCCAGCCGCAGCACAAACGTCAGGCAAGGAGACTCCGGAGAGGAGAGCCTTGGATGCCGCCATGCTCCTAGTGGAGTGGGCTCGGACCCTCAAAGGAGAAGCATGTCCGGCCGACTCATAAGCTAGACAGATAGCCTCGACTATCCACCTGCTCAGAGTTTGCTTGGAAGCTGGGGCACCCTCGGGGGCCCCAAAGCAAACGAACAGTTGGTCCGACTTACGCCACGTGGCAGTCTTGTGAACGTAAGCGTCCAGTGCTCGCACTGGACAGACCTTGTTCTTGTGCTCCTGCTCATGATCGTCAAATGGGGGAGGGCAGAAGGCCTGCAGCGAGACAGACCGAGCCACATTAGTGGGAACCTTGGGGACGTAGCCCGGCCTCGGGTGGAGGAAAGCTTTCGCCATCCCGGGCGCAAACTCAAGACATGATGGGGCCACTGAGAGGGCCTGAAGGTCCCCGACCCTCTTAAGCGAAGTGATAGCCAGCAAAAGAAGGGTTTTTAGCGAGAGGTACTTGATAGAGATACCCTCTAGAGGTTCAAAGGGTGGCTGGGACAAGCCTAGGAGTACCATGGACAAGTCCCAGGCAGGCACCCTGGTCTGTGCCGCAGGTCTCAGCCTTAATGTACCACGGAGGAAACGAGTGACTAGGGGGTCCCTGCCCAAGGACACCCCACCCAGAGGTACGTGGCAAGCCGCTATAGCAGCCACGTAGACCTTCAAGGTGGAGGGGGACAGCCCTGCCACAAATCTTTCTTGCAGGAACTCCAGTACTTTGCCAATTTGGCAGGTTACTGGGTTCAGCTGCCTTTCACTACACCAAGAAGTGAAGAGCTTCCACTTCAAGGCGTAGAGTTTCCTCGTGGAGGGAGCTCTGGACTGCAGGATGGTCTCAACAACCTCGGCTGAGAGACCGGCCTCTATGAGCTGGGCCCCCTCAGGGGCCAGACCCACAGTTTCAACGGCCCTGGTTGCGGGTGAAGAATGCAACCTTCCGCCTGGGACAGAAGGTCCCTCCTGATCGGGATCTCCCAGGGGACCCCGTCGAGGAGGGACACAAGGTCCGCGAACCATATTCTGGACGGCCAGTGGGGGGCCACTAGCGTGAGACGGACCTTGTCCCGGCGAACCTTGGCCAGAACTCCCGGGAGCAGAGCGATCGGGGGAAAAGCATACAGGCGTAACCTCGGCCATGCCTGCGTCACGGCATCCCGCCCCAGAGGCGCTGGATGTGTGAGTGAAAACCACAGAGGGCAATGGGAGTTTTCTACCGAGGCAAACAGGTCGACCTGTGCCTTTCCGAACCTTTCCCAAATTTGCTCCACCACCTCGGGGTGGAGTCGCCATTCCCCTGGTCTCGCCCCCTGTCTCGACAGGGCGTCTGCTCCCACATTCTGGACCCCCGGGATATAAGCCGCCCGGATGGAGAGCAGCTTTCCCTGGGCCCAGAGGAGGATCTGTCGCGCCATCTTGTAAAGTGGTCGCGAACGCAGACCCCCCTGGTGATTGATATACGCAACCGCAGTCATGCTGTCGGTGAAAACAGTGACATGGTGGTCGCGAAGGTCCGGTAGGAACGCACGGAGTGCTTTGCGGATCGCCAGTAACTCTAACATGTTTATGTGCCAGGTTTGGTGCCGACTGTTCCATAGACCTTGTGAGGAGCGGTCTCTCAAGACCGCCCCCCAGCCCGAGAGGGAGGCATCTGTCGAGAGAGAGACTCTCCGAGCCAGAGCCCCTAGCACTGGGCCTTGAGACAGAAACCAAGGATTCTTCCACATACTCAAGGCGCGTAGGCATCGCCCCGTGACCTTGATAATGCGAAGCGGGTTCCCTTTCGGGGAAAACCCCTTGGTCTTTAGCCACCACTGCAGGGGTCTCATGTGCAGCAGGCCCAACGGGATGACGCAGGAAGCCGCTGCCATGAGCCCTAACACCCTCTGGAAGTGTCTGACAGTGAGTGGCTGGCCTAACTTGATGCTCTTGACGGCTGAACAGATAACTTGGATGCGCCCGGGGGAAAGCCGGGCCGACATCGCTACTGAGTCCCAGACGACTCCCAAGAAGGTGGTTCTCTGAGCAGGAGAAAGGACACTCTTCTTGGCGTTCAGCCTCAACCCCAGCTCCTTTATGTGTGCGAGCACTACATCTCGATGTTGCTCCGCCAACTGCGGCGACTGGGCCAGAATAAGCCAGTCGTCTATATAGTTTAAGACACGGATGCCCCGTGACCGCAGGGGAGCTAGAGCAGCGTCCACGACTTTCGTAAACGTGCGGGGTGAGAGCGCTAGGCCGAAAGGAAGCACCCGATACTGGTACGCCTTTCCCCCAAAGGCGAACCTCAGGAACTTCCTGTGTTGCGGAAGGATGGAGACATGGAAATAAGCGTCCTTGAGGTCGACTGTGACAAACCAATCCTCGGATCTGATCTGCACTACGATCTGTTTGAGCGTTAGCATTTTGAACTTTAGACGCTTGACCGCACGATTCAAGAGACGTAAATCCAGAATGGGCCGCAACCCTCCATCCTTCTTTGGAACTATGAAGTACCGGCTGTAGAACCCGGACTTGCTCTCTGCGAGGGGTACATACTCGATGGCCCCTTTCGCCAGCAAAGTGTCTACTTCTTGTTCCATGACCAGAGCCTGCTGAGGGCCTACAGCAGACTGTAGGACCCCCGAGAACTGGGGTGGTGAGACCCCGAACTGAATGGCGTACCCTAAGGTGACCGTGCGCAGGACCCACTGAGAGATACCGGGTAGCCGTGACCACGCATCCCGGAATTCTACTAGGGGAACCAGCCTCCCGGGGCTGGCCTCTGGTGCTGATGGCATGTCCACCACTGGGCCGGGATTTCCGGATTCCCGGGTGGAGTGCTCTAGGACCCTCCTCAGAGGGGGTGGTTTTCCCATGGCGGGCTGACTGGTCAGCTGCTCCAGGGATACACCACCTTGTTGCGGCTTGGCGTCAGGGCCGCTTGCTCTTAGCCTTCTTAGCGCTCAGGACAGCCCTCAGATCGCCCCTCTTGCCAGAGGCTTGAGCCTGTCGCCCCGACCCCCCGGGATTAGCCGGAGGAAGACGGGTGGCGACACTTCGTTTTTGAGCGGCCCTGTGTGAAGAGCTCTGAGACCCCCTTTGACTGGCGGTCTCACGTGGAGGGCGGCGGGGAATAACTTTACTGAACGCCACCTGCTGTCGTGCAGCCTCCTGAAACTTGTCGACAACGCTTTTTACGGCGTCGCCGAACAAGCCCGAAGGGGACAGAGGAGCGTCCAGCAAAACAAATTTGTCCCTATCTTTGATGGAAGACAAATTGAGCCAAAGATGTCTCTCCGTAGCCACCAGAGCTGCCATGGAGCGACCGACAGAGTAGGCCGTCTCCCTAGTGGCCCGGAGAGACAGATCCACGGTCCGGCGCAGCTCTGCCACTGTCTCCGGACCGATACCGCCGCCCTCGTTGAGGTCCCCCAGCAACTCAGCCTGATAAGCCTGCAGCAGAGCCGTGGTGTGCAGGCACGCTGCGGCTTGACTAGAGGCTGAGTACGCTCTCCCCACCAAAGACGACGTGACGCGCATCGGCTTGGAGGGGAGCGCCGGAGCTTTAATGGAGGACGCAGATTGGGGCACAAGGTAGCTCGCAAGCGCCTCATCCACCTTCTGCATCCCCCCATAGCAATAGCTTTGAGCCCCTGCGAGATTCGTATACATCGAACTGTTCCGTGTATGAACTCTCTCAGAGGCTGGCTTTTCCCACGATCTGGATACCTCGGCATGCAAATCGGGAAGGAAAGGCATAGCTCGGCGCGGGGGAGTGACGCGAGCCGGCAGATAACGCTCGTCCAACATACTTCTTTTAGGACGGGCGCTTCTGGTCTCCGCCGGCCATTCAATATCCAGACGAGAGACAGCTCGCGCCACAACCTCAACTAGCTCTTCAAACGCCGGCGAGGAGAGTGGCGAAGCCTCCTCTGCCGGGTCAACACTAGCTAAGTCCATCTCACTATCGGAACTCGACAAAGCTAATGTTGGAGTCACAGCACGAACATCTCCCGAGGAGTGCCCGTGACTGGAACCCGTTTGGTCTCGTGAGGGCTGAGGTAAGGACGGACCCACCCCAGCAGCCTCAGCGAGATCCATTTGTGAACCCCAGGACTGAGAGCGCCGCAACGCCTCGGCCGCTGCAGGTCCCGAACCCCGGGGAACACTAGCCTGGGCGGCCTCGTTACAGACCGCCAGGCGGGAGCGGAGAACATGCAGAGAAAACTGCTCACAGTCTTTACAGCCGGCGCCCTCAAGAGCCGACCGTGCATGTTCCACTCCTAAACAGATAACACACATTACATGTGTATCCCTGCCCGTTATAAAACGAGGACAGGGATAAACACACGGTCTGAAACTCTGTTCATCTCTCGCCACACTTTTCACACTCATTCTTTGATTTTTTAAGCTATCAAGTCTCAAAAACCACTCTCGCACAGACACAGCACGCTGAAGGCATTCAGAGCTGACGCGCCCCGGTTTCAGACGCGCTTTATGCTCTTCCTCATGACGTCACCGGCTGCGGCCGGCAGTGACGCATTCACACGCGTTCGCTTCTCATTGGTTGCATAGATCTTCACGTGACTCACGCAAGGCTATTTCCCCTAGTGCTTCGACACAGCTCGAGTTCCCTGAAAGGGAACTATAAATTATATATATATATATTTTTTTAAATCTAAATTATGAGTTTAAGATTTTGTAAGCATATTGCGTAAATGTTTTTGGAGTCAATTATTTTATAAGTCAATGAATGGTAATATTGAGCGGGTATGCAAAGTCATGCAAAAAAAAAAAAAGACTTTTTTCATGCAAAAATAAAATATTTATTTATTTGTATTTATTTATAAAAAAATATATATATATTTTGCAAAAAAAGTCATGCAAAATAAAAATTATGAACACGTGTAAAAGCAAGAGAGAATCAACAAAATATTAATAACTGATTTTGCTGTAGTGTAGCTGCAATGCATTTTTTGCATAGTACAATAAGACCTGTAGCTGTATTAATTGCCTTTTATTGCCAAATAATTTTGTTTAGTTTGTTTAGTTTTCCTATAGCTCAAACAGTACAGCATTGCGCTTGTGACGCCAAGGTCATGGGTTCGATTTGTATGTCAATGTGTGTCTTGAATGCATTGTAAGTTGCTTTGGATAAAAGTGTCTGTCAAATGCATAAATGTAAAAATGTTGAGTATTCTAATAAGTTTAGTATTCATATTTTGATGGTTTACTCAGACTTGTAGGGTCAAAAACAAATATCCCCTACGGACATCAGTTTTGGCAGAAACTCAGCTTGGTTTGGTAGTTTGGTCTTGGATAAATTTGCTGAGAAACGTTTAAATCTATATTGAAATGTTAGACTGCTTATGTTACAGTACAGGCAGTCAGGCAGGCAAGGAAGTGAAGATGAGGATCTTTTGCAGCTTAGACTTTAAAAAGAAGGTAATCCAACAGGACCGAGGTGGAGACAGAGGCTCAACAGACAAGGGCAAGGAGAGCCCAGCAAGACAGAGGGATGAGCTACAGTGACAATAGACCAAGGTGGAGCCACAGGAACGAAAGTGCCCAAGGAATGATGGGCCACGCTGGAGCCGATGGCTTGGAGGGATTAGATGGAGTTAGGGAATCTACAGACTAGAGCAGAGCTGGAAACCTGAAAGCCCAAGGTGGATCCGAGCAGTTGACTGGAGGCACTGAAGGAGGAGCTGAAGGGATTTTTGTCAGAGTGGGAGGTAATAGCAGAACATGCAACCCAAGTTATATTAACTTGGGTTGGAGGGAACAATTCAGGTGTGTAGAAAGGGATGAACGAGGACACGAGAATGGGGATTTATTCATAACAAAACAGAAACAAAACTGAACAAAAACAACCCCGTGGGGGAAAAACAAGACTAGAAGACAGACTCAAACTAGGACTAGACTTCAAACTTGACAGACTTGACTAGAAACAGGAAAGCATGAACACTACCTTTTACATTTTAACGATGAGAAACCAGCACAAGACCGAATGTGGCAGAACCCTGACAGTAGGGTGATGGGTGGGAATCAGCTTCAGGATGTCAAGCTCTACTAGCACTGGCATTGGCTCCAAGGTGGATCTCTCCACTAACAGGGGGTCCTCTGATGTTTGTGTCGTGTTTGGGCTCAGGGTCAGGGTCTGAGATGGGCATGGATTTAGGTTTGGGATCCATGGCATGCAAGCAGTGTTGGGGTAACACATTAAAATCAGATTACTTTAATTACTAGTAAACTAACACATTACTTTTAAGTTTACAACAAATTATCTGAGTTACTTTTTCAAATAAGTTACTTTGTTTTCCCATTTGTTGACTGACTTTGCATTTTGCAAGCCCACCCCAGGTGAGAAAGTAACATAACTGAAACCTCTTTCTATAAGAAGTAACTAAGTAACATAATTAGTCACTTTTTTAGGGAGTAACGCAATAGTGCAATGCATTACTTTTAAAAGTATTAACGCTGTGTGCCAAAAGAGGAAAACAGAGGAACCAAAATCAAACAAAATCCTGAAACCTCCCTCAAGGACCATCAACGGGCTGGGACCCAGCTGTTTTTAATTTTCATAAAGTTCAGTCCCAAAAAAAAGGAAACAAAGAAATGAGAGTACTGTCAGGAGTTAGATATTACATATAAGAGTTAGATAGGTAAGTCCCAAAAAAATCTCTGGTGTGGTCGTCCAGGAAGAGATCATTCTGGGGGAGGAGAAGAAGGCTAGCAGATCCATGTTTAAATCTTCTCTTGGTCTGGTATTTTGTCACAGTGCAGGCAGGCATGAAAGAGAAGATGAGGATCTTTTGAAGCTTAAACTTTTATAAAACAAATAAGGTAATCCAACAGGAGAAATATGGTGGCAAAAACAAACATAATAGCTAAACAAAGACAAAACCGGACGATGAACATTAACGGAAAATGGGAACAGGCAACTAACATAGGCTAAACCAGGAAGTACAAACTAAAGGTCCATAAAACAGAACATAATGATGACAGCTGGGTGGAGGAGACGTGAGATTATAAGGGTCTTTTTCTTTGGAGGAAATAAATTTGAGAAGAGAATTAAGATAAATGTTTGTGTTCTTAATTTAATTTCATTAATGTCAAGGAAAAACAATGCAGTTATTAAAGAAATCTAATTTGTGAACCGGATATAATGGGTTTGTATTCTTAGGCCTTGTGATTTCCAGTAGACATAATCCATAATTAATGCTACAGTATTTAGGAGTTAAACATCTCTCCAAACTTTAATGCACACAAACACAGGAAGCATTACAGCTGCAGGTCATAAACACAAATACATTAGTTGCCACCCCTATGATTAGCATCAGCTACTTCATGTGAGCATCAGAAGATTGAGTGTTAATTAAAAATGCATAGATGTGCGTCACACTATTTTTAGGATTGCTCGCTGAGCTCCGCTGTAGTGCTAGCGAACACATTACACCAGGCACACTGCTCAGGAGAATTCCGATCTGAAGCACTCTCAGGCATTTAGACACAATGCATTGTGGGTAGACACTGGTGGGTGGATGCCCCTTGTGATGAGATTGTCTCTGCTCAAGCCTGGTGCCAAATGCATCTCTCAAAGCTTGTGTAATTCATGAGAATGCACTCACATACGGTAACTGATTTAACTCTGCAGACAAGCCCCAACCATAATGGGCCTGCAATATGATCTGAGCAGCCATATGCTTTTCTGTAGTTGGTTGGAGATCAGAAGACAGAGGATGGGGTGGATACAGCAAAAAGCAATCAATTCCTTGTCTGATAGATACTGCAGCCATAAGCTTGGTGAGTATTAATGGTAAACAGTACCAGATTAGCTTAATGTCCTGCTGACCAAGGCCATTTGATATTTACCCCTTACAGTAATACCAATAAGTCTCAAGATCTTTACAGACTGTTTGGGAAATGTGAGTTTTCACATAAATGAGGACAACAGCAAGATGAGGAGCAGTTTCAACCCAGTTTATTTTGTTTTATGGCATCAGCATCATTGTTGCTCGCCTCTGTTCTTGACTTGTGGTCCCATCAGGCTGCACCATTCATTTTGCAACAATCCTTCAATAAAAGCTTCTCTTTTGCCCCTCCATATGCTGCAGCGAAGAGGAAAGATGGACAGAGAGTGGAAGTGGATGCGGTGGGAAAGAGGTGAACCTGGTTTAATTGTTATGCAGGGAAATGTTCTGCTTATCCTGGTGTCAGATTCATGGATTACCATTAGAAAGCCACTAGCAATCACACTGCCTTCAATTAGCCTGTTATTGCGTTCCGTAAAATGTATTTGCAGCTCAGTTGAATGATTTTGTTATTAATCAGGATAAATTAGCTGCGTTGGAGACACAATGAACACAAATTATTGCCTCTGAGAATTGTGTTTAGCTAATTATGATACTCAGATGTTAAATACCATCCCTCTATGCAGACGTTGTCTCATTGGTGATCATTCTTTTTAATAGTTATGTCAAGCTGATAGGAAAAGGTTTGAAATTCTATACATGAGTGAAAGAAAGAGAAACACCAATAACAGGAAGATGGAGATATGATGACCCCTTGGGAGAAAATGTCAGGCTTATTTTATCGAGCCTCTATCAAGCTACAGGTATATGTTCTCAAAACCACTGTAGCGATTCATAGAGATTTGAGATTGGAATGAGAAAATGTAATACCCAGGTCAAATTTCATCCCCAAATTAAAGGAATGAACATAAGAAATTAAATTATGCATAAAGAACATATGCAGGGTTTTTGCATTATATTGCATGTAAGCATATTGCAAATTATTACCGTGCAAAACTATTTAAATTATTATTACTGTTCATGAAAATTGTTTCATGTTTAAAAGGGTTTTCTTAATATTTATCAATTTTAATGATCCTAACTTTTAATTCATTTTAATACCTTAATGTAAAACTTCTTTACTATTTAATTTATTACTATTTAATAAATACTATTTAATGTTTTTATCTATGTATGAGAATTTTAATGGTCTTGAAAAATTATATTTTTCATAATACAAAATATTTGTTTGCTTTGATTTTGACATGAAATATGACCCGGACATGTTCACAGAGTTGAGTGGGAGTGGATTTGTGTTCATGAAGGAGACACCTGGGCTCGGTGATACATGGGGCCGGTACAGCCCTGCCAGGAAACAGAATATCTAGAGGTTGCTTTGCGGTCTGCCGGTGAAGGTGATCAGGATGTCATCCATTTAAAGTTACACAGAGTGCTTCAAAGAAGAAGTTAACATATTTGATTTTCATATACAGTGGTACCTCGGTTTACGAGCGACTTGGTATACGAGAAAATCGGTGTACGAGCATGGAGGGTCGTATCGGTGTACGAGCATTGTCTCGGTGTACGAGAAAAAAATTCCCTCACCCATGCGCAGTTTTGCGTCGAAAAGATCCCTTTATCACCCCTTAACTCGTTCATTCTCTCAGTGTCTCTCAGTATGGGTGCATCATTCACCACAGTGCATTATTTTATAAGTTGTTGTGAATATGATTACATGTGAATATGATGAAACTTTATTAATGGAGCATGTTACCAACACCACACATTGCATACTAATGAGACTCACGTGTGTTCACAGTCCAACGCACCCAATGACGTTCTTAAAGGGCCATACACTTTTAGAGAACAGCATACTATAACAGTTATAACTCTGTACAGATCATATACATAAGTGATTTACAGCGGTTTTACCTCGTGTTGTTGCATTAATTGTGATCGCTATTCTTCACGTTGTAATATCGTTACAAATGTTGAAGGAACTAGTTAATCTGATGTGTCAATAAGTGTTAAGTTAACAGTCTTGTCACTTTAAGAGGGCGGGGCTTCAGTGAGCGCTAGAGAGAGTGGAGTTCTGAGGGATTTGAGAGAGAGCTCGTAAGCAGAGATAGTTTTGATTCTTCTGTTATGTACGGCGTGGGTTGAAGCCAGGACCGCAATCCGATAGTTCTCAATAAAATCTCTGAATGAGAAGGAACCTGTCTGGTTATTAAAAGAAGCAACGCTACAATGTAGTGAAATATATAAGCAGTAACCCCACCCCCCCTCCCCTCTCCTCTCGTCTCGATCATCCCAGCAGTGAAGAGGTAAAGTGCATGTTACAGTAAATAGTTAATAATGACAGTTAAACTCTAAAAATACTTAATTAGTATTTATATGAGATCTTAATTGTTATAATTTTAAATGTAATTAATAGGTTAAAACTAAAAAAAATATTTAAAATGGGCATTTATGGTCGTATGGAACGAATCAAGTGATTTTTAGTGCGTTCTTATGGGGGAAATTGTTTTGGTGTACGAGCATTTTGGTTTACGAGCTCGCTCTTGGAACGAATTAAACTCGTAAACCGAGGTATTACTGTATATATTTAAACTGAGTTTTAAACAGAAATTCAAGAGGAACTTGTTTTCTAATTTTTCTAATACTGTTTTTAAATCTCAGCTTCCCCACCCCTATCTTACTCATGCATTAAATGTAGGGTTGGCCATTTCAGAGAGGCCAGCAATAGTGAGTTAGCTTTGAAATCATGAGACCCTCCCCCTCCCTTCAGAGCCTCCAAAACCACCCTTCCCTCAAAACACAAACGCACACAGCAGAGTCTGCAAAGCGTCACGAGAGACGGTGTTAATGACCTCATATCTCAAAGCACAAATAAAGTGATAAGTTAGCAAGTTAGTTTTCAAAGCATGAGATCCCCCCTCCCTTCAGAGCCTTCAAAACCACAACTCCCTCAAAACACATGAACACACAAAGCGTCACGAGAGACGGCGTTAAGAAACCTCATGTCTCAAAGCACATAACATTACAGTAATAATGAATGTAAATTTACAGATTCAGTTCGGCATTGATGGTGTTGGTGAAATGCATAAAGGACATGACTAACTTTTGGTAGAACATCACAGGTTGCCATCTTCTTATTGTGGCCCGACATGATGTGAACGCAGCATAAACAAATTGTTTTGGTTCAGGATGAACTGTAAAAGACAGCTGCTGTTTGTTTGTGGCACTCGGTGACCGTCTGTCTACAAATACTTCAGCCTCATGAATCGCTAATGATGTGTGAAGTGCGAGCAGGGTACGAGGAGGTATGGAAATACATATGTTGACAAGTAGGTTAATATGTGCATGTTTTAATATTTAGACCACTTCTATAATTAATTCCTAACAGGATGTGAAGAGAGTTTCAACTAGTATAACAAAAAGTGTTTATAAAAAATTGCCTACCCTACCTTTAATGTACATTTATTTGGAGGTGACCTGTCCCTTTGTTCAGCTTCATTAATCTTTGGATATTACTATGCAGTCATAGTCTGTTTTGATGCATGGACATCCATCAGTTAACAAAAGGGGTTGATGCACACTGTTATCTATTTGAGACAAGGACTCAGTCCTTTGTGGTTTTAGCAAAGTTCTTTGTCCAAAACACTAACAGATCGATACATATAGTTCAAATGGTGTTTTAAATATGGATTCTTTATGTCTTTGATAAGGTCAACTTGATAAGGTCAAACTGCTCAATGCCAACGACTAGCTTGCACTCGTACATATTAATGTGTTTCACTATGTGATGTCCATGTGATGCTTGTTATTTCCAAGTTTGTAAGTTGAGTTACTTTTGAGTAAATGGTACATGTTATGTGGGCCACTTAAATAGTGGAATGAGCATCGACTTATGTAAAATGAGAAACATCTGTGCCATTAGAGGAGTATTTATAATATCTGTATTGGTTGAACTGCAGCAATGTAAGGGGAAATGAAGACTATCTTTGTTCACTTTAGTTCTTTCACCTTTGTTATCAGGTTTCACACATCCTGATTCCTGAACAGGCCTCTGTAATGTGATACCGACAACAAAATTGCACTGACTTCCAAAATAACTTCCAAATTCGACTTCTGTTTTACTTTAGGCTGATTTTTATTTTATTTTTGCTCTGTTCTGATTTTGTGGCTTTGTGTTTTTAAGGTGGTCCATCCGGATGGTCTTCTTCTCACTGCGACTGCTGCTGCAAGAGTCACAAAAGCGAGCGTGAGGGTGAGAGCGGCACTTCCTTCAATGAGCTCTCCACTTCCTGTTCCGAGACCCAATCGGAAGCCAGCTCTCCCCAGGAAACGGTCATTGTGCGTCCGGTCGCCCGTCAACCCAACATCCAGACTTTGGACCGGCCGGTGAAAAAGGGTCCGACCCCAATTCCCAGGAGAACTGATCTGCTTCGTGTGCGGACCGCGGGGCCACGAGACGTCATGGCAGGGAAGAGGAAACCGGCCAAGGAGAAGCTGACCCCAGAGCAGGAGCTGGAGAAATGCATCCAGGACTTCCGACGGATTAAAATCCCAGTGCGCTTTCCGGAAAGGAAGTACATGTGGCAGTCGGAGCTCTTGAAAAAATATCAGCTCTGAAATGATTTCCTGCAGGCTCACTGAGCCTATTACTGTGCAACACAACAAAGCTCTCAGCGCATAAGATGACATCATAATTCTTCTTTGCTTGGGCTTAATTGGCTCGTCTGTGTAATCATGCAGCAAGATGCACAATTAACAATTCAGTGAACCTCAAGTGACTCCTAAAGGGACCAGTCCTGTTTTGCAACCAAGCACAATGACATTAAGCTCTAAACCAATTTCACAGCGTCTAGACAAACCTCTCAAATTAAAAACAGATTGTATATATACAAAATAATCACAAGTGTGTATTACCTGTTAATGCTCAAAGTCAGCGCACGGACAGCACTTTTGTACGGCATTCAAATGCACATCAGAGAACTCTAGGAGTCGTATGTGAATGCGGTTTGCATCACTCAATACTGTGTTCAGCTGATAGAGAGTATTAACTCAAATCTACCCTTTATTTAAGCTTAAATGTGTGGTCACATACACTGCTGCTTGACAAGCGAAATCCATTCACTCCAATGGGAGTTTTGCTCGAGAGCGAAAAAGTTCACCACCCAGATTGCACTTGTGTTCGAATTTACTGCACTGACCAACAGAAAGCTGCTTGGTTTGAAAGTGACTTCTTTGTTAGCCATGCTTATCTATACGCCATTGACTATGGACCTTTTTTTCCTCATGAAATTTCGCTAATGTGATCGCACCTTAAGATGACAATGCATGTTATTTCACCCATATAGAGTAATGGCTCATATCAGTGCATTTGATTTGTGATGTGATCTACATTATTCACCAATCACCTTTCACCATTCATCCAAACCCAGCTGAAATGCATCTGGAGGATCGGACTGAAATCTTAAGCTGTTTCTGTTTGTCATTGTGAACATTTGTGCTGAGACTTTTGATTTCGCTTGTGGGTATATGGGATTTTTTCGTTCTGAATGTGCAATAAATCATTAAATGAACTGGGTTTAATATACAATTTGTTCATTCGATTTGTTGTAATCCGGACAGATTGCTATGCGGTTTCACATTAGAGTAGCCGCAGCATTTAAACAGACAAATCAAGAGCTGCTTGTTTTTTGTATATGCATGCAAATCAGATAAAAGACGAGAGAAGGTAAATTGTTTCTCCGTGAATGTGGCAGATGACCTTACCCTTCTCTCTGAATTTAACAGATTATGAGCTTTGCTGAATCTAATGCTAAACCTTCTCTTCAGCTGATTTCAGATGCACAATGGTGTAATTCTGCGTTCTACTGCCTGATATATTAGTTTTCTTTTTTTCTGTCACCGTGAAGGAAAATGGTTGATATAATACATGCATTACAAAAATCATTTTTTACTGACTATTTTTAGCCACAAGTTTCTGCAGTGTTGCTACATTTTATCTGCAACAGAGTAGCTATGGGACAGCAGAAGCATTATAGACTCGGGGAAGAATATGTCCTAAATACACAAATCAGCTAAAATGCATCTTATAAAATTGACACTAAAGTGTTTCAAATGTACTATCATTCAGAAATACAAGTTCTTTATGCTGGAGAAAATGGATAACTCTGGAAAGCCAAGAGGTTTAGATGAGTGAGGTAACATTTCTGTTTTGTAGTGTTGTAGGGGAATTACAAGACCCGAGGACCAGATATGTTGAATGAAGATCAGGAGTCAGAAGTGCAGTCAATAGAAGAAATTTTAGTGAAGTTTAGTTTGCAGTTTCATCAGCAGAAGCTTCAGGTCTCACAAGGAGTTCGTAGGCCGCCCCCCATACAATAACATTGTTACAGCAGTTATACTCATAACAGAGGGTGCTAACTACGTCAATGATGACAGTTAAATGATTCTGATTGACTAAGAAAGAAAGAAAGAAAGAAGAAAGATAAACAAAACTAGTAATTTTCCACACAAGAGCAGACAGTCTGAAGCATATCGGGTTCGCGAAGTGGCTTGCCGAGAACAACAAGTCATTCCATCTCCTTATTGTGCCAGTTAATCACCTCCCCAATACAGACCATATTAACACACACACAGATACACAACTTCTCCAAGGCTGAACTCGGCTTAAGCTCAAACTATCAACAGAAAGACTCTCAAAACATTCTGATAACATGTTCTATCTGGTGAGTGTTACAATGCTGGAATGTGTGCGATGCGGAGATGCAAGCGAGGAGAACAGAGTTCAAAACAGAAACTCTCTTTATTAAAAAAACTCGGAAAACAAAACCACTTTAAATCCAAACAGAAATGGCACTAGTCGTGCAAAACCCAGGAGGACTACGGACTCGGAAGAAAGGCATCCACACACTAGAGAACAGGACGACAACAACACCACGTAACAAGATCAACAACTGACAAAGACCAGGACACACAAGAGGGTATTAATAGACATGGGAAACACCTGGAGACACTGACGAGGTAATTGATACTAGAAAGGTGTGGAAGGATCTAGAAGGGCCCGGAAGTGATATCACGATAGACAGGAAGAAACAACAGGAAGTGAACCCATGACCTTAGTGACAAGGAAGTGACAAAGACACAGAAAGACAGCAATGGTGACAGTGAGAAGTGCAGACAATATTCATCCTTACTCTATGGAAAAATACAGAAAAATAAAGAAAGGTTTTAACTAATAAAAATCCCTAACTTGATTATAAATCACTCTTTACAAATCATTCAAATAAGAAAAAGGAAAAGAACGTATGAAAATAAGACAAGAATATAGGTACAAATAAGAAAAATAAAAGAATATACATACAAGCGGCAATGGATTTCCGAATCGTATCTTTCACTGTTATCACATTACTTACCTAACTGTATTTTATTTCAAATCTTATACACTAAACATCTAGCTTCTTGAAAAATATCTGTTAGCGGGAGATTCATGGTAGACTAGCGTCTCAGTCAAAACCCAACATGCATGCTAATGATACAACTTCAAGACTCCCTTAATTGATTTTGCAGTAGAAATATTTCAATCAGCATCAAAGGCATTAGTCATCTTCATTCTCTTTTGATCCCGCTTCGGTCTTGTCTACTTGTGCCTCGTGCTTAAAAACCAAAATGACCCCTCCATCTATTCCTCGTGCCCATAATATACTCCCAAACAGATCAATGGAAGGGCATGGGAAGGATCCGAAATTTGGCCCTGTGCACTGACACACTGCTCTCTTTGAGATCAATAGCAGAACCTCCTAAGGGAAGTTCAATGTGAGTAACATCTCCTGGTCAGACAAGAGGATGAGCAGATGAGTAGAGGCTGCTGAACATTGCTTTATTTAATCAAACTGTTCTTAGAAAGTAATTCTGTGAAAACATTGTGCTATCATTGAATTAGCATTACAATATGTAATATATAAATGATACAGTGGCCTTTTGTACACAGTTGGCTGGGGGTATAAAGTTGGCAAGATGTGCAACTATCATGTTTATGGGCTAGATGAGAAGTGATACTTATCTAATATAACCAAATTAGGCCTTAATTTTCATATTAAACTTCATAGCAAACATCTATCACTCAGTTTTCAAATATGACTTATTATATTATTTAAATGTATAATAAATATTTTATGTAAATACACAAGCATATAATTCAAAAGTATGGTCACTTTATTATATTTATTTACGGAAGTATCTCAAAGTCCTCTGAAATGCGCTACTTAATCTGTGTTTGATGTTGCAGACTGTTCCGAATGAAGTGAAGTGAACTTAAATGGACATCCCCTGCTCAGTAAGTTGGAACTAGTGAACTATGTAGGGACCCAGTGAATAGAGTGCAACTTTTGGTTCCAGAAGTACAATTTCCATCCCTTTTCTCTATACCTTTAAAGACTTTGCGCACATCAGTTTGTCATCAGTTTGTAAAACTACATTACTCATGATTTTGAAAATTGCTTTGTTCAGCAAAGAAATCTCCACCAATT
Source organism: Rhodeus uyekii (assembly GCA_037043235.1). Taxonomy (NCBI): domain Eukaryota; kingdom Metazoa; phylum Chordata; class Actinopteri; order Cypriniformes; family Acheilognathidae; genus Rhodeus; species Rhodeus uyekii. The sequence continues at coordinate 234,347 of JAWRVZ010000091.1, read as the reverse complement.
AGAAAACAGAAAAGAACTAAAAAGAAATAATGCCTCTGTCTGAAATGATCTGTTTTCAAGGATTGTCAGTAAATGGCAACTGGCCATTGACAATCGTCATTGCACAGGAAACAGTATCAACACCCACGTGATATTGCATGCAAATAAGTGCTTTGAAAACATTATCCATGTAAAACCTTCATTTACAGACAAAGCATTATGAAATCGCATACGGGTTGGGATGCAGCTGCTGTCAGATGCAATACAGTTGGCTGCTTCATCTGTCAACATAAGTTTCTTTGGGAACTCTTTACTACACTGTGCCTCGTTTACAAAACAAAATGCTCCGAACAAGCAAAAGTATGATCTGGGACTCCATTAAAATTAACCATTCACTTGGGATCCTTCTGAAGTCTCTACAGAAATGAACAAATGAGCTGTTTATGCTGGGCACAGTTTATAGTGAATAGTCTTTCATTTTCTTCCATTTAAACACACATCTGCATACTTCATCAAGGGCAAAAAGCGTCAGTTGTAGGCGAATTTCAGCCATTAAATACCAGTTTGTGGCGTGGCGATGTATTCCTTGACGTCTTGCTCAGGAGAGCATGGAGACCATATGCAAAAGTATTTGTCTGTGTGATGTCACAGATTCTGCGATATGACAGCAAGCCATTTTTGGAGCTCAATTAAACAAAGGCCTTGTTTATAAGAAGGACTACGTTTTATGCTATGAAACTTGCAGGACGTTTTAATGGTACAAAGACCTCTTATATGTTAAAAAATCAAGGCAATTTTGATTTCTCATGTCATGACCCCTTTAAATATTTTTATATAGATGCATATTTTTCAATATATGTGAAATATATTGTTTCTAAATACATGATAAACATTTTAAAATTAATAGTTTTATATTTACCGATCGGTTTTTAAAATTGTCATTCAGAATGCACATACCGTTTGGGGTCACTTTGTAATATAATATTACAGTAATAATCAATCTGGCTTATATTATATAGGAAATTATCTCTATCATATGACAAAATAGGACCCAAAATAAAATAAAAAAAGGAAATTTTCATATACTCTATAGTACTGATGTTTTTTTCAGCATCTTAATGGCATGCTGTCTAGAATGATGCATTACAGGACGTCAGGTTCTATTCTAGCATGTAAAAGTGTGTTATGTAATATATTTATTTTAGCTGCAGCATCTCAGCATGAAGAGCAGAAGATTCTGCCTCACAGCAACACTCCTAGAGTCACAGAATAAATTATATGGTTTAGCTCAAATTTGCCCTCTTAGGTCTTATGAGCGCTGTCGAGAATCATGGTTGTGCTAATTTCTCCAGCTGAGCTGCATTATCATCACCCCTTCAGGTCTCGATCGAAAAGCTGTGTGTTTTTGCTTAAAGCAGTCCTTCATTACATGAAGAAAATACTCATTTTAACTGCTTTACTGTGGAACTTCCCCTGGCAGTCCAGCCTTTGGAACGCTTTAAGGTTTATTTCCTTATTTTCCAAAAGCTGTTTTTTATGTCTATGAAGAGAAAGTGAGCTGATAATAAGGTCATAGGAAATATTTAATTCAGAAACAGCATTCAGGTCTTGTAACATGGAACCAGTTGGTTGAAAGCAGAAAAATGGTGCCTGATGGATTGGTTCAAAGAATGTGTCATTATTTCAGATTTATGATTACATTTCTATTACAAAAATAAATCCTTTTGTACTTAAACCTCTCAAATGGTCTTATGAACTTCTATATTATTAGTTATAAAGGTACTTTGGACCCAAGCAGGGTAGCTGTCATGGTTCTCTCAGGTTCAGTTCCGTTTCTAGACACAGAACCGTGGCACTGCTCTTCCTCCCGTGTTTGTGTCTTGTGATTGTAAACCCCGCCCATCTTGTTACCCTGTTTCCCTTGAGTGTTGTCAGCTGTTCTCAGCCCGTTACCTCTCCTCATGTGTTCCCTATTTAATCCCAGTGTGGTTGCTGTCCTGTGTTGTTGTCATTTGATGTCTGATCCTGTGTACTGTTTCCCCGTTCCTGATTCTCCCCGGTTCATCTGGTTTGTTCGTTTAAATGCTCTGTTTCATAGTTTATGTTTTCCCCCTCGTGGGTTCTTTTCTTTTGTGAGTTGATTTATGTTTGTTATAATAAATCCTTTCCCTGCATCCCGGAGTCCTCCCTTAAGTTTTCCGTGACAGTAGCTGCTTGTAATGCCTGATTAGATGTGTCTTCCTGTTTCTGATCACTTAAATACAAACAGAACTTCAATTAATATAATATTATATATTTATATGTGTGAATGTTACATTAGATACATTACATTAGTTACATTTAAAGATCTTTCTGTTGTGGTGTTGAAAAGAAATAATATTTTTATATAATTATGTGATATAACAAGTGTTAGCTTAGTAGGTTAATCATTTAGCAAATACCGGTAACTGAAAACAGAAATAAAGTGTTTACACTTAAATATGCACAACGTAATAACCTTCATTCAAAAATAGAATTTTAAAGGTATAGTCAATCCAAAAAAATCGATTTACACAAAACTATATGACTTGCATTCTTCTGTACAAAAGAAGGTATCTGAAAGAATATTGAGATGGATCCCATTGTGTGGCTAAAATAAAAACACAGACATTTCTCAAAATATCTTAATGTCTTATAGGGGAAGTACAGTTAAGACCCGATATGTTGAATGAAGACCAGGAGTCAGAAGTGCAGTCAATAGAAGAAATTTTAGTGAAGGTTATTTAGCAGTTTCATCAGCTTCAGGTCTCACAAGGAGTTCGTAGGCCGCCCCACATACAATAACATTGTTACAGCAATTATACTCTAACAGAGGGTACTAACTACATCAATGATGACAGTTAAATGATTCTGATTGGCTAAGAAAGGAAGAACGAAAGATAAACAAAACTAGTAATTTTCCACACACATTTGATCACATGGTTGACGGGTTCATGATGTGACTTGTCGAGAGCAAGAAGTTATTTGTCTCCTTATGGTGCCAGTTAATCACCTCACCAATACAGACCATATTAACACACACACACACACACACACACACACACACACACACACACACACACACACACACACACACACACACACACACACACACACACACACACACACACACACACACACACACACACACACATACACATACAGCTTCTCCAAGGCTGAACTCGGCTCAGGCTCAAACTATCAACAGAAAGACTTCCCAAAACATTCTGATAACATGTTCTATCTGTTGAGACGTGCAGACAATATTCATCACTATTCTATGGAAAACTACAGAAAAGCAAAGAAAGGTTTTAACTAATAAAAATCCCTAACTTGATTATAAATCATTCTTTACAAATCATTCAAATAAGAAAAAGAAAAGAATATATGAAGAAATAAGAAAAAGAAAACAATATATATACAAGCGGCAATGGATTTCCAAATCGTCCCCACAATCTTCTTCCATATCCATACAGTATTGTAATGACATGACGGTGACACTGGGCGAATAAATTATGACACAATTCAGATTTTTTGGTAAATCATCCCTTTAAGTCATTGAGTCTTGGTTCCTACCAAGGTTTCCATCTTATCTTTCTTGCTACAGTCACCTTTCACAATTTCACTTGGACTGTATTGTGAAAGGTTCTAGTCTAAACAGATAAACTGAATTGACCAACTAGCCAGTGAGGCAGAAAGGCACTGCTTTTGATTTCAGACACTAGCAAAATGTCCTTCCATCAGCTACATAGTGTATTAAGAAAGAGCGCAGCCCATTATTCAATCCTGAGAGAGCTTCCACACTCTTCTCTATGTGGTTTCTATTTTCTCTTTGCTCAGCAGTGCAACCCCTGACTCTTATTCGTGACTCTCAGTGTCCTCCCCAGAGACCCGCCCTAAGCAGAGCCGGGCGCCAGCGCTGCAGGTGAGCAGACCTTAATGAGAGAGGTGCCTTTGGCTCTTGCAAAAGTGTCATGGGGGAAGGGATGCAGGGCGCGTAAAATTCTGATGCTCGTTTGTGTTTCCACTCTCTTGGCTCTTACTATATTAGTGCTGAGAGAGACAGTTAGATGGTAAGATGCACAAGCATGGATACCTATAAACAACCTACCCTGGAGTCAACGAACTGTGTTGCCTTCAACAGCATCACAGTTGTCTTGTGACTGCGTGCAAACCTGTTCTCATTCATGGTGAGGAAGAGGAACAGAGATTTACTGCAGTGGCTTGTCATTTTCCCCCTCATTACCTAATCTGCTTTCAATGACTGCCTCTGAATTTGCAGAAAGTCAATTAAGCCATTTTGACCAGCAATCCCAGTGGTTATTAATCATTTCCCAGGGTTACTAATCAGCTCTGCGGCCACAAGCCTGTTTTTAACTCAGAGGTACAAGCTACAGTGAAATTCATGGTGCACCATAAAGAGAATTGCAACGACAACTGTAATATGTTGATGCGCTGAAACAAAACACCATATGTCTGCATATAATCTGGACTCCCTTTGGCCTTGTAATACAAACAAACTTGTCTAAATTGACAAACTAACACATTTGCACATGTGAGAATTGGGAAATGCTTCATGGCCAAAATACCAAGTTAGTTTTCCAGTTCTTTCACACAAAATATCTCTGTATACTGTAGTATATATTTTGAAAAATGTAGAATTTATGCTCTGGCCAAATCAAACTTCTGCACACAGTACAGATTTTTATATTTTTGGAAATAATTGTGAGTAATGCTTGCTCGTGCAAACTCACTGTGATCCGAGTTTGCTAACTGTTGTTCTGTCATTGCCAATGTGTTCAGAATGGTTTCCAGTTGCTGGGACGTTTCAAAAAGACTTCACAAAGCCTTGTTTGAAAGTCTTGAAAAATCTTTGAAATATCACCTATTAAATTTGTATTTGTATTTGACTTCATTATCATATTTATTCAGTTAACTTTTGTATATTAGATGAGATGAACACTTTATTTCCCAGAACACAGTAACTAGGTTTAATTTCTTTGCATTGCAATCAAGTAAAACATTCTTCTTATCACTCTTGTTTAAATTCAATTTATTTTCATTCCATCTCTAGATACTGTATGTGTAATGTATTTTAGTTATGTGCCTGTTTGCCTGTGTGACCCAGTTTCCTAGTAAGTGTGCTAGTTGTTCCCTTGATTGATTATCCCATTCACCTGTTGCTCAATTAATTAGCTCTTTTGTTCCTCTGTGTATTTTAAGGGTTAGTTTACCCAAAAATGAAATGTATTTGGTAATTTACTCACCCTCAAGCCATCCTAGGTGTATGTCACGTTCAAATAGCAATATCAAAAAATATCTTGGCTCTTCCAAGCTTTATAATGGGAGTGAATGCTACAATTTTTTAAGCCCAGAAAAGCGCATCCATACATCATAAAAGCAATCCGTACTGCTCCAGGGGTTTAATAAAAGCCTAAAGCACCTAGGATGGCTTGAGGGTGAGTAAATGATGGGATAATTTTCATTTAGGTGAATTAACCCTTTAAGTCCTGTCTTCCTTCAGTTCTTTTTTCACCGTTGTCAGTGTTAAGAGGCTATTTTCCATGCGTTCCTGTTATTATTGGATCAAAGATTATTTCCTGGTATTCTCCTTTGTCATGTTCTTCTACCGTGATAATATGACTCGGGTCTATTTTCAATACAATGTTCTTGTTTTTATTCACCTGTTTATGATCTACCTGGTGGAAAATCACAAGTTCTTGCCTTTGCAAAATCCACCAATTTACACATACACACAAAAAGTATCTTCAAGACCGAGAGTTCTAATAACTAAAACTAAGTTACAGTGTTACTCCCTGATTTTTTTTTATTTGAAGTCTGACTGAGGGTTAATATTTATCCTTGAAGCAGTGCAGTCACAGAGAAGCTCTCATCAGGACCAGACCATGTGTGACACATTCATCAGTTTTCTGCTGAAAGAATGATTTCATGGACAGAGGTGAGGGTTATCAGCACAGTCGTTGTTGCCTGTATCAGAGCCTGGGAGTTCAATTTTAGAAATATACCAATTTTGATCTGTTTATTCCAAGCTGTTGGCTGATGATCAGAAAGGGAGATGATGTGAGTAGCAGCGTGGATGTGAATAGCATATGGTTTTCACTTGCAGTTAACATAATCCATTCATGCATCATTGGTTCTCATTTGCTTAACTAGACATAGTGCCATCACCTTGTCATTTTGCACAATGAACATGTGCATCAAACGAAGAAGAAGCCATGATGACTCAGAAACTATGTTGACTGCATCACAACGAGGGCCAACTTTGAACATTGATGGAAGAGTCTGAGATTTATGCGTCATAGTCTTATGGTCCAACTACATCAGTCACTCTACATTCTTCTCATTTAAATGAATATTTTGCATTCAGAAGTTAAGCTTTAAGATGCGCTGCCATTTAGTTTGACGGTATTTTCTTCCCATTCCAAAGTGCTGCATGGAAGTTTAAGGTGCAAGGCACTTCAGAGAGTTTAAAAGTAGAAATATTAACTTTTTAACACAAAAATGTAGTAATGTAAATGATCATTTTAGTTAGTGGCAATCTTGGAGGGTGCACACTGGGACGGTGAAGACACAGGATACTCATGTGGATCCATTTGCAGAATTTGTTTGTACAAAACCAGGGAGAACAATCTGACCAGGCAATCAAATCCAAATCCAAAGGCAAAAGGAGAAAACACAAAGGCAGAAGGGTAATACACTGGGAAATCCACGGAAAAATGAAATGGGCTGGGTATAGGATACCATCTGCTGCAACCCATAATCATTCCTCCGGCCCATATCCTTTCCAGTCAACCAGGTAAAACATGTGTCAACCCCTTCAGCGAGAGTCCAACAGGGAATGGACACTGATGGCAATCTGGTTGTCTAATTCGAGTGGGGTGAGGGAGCAGGATCCACCACAGATTTCAGATAGAAGGGAACATAAGTTTGCATGTAATGTAGTTGATTTGACTAATGATTTCGAATACGCCAACACACCTTGGGATAAATTTCTTACACAGGAGATGGAGCCAGAGGTTGGAGGTAGACATCCAGACCCTCTGCCCTGCGTGGGGAAGGGACACTGCCACAGAGTCCAAGACCTGGTTGCTCCAGCACATCCAGTGGTCCACAGACGTGAGGTCCGAGGGATCTCCAAACCACAGGAAGAGAGGAGGCTGAAATCCCAGAATGCACTCAAAGGGAGTCATACCAGTAGAGGGTTTGAGGAGAGAACTTTGAACGTATTCTGTCCAGGATAGATAACTGCATTTGTGTTGATTTCAGCTGCAAAAGGTCACCTCATGATAGAACCGTTCTATCTGTCCATTAGAATGTGCGTGGTAATCTGAAGTAAGGCTCATGTTGATGTTGAAAAGTCTGCAGAAAGCCTTCCAGACACAAGGGATGGACTGGGGCCCTGAATCCAAAACAATGTCCACAAGGAGGTCAAAGAAGTGGAACACATAAGCAGATTTAACGTTGGCACAGATCGAGCAGTTTTGATGAAATAGGTGACATCTAAGGCAAGAGAGGGCCACCAGATACAGTTTTGTACCATCTGGAGTATGGTTGAATGTTCTGACCTTAGTGAAGTGTCGACTCAGTCAGTGATGCGAGAACAAAGAGCTTAGGGAACACACGTCCGGCCCTCTGGCAGTTCAGTTTCCTGGGCACAGGTGATCTTCTACATGATGTTCCAGTGAAGCCACCACTAATGACAGAGATGGTGGTTGTCTCAGGGTATGAGGTGTCCGTGTGCATACAGGACAGTGCATCCGCCTTGATGTTCTTAGGTCATGGATGATAGGTGAAAAGTACAAGGCTTGTCTGAGGTTCAGCGTTTTGGCCACCTGAATACTCCAGGTTCTTGTGGTCAGTCAGTTAACACAATGAACTGACTTCACTCCCTTTCATCTAATTGTAAATAACATGCCGTTAAGTGTCACTAAAGCATTACAATCAGCTTGTACTTAAGTATATTCTATTAAAGTACACTTTTTGATCGTCCCCTTTAGAAGTTCTGTTTACTGTAAGTAACATTGCACCTACATGCCGACTAACTCTCATGAAAGTAGGGTACAATGGGGTTAAAGCAGTGGTTCTATATTATATTGTAGTCACAAAAATAGATGTATCACATGTTTTTTTTGTTCAAAATAGTCACCAACTTGTTGTTTCTGTTATCAACTACTCCACTGTGTTTGTTTGCGCCGCAGTTCAGAGAATCTGATCTGTCTGATTTACCTTGTGCAGTTTATAATTTAATGGATTGCTATTTCCTCTTTTATAGACATCCGTGTGTTTTTCAAAGTATAAATGCATTGTTTTGCCAGTACTTATGAGTATTTAAATGTTTGAAACCTAAAAGAAACCGTATGTGGTTGAAAACACTGAATTGTTGTGATAAATGACAAGCTCTGATCGCATCTTTTTCTGGATCAGTGCCAGATATCGCGTGAAATCGTGTGAATTTAGCGATTGATCACGTGACACATGAACGTGTGATCGTACACGTCAATGGGTGAAGGGTTTGTTATCTGAACAACATATATGCTGCTCTTGTTCAGTGCAAGAAAACCTACTCCCTGGCAAAAAAAAAGCATGTTCCCCAGGGTCATGCACCCCCCCTGACATCGCCCCACTATTTGAGAACCACTGGGTTAAAGGCACACCAGGGTAAAAGGTGCATTTGATTTGGTTTTCTTCTAAACCCCTATGTGGCACAAAAACCTGCCACACAACTTTCCAAAACATCTGCTTTTCAAGATGCACATGGACATTTGGATGATCCATGACATGATTACAGGCTGCAGAGCAAAGTTGATTCTGTGCTAATTTGATCTAATATTTGATGTTTTAAAATAATGTTCTGGAATTTATGTAGAAAATTAATTTTCCATTTGTTGATATGACATGGATAGATTCAGATGGTAAATATCATATATTAAGTTAGGTGTCCAACCATATTTCAACCATCATATTTAAATAATATTATATTAATCTTAATATTTAAAATATCATTCATTGTAATTACTGTAAATCATACTTTTTTTCTACAATCGTACCGTAAGGTAATCGTAAGGGAACAATCAAATGATCTAATATACCCTAAAATGTATTTTGTAAATTATTTTATTACTCCCTTGTTAAGAACATGTATAACGAATATGTGTTAAGTATTGTGTCTAAACCTGTGTCTAAATAAGTATTGTGGCTAAACCTGACCAAGCTGTCTAGTTTATTCATCTGAGATTTCCTTTGTATTGTAAACCCTGTTTTTTTACAAACTGAGGTCTTTTCACCCTCCAAAAGTGTGGACATAATTACTCTAAAACTTTTCCTCTTGCAGTGCACTATTAAATTAACTAATTCATCACAATATACTATGTGTTCTCTTATACATATATGCTAAAGGGTTTTCAAATGAGCCCATGCATTTCCCCAGTGCTATGTATTTGGCTAACACTTCTTTAGATTAGCAGAGCACTATGTGAGCAATTCCCCTGCTGTGATTAAAAATGCACGCTAGAATTATAGCTAAAGGTGAAAATGCTTTTTAAAGCTCCGCTAATTGGTTTGGAGAATTTCCCTGATTTTACCCTTTAAGTATGTGTGTAGATAAACGCTGTGTTTGGAGGTAAATTCTTCCATGCTTTTTAAACAATGCCTTGAGAGAATGTGTGTGCTGCCAATATTGTTGAACCATTCCTAAATCTGAAAGAAAAAGTAAAATCTCAACCTTTATATATTGACCATTTCATGTGGATTTGGAAACATTGAATGACTCTGTTTTAATGAAAGAAATCACTCTGTTGTATATCTTGTATGTGTGGTTGTTTGCTATGGAAGAGCTTGTTTGTTACAAGTACTATGGTAATCTAGAAAAAACATAACATAATTGGGTTATTAATTTATTTTTGTTCCAGTGTGACATTTATGTTGTACTGTGTTTGTATTTTGGATCATTAATACATCCGGGAAACGATGAGACAGCTGATGTCTGGACTCTTCCCTCAGCATTTTGAGAAAATGCACAAGCTGTCACATAGTATCCACAGCAACATATGGGTTCATTAAGTTCTGTGCATGTGTACATCAATTGAGCTGTGAGTTACACTGCCAGAAAGAGGAATACAGAATATGAAGGTGGGAAAGAAATTGCTTTGATGTAACTGTCCACATGAAATCAAAACTGAACCTGTTTACACAATTCATCTCTGCAAGTTAATCTACAGAAAAAAAAATACTGTTTGTCTTTGTAAGCTTTAATCAAATTCTTAACATTTGCTTCCCCTCTGGAAAATCAAGAACCGTCTTCTATTTTTTTTCATTCTCTATATATTTTTTTTTTACATTTTATTATTACAGTAAATGTTATAATCAATTATGTCAAATGAATTTAAAAACTACAAGCATGGCATTTAAACAAAATTGTGATTTCGCTGTGGCACATAACCAGGTGAAAATATTTGTGGTGAGCTGCTTTATAAACACCCTCACATTTATCTCTATTGATATGAGTGTCAAGGAGTGGAAAGGCAAAGTAATTTGCTCCTCCTTTTTGCCCGGCGAGTTTCATTTAGCCTCCTGATGTGAGTTATTATCTACCCATCAGAAAACAGGAGCAGAACAGATGATGTTTACCTCCTTGATGGTGTGGTGTGGGGCAGAGAGAGATCATTTGTCATAAAAGCTTGCACTTTTCCTCCTTTAAGTGATATGTTCGGCCCTCTCTAAAAGAGGAGCCACACACAGCAACTCAAAGTCTCACTGAGAGCACTTATATTTATTAGTTGTGTTCGATCTGATGAGGATCACTTTTATTATGGCTCATACTTAGGGTTAAAAGTTGGTTCTTAAAGGTCTGGCTTATTATTTTAGCCTGCAGATTACAAAATCTGTGCAACAATCCCATAAACCAGAGCCGCATCCAAAATAGTATACGGTCTAGTAGGTACTACATTTGATTTAAAACATACTTAGCGACCATAAAATATGTTCTGTATAGTGTGAATATGGGTAGTATAAATGAAATTCTGACAACATCCCCCATTAGTTATTGTCACGTGACCTACCGTACAAGCATCAGTTGGTTCGTTTCAGTGCCACTCACAACTTTCCTTTGGCTTTATGGGACGCTTCATAAGATGTACACTCCAGAATCTGTAATATGTCTGAACTGTTGCATGTCTGAATTCATTTTTTCACATGCTATATATTCATAGTATAAAATCAGAAATAAAACTCTTTTGTCATATGTTTTTTGCATTTTACAACCAATTGTATACATTTGGCAGACGCTTTCATCCAAAGCGACTTCCATTGCATTCAACATACACATTGACATCCCTGGAAATCGAACCTGTGACCATGGCGTTGCAAGCGGCATTCATACAATGAATTCAGGCATACTGCTCTTTTGCTGTACTCTATAGTATGGAAATATGTATATTTGTTCACAGTGTAGAATTACTTGTATACGCAGATGCACACCATTTTGGAACAGTCAGTGTGTCATCACTCACAGTAAGAATCAATAATGCCATAATATTTTGCAGCTTCTGTTTGTGAAACCCCGGACTTAAATCCAGAAGTAATTACCAGATAACCTGAAAATTTTCCAGAAAGTCAAGTATTGCTCACAGAAAAGTATTTTTCAACAATTTCGGTTCTCAGTGTGTCTGGCACACACAGACACACAATGCAAAGACTAAGTCAACTTATCTCCTTTTTATCTGCCTTCAGGTGTGATTTCTATATTGCCCACACCTCTTACTTGTCCCAGGTGAGTTTAAAAGAGCATCACATGCTTGAAATCTTGTTTATCCACAATTTTGAAAGGGTGCCAATAATTTTGTCCAGCCTATTTTTGGAGTTCCGCCTCCTTTTTTGTTTTGTTTTTGTTCCAATACACACAAAGGGGATACACATGTGTAGCATGTACCAAAACATGTGTTAATGAACTACTTTTCTGTGAGCAAAACTTGATTTTCTGGAAAAAAAATCAGGGGTGCCAAACATTTTGGCCATGACTGTATGTATATATATATTTCATGTTTTTACTTTTATCATGGTAAATTTCAGCTGTCGCCTTTCTTCTTGTTGCATTGTGTTAGTTCAGTCTATTCCAGATATGGCTGTTCATACATGTCTAACTATGGTTGCAGACGCACAGTCCACTTGCTCTCTAATTTTCATGGACCTAATATTCATTAGACCGTTCTAATGTGGCAGTTGGCTTATGAATAGTGACCCATAGAAACAGCCACTAATGAGGAATCTATGTATATATGCTTGGACACCATAGCAACTGCATATCCACATCTTGGCAACCACCCACAACAGTCCAGCTTCATGGCAGTGAGTTCTTTTCAACATTTCTTCATAAAATATAAAAATCTAGTTTTGAATGAAGATTGAACTGAATGTCATGTCAGCTCATGGCAACGGTTTGCATTGCTTATCGCTTACTCTTTCAATCTCTTGCTATGGACAACATTAACACTGCCTTATCCGTTCAAAGATTCACTGAGTCATCAGATCAAAGCGCCACAGTCATTATGGTGAGCAAGGTGATCCTTGAGAGAGTCGATGAGCCTGCTGGACTTAATAAACACAAGTTAAATCTACAGTCTGGCCTAGTTGACATTTTTATTCAGGTCATTTTGCAGATGTAGATATTTCTCAATAGCTCCCACATGCTTTACAGGTATAAACAGAGATGTGAGCCACAGGGCGCCCTGAGTAAACAAGAATAAATCTGATTACTTGGAAGCATTTAAGAGGAAAGGAATATATACGTGACCTCAAAATGAAATCAGGTTCTAAATGGCACCAGACTGGAGTATTTGTCTAATATGTTCCAGAGAGGGCAAGATGTCACAATTGAAAAATGAAAGCAGTGTAGCCTGGCTCCGGGTGTGTCCCATGATGATGGGGTTGTTTGTGACCCATGAGAGATACTCAGGAACGCCTCGGGGTGCAAGCGACATTTTATTCATGCTATTTTGCCACGCTGTGAATACGTGGTTCATTTTCAGCCATAGCCTGCGCTTGGTTCTCTTTCTCTGTCACTTCACCTCATGTGCTGTGCATATCAGGCCTGCCTTCTTCAGCCATTCTCAGCGGAGAGGTGTTATCACTCTGTCACCATTAAGTAGCATCACAATCATGTGAGAATCAGGGCGCTAATTTGTAAAAAAAAGTTCAAAAATCAAGCCTCTATGCTATGTTTGTATATACAAATATATATAAAAAAGCATTGGTTACATTTACAAACTCTATTAAGTGTAGAGATAAATCTCATATCAGTCAAGATTTGTATGGGTCTATATTTTGCATTAAGGCAATGAACCATATTTCTCATTGACAAATAAGGACCCTTTCCTGTTCTCCAACCTTTCTCAGTAGCCCACTAATGAGAAAAAATGCATTACTATTAATTAAATTGTAAAGTACATTTTTAACTACATGGTATACTTACTGTACTTCTAATTTCTGTAATACATTGCCTTTCAGATTGTCTGCATTTTTTACATTTAAATTCCAATTCCAAAACTAATTTCATTAAAATGTTTCATAAATAATAATAAAAAAGAGTTTATTTAATTATACAATAGATAGTTCAAGTTGTCGATTTTGGTTGGCTTTTAGAATGGTTGCAACTTACGCTGATAATGATAGCTCGTTGAATGCATTACATCCAGATTACATTCATATTACAGTAATCCCTTGCCACTTTGCGGTTCAAGTTTCGCGGCCTCAGTGCATCGCAGATTTTTCAGAAATATTCATCAAATAATTAAAATTCAAAAATACCGCCATATCGGCAGCCGTGTTGCGGAAAGCAGCGTTGCTTCATCATGCGAGAGAAACTGTTTCCCAGGATGCCAGACAAAGAGAGAAACTCTCTCAGAGGCTTTGTACACACCCACGGGCGCTCAGACAAGACACGTGATTGGTTCCCGATGTGAGATTGATCAATGAGAGCACGAGTAGAGTGGGAAGTAGGGATGGGCGATACCTGACTTTTTAAATTCGATACAATATCGATATTTTGGATATAATTTTACCGATACCGATACCGCTTATTTCTTAAATGTGTATGTGATTTAAAAATGTTTTTAAAGTTAAATATATATATTACACTTAAAGGCAAATTACAGGCAAATTGCATCCACACATGACACATAAGACATATTGGCCTTTAATAAATGTATTACAAAAGTAAATTTGACAACAAATAAATAAAAATGTTTAAAATAATACAGTATTTTATAAAAAATATTGATGAAATAAAATACATCATAACATGTCACAAATATTGCATCTCGCAATAGTTTTTTCTGCCGTTGAAAAGTAGCACCACACCAAGCTACGCTTTCTTTCTGCCATAGTGCCATTCTGTTTATGCGCGCGGACAATATGCGCGACGCGTGCCGTGAAAGTGACGCGTACGTGTGGGCAGGGCACGTTGCTCGTGTTTCTCACAGTCATCACGTGACACGGGTGAGCTAAATGTCAGAGGGGGATTTCAGTTTTAGCACAAACATTAAACAGAAGTACCGAAAACACTTTTTGCAGAAATTGATGCAGAAATTATTAATTTAATTTTAATATCGATATTTTTGTGGAGATATCGATACCAAGTAAGTAGCTTGTGAGTATCGATATATCGATACTGCAGCATCGATATGCCCATCCCTAGTGGGAAGCAAGTAAATGTTGACGATCATCCTACTTCGTGGATTTTCACCTATCGCGGGGGGGGTTCCGGTCCCCATTAACTGTGATAAACGAGGGATCACTGTATAAGACAAACTCACTAAAACTAAAATAATCAAAGTCATTGTGTCTAAAATTTAATATTTTGTCGTCTAACATTTGTATAAAAGCTTTATTGCACTTGGAGTCATGCGGACGCTATTAACATTTGTGCAGCTGGGTTAATATGCAGCAGAATCACACTGATATTCAGAACTACAACATGGTTATCAGTGTGATGTTGCTTAATTGTTAAGATTAAGAAAATGTTATTATGTAATGTAGCAGGCTATTTGTTATATTGCTGTTATTCTTATTTTAGCCAGCAGGCTTTTGAGATTCCTCTGCAAACCATCAATCAAACTTAACGTTTTTACCAATTTTAGTATGCCAGTCCAGTGACAAAGCAAAATGCACTTCCATCTTGAAAATATTTGATTATTTAGTAAAAAATGACGTTCATGCATGAATGCACATGACAGATCTGTTATAATAATACATTTTCAGTGGCTTGCACACACAGATCACATACAGCAGAGGTATAAACAGGTTTTTCTTGCTGGTGTTTAATAAAAGGACATAAACTCTGGGGACTTGCGGCACAAAATTTCAAGCAAAAGAGCTGTGTCTGGATCCTCGGCTGAGTTCAAAAATGAAATCTTTGTATGGAATTGGAATTAGATACACACAAACACATCAAAGCCTTGATTATTGAGCTGGTTTGTTTCCCGGCAGATAAGTGTGGGAACGACAGCCAGTATCATTTAAAATTTGAATTAGTTTCATCATTTACAAACGTGGGATGCTATGTAATCATGTTATAGTTTCACTTTGAAACCAAACAGCCTATTGCATGGTGTCTGGGGAAATAATGAAAGGGCACTGTTTATTTCACATGAGCTGCATTAACGCAACTCAAAAAGTGCATTTTTTCTTTCTTTAAATTTTTTTTCCGAAATCACCGTGAGCGCTCTCTGTTTTCCATCAGCCTCGCTCTCTTGCCATGCTACAATAAATAAAGGTTTTATCAGTTCAGTAAACATTCAGATGGACCCTTTTTGTGTGCACTGATGTTAAATGTAGCCTCATTTCTCTTCCTGCGTTCTTATTCAACACTGATGGAATTTACCTAGGGGGCCAATAGCGCTCATTGGGAATCAATGGGAATGAAGCACAAGGGAATTGGATCAATTATTTCAAAAATCTGTTTGGCGTGAGGTCATTGTGGTTGCTTTTCTAATTTTGTGAGTTAATCAGCCTTAACCCAGGGTGCAGAGAAGGAGAGTTTGGTTTTGCGTTGTAGTCAACCCCCCTTTCTCTCATTGTTGTTTTTTTCAGTGTCAGTGAAAAAGTGTTCTCCGGGAGGACAAACAGGGAGGCAGCTGGCTTGCAAGCATGTTTGTGTGAGTCCGTCCTATATTTAGGTCCTTTGCTTGTTCTGACAGCTGTTTATGTGTTGTTCAATTAAAATCTGGCTTCAATATAGTCCGAGTCTAATGCATGTCCCATTTTTAATATTCATAGGCAGATGCAAAGCTCCATGGATGTTTCATGCACACCCACCACTCATCCACCCAGGACATATCAGATCTTTTTTTTTTTTTTGCAAATGAGCGTAATGTCCTCTGTAATGGGAGGGCTTGAGGTTTATTTCTGATGATGGTCTGTCAGGTCCAGAAGGCAAACAGGACCTTAGATGGCTCGCCTAGAGGTCAGGCAGAATGTCACAACATCACAGATGCCACACTGATGACAGCCTTTTCTTAATGGACATGCACAAATATCAGGTCACCACTGAAGTGAACCAGGCTGAAGTGGCTTGATGTTCTCATCGTGGTGAAGTATCAGCATCCGGTGACATGTTCAGTCATTAATTCAATCATGTACAACGGGTTCTTGTGTTATATGGTGTCACTGCCCAGAGCTGAGAGAGACAGTGCATTTCTCAATGGAGAATGATTCACAGCGCGTATAACCTGCCGAACCAGAGCATGAGCAGAAGGAGAGTACAGGTGCTCTGCAGATGGATGGTAAAGACATTTGGCAGGGGACCACCTGCTACTGAAACAGCTAACATTTGCTTT
>JAWRVZ010000091.1:0-215000 GCA_037043235.1 Rhodeus uyekii | reverse complement strand
TTAGAAGAATCATTTAAAAGCATGCATGGATCAGACGCGGAGCACTGCAAAACATGGATACCAAACTAAATGCATATCACCAAAAAAAGAGGAAAAGAAACGAAACGGAAAAAAAATCTCTACTTTAAAGAATCTCTAAAAACCTCCTATATTCTGCAGACTCACAAAACAGCTAAAAAATTCATGCACCCTTAAAAAATTTAAGTGAATGTCCTGAACTTGTGCAGAACGCAGAGCCAATATTAATGAATAATTTAACCGTGAGATGTTAACGGGACTTTGGGGTTTAAGGGATGTGTGAAATTGAAATCCCATAGATTCAAAACAGAATTTTTTCATTGTAAAGTAGGAGATGATGAATGCTGTGACACTGAGGTTGCAGTCATCAGCACCAGAACGCCCATCATCATTAGGCTTGTCTTGTCTTCTCTGTCATTTGATCTATTGCTTATTAATCTGTCTGACTGAAGCATATGCTTATTCATGTAAGGATGAATCTTATGAAGATAAGAGGTTCCCTGATGGGGTTGCTTCAATGAAAAAAAAAGATGACATGAAAAATATAAGGCAATGCTACATTTAAAACATGATCCAAATGCGTTTGTTCACCACTAGAGGGGAGCAGTAGCACTTCAAAATGAACTTGGACCTTGCAATGAAATTAATTTCCATGTAACTCATCCAGCTATTGACCTCTGTGTATCATGTGTCTTGTTTATAGTGTATAGAGAATTGCACAGCTGCAGTAAACCTTGGCTCATACCTTTTAAATCAAATATATTTGTGTTAAGAGACCGATTTGAAAAATATTAGCCTACTTCACTTCAAACTATTGACTTGTTGTTGATTTTGGCCTATGCCACCTCAGAGGTCTGGACCTTGACTGTATTCAACAATCAAAATCCTGTTGTAATTCAGAAAATGTCATAATCTTTCAAAAATGTTGATTATCTTTTTAATTAATATTCACTACCCAAACATTTTTTACAGTCTCGAATGAATAATCTCGCATTATACCTCAGTTTTTACCGTTGATATTGACTGCATCAACATTCAACCCCATTATTCAAGTTATTCCAATAAATATGATACAAAAAATCTAATAGGCCAGAAACAAACACATGGAAACTAAAGCAATATGAAACCCTGTCTCATCAATATATAAATTATGTTTAACAAATATTTTTATTTGAACGGTTACGTCATCTTTATTGTTAATGATGGCAAAACAACACAAAACTGCATGTAGTCAAATTTGGCTTTTTAGCCTACTCTATGAACAGAAAATGAAACAGCTCAACTAATATTTACTTTAACCAATCTTTTCTGAAGCAGTTTCATTAAAAAAAACAAATGTATCTGTCTCTCTAAGTTGGCTATAATTCATCATGCACTGCTTAATTATCCTTTAATGAATAGGCCTGTTATTTAACGCACGCAGATGAACTTTTGTATTGAAATTATTCAGAAATTCCCTTCATTTTTCTCCTCTGTCTGAATCTGTGACACTGAAGTGTAAGATGACACCTGTCCGCAAATATCCAGTTCAGACCTGCTTCTCTCACTCTCACACTGCCCTTTCTTTCTCTCATTTTTTCTATTATTCCGTGACCATGAGGTATGTGACTATTTAACTATATTTAAGTGTAACGTTCATGTTTATATCAAACTCATTTCTCGCTGTGAACGTGTTTCGAGTCGCCAGGTAAACGTGACGTCACGTGCCGTCGACTCGCGCGATCTTGATTTCAATGAAAACTTCCTTCTAATTCAAACATAATCATAACAGCGCAAATGTATCTCAGTGTTACCTTAACGGAGGTACAATATAGTTATATAAGCTATAAAAATAAACATGTGTCGCGTGTGTCTTTACAAATGTCGTTCTGTATTCACACCTGTTTACATATCGTGTTGACGGAAGTGAGCATGCATAACTTAACGTGTTTACAATGAGAAATCATTATATATGTGTGTATTTCTTTCACTTAAGTAGTTCTGAATACATTATCGAAAATTAACCCACGTATAAAGCGTTCATCATCTCATGTGTTCAGGTGTGTGTGTGTTCATGATTGAGTCCTGTGTAATGGAGGATCTGGCTGTTTTGGACCTGTTGGAGTGTCCTTTGTGTATGGAGCCATTGGACGTGTCTGCCAAGGTCTTGCCGTGCCAGCACACGTTCTGTAAAGCATGCCTTCAGCAGCACGAGGCATCACACCATCATCAGATGTGCTGCCCAGAGTGCAGAGCTGCTGTTCCGGGATCAGTGGAGGAGCTTCCCACCAATCCGCTGCTACTGAGGCTCTTAGAGAGCCTGGAGGAACGGGGTCCACTGGGCACACCGAGGGACAGATCCGGCAGATATGTGAGCTCAACAGTCCAGGAGGACCTTTTAAGCAGTTACATTCAAGATCTGCCCAAACCGTGGAAGGACACGCAGGGGGTGAGAAGATCATGTTCTTTTGTTGTTTTCATTTGAGAGTGAATAACGCCTTTGTCTTTTTTTTGTAGCTGTGGTTAGTGTATTTTGTGACATGCAGTTGAGTCAATCTTGCCTGCATGTCAAGATTTAGGCTTGCGTGCTTTTCTTTCTGGATTAAAAGTTAGTGAAACTTTATATTATTGTTTAAAAAAGGTCAATAACTTATGCAGTATATAAATCATCAAAATAAGTTAAGCAATTTTTTTTAATAAGCCATACAAGACTCATTTTTTTAAGTTAATGTAATTTAAGTTGAAATTACTTAATCATTCAAGTTGATTGTACTTAATTTAAGTACTTTTTTTGCAGTGGATCTTAAACTGCATAAAAAGTAATGGTTAGGTACAGTATACTTTATTCATGTTTTGCAAAAAACTTTTGCTGTGATTGAAGTGAGATACGAGTCGGGTTAGGCACAGGTTTGGTGGTATGAGTAGGTTTAAGGGTAGGTTAACAGGTAAGGCAAGTGTCGACAATGTAACTATAGATGTAATTACAGAAATTCATTACATTTAGGATTTTCTTTTTAACATAAGTACATTGTAAGTGCATTTTATCAAACAATTAATTTAAATGTTAGTACATACAGTAGTTCAATACTTAAATGCACATACTTAAAATTGGGACAAAAAGTTTTTATCTTTTAAGTGTTATGATGTGATGCAAATTTATCATTATGTTGTTAAAAGTGAAAATATGTGACTAGAATGTGTAATATTACATTGTGCTTGTTGTCAT
This sequence comes from Rhodeus uyekii, assembly GCA_037043235.1. Taxonomy (NCBI): domain Eukaryota; kingdom Metazoa; phylum Chordata; class Actinopteri; order Cypriniformes; family Acheilognathidae; genus Rhodeus; species Rhodeus uyekii. Next base: position 211,777 of record JAWRVZ010000091.1, on the reverse strand, counting down.
GCTACATCAAACATGATGTTTGTTTTTAGATAATAATCTAAATAATCCCGTGCAGTGAGTGTGAATAACGCCCATAAATTAGGATGAAGTGTGTATATATAAATATGTCAGTATGGGTTTTGTGTTAGGATATATGGGAGGTCAGTTTGCCTCTCCAACCTGCTTAAGAGCTCAATTATCTCTGTGTGTGTTTAACAATGTCCACTGAAACACACTGGGTCTTGGTTTAGTTTAAGTAGGTCGGTGGACTTGAGTTTCAGTTGGGAAAAAAGCCATTGCATCTACAGCCACAAACAGTAGCACTGTTTAAACATTTGGGATGCTTTTGAGCTCTTGGGAAACTTTTCCTACTATATTTCCCATTCCTTCTAATTTAGTAGACATGCATTTGAGAGTAGAGAGATTGTATACAATAAAGATAGCTGTTAGATGCTGTTATATGATATTCGTATATATGCATATTTTCAATATTGTAATGCAGTAAATTACCTGCACAGCTCTCACTAGCTGACCTCTGTTACATATATACCATATTAATAATATTAAAGTCAGTGTAATAATTTAAATTGCATATCATTTTTGTGCATTACAGTAATGAGAATGATGTTTTAGCATGTATTTAACTGTATAACTACTGATAATGCCACAATAAAAAAATAATGGCCTTAGGATTTCTTAATTTGTTTTCTTTAGAAGTTGAAGTAAATTATTATTCAGATATGTTCTTGACGGGCTTCATTTTCATTTGTTTCAGGTGCAAGCTCAAGCTTTATATGACTTCCAGGGTAATGCACCTGGGGAGATCACGATGAAGTCAGGTGACATCATTTATCTGCGGTGGAAAGTAGATGATAACTGGTATTATGGGGAAAGCAAAGAGAGCAGCGGTCTGGTTCCAGTCAATGTGGTGCGAGTCATGAGTGAGCAGCCACAGCCCCTGGCCCTCTGCCAAGCACTTTATGACTTCAATGCTAACAATCTGGATCCAGACGACAGCAAGGAATGCTTAACCTTTTTCAAGGTCAATCTCTTCTTCTTTAATCAATGTACTAGCACAGTTCAGTTTTGTTGGTACAGTGGCATTATTTAGACACTTCTGCTATATTCAAAAATGTATGAATTTCATTTCAAACCGATTATCGGGCGATCTCTAGCTAAAATGTTTTTAGACTCTCAAAACTGAATTTTTTCAGCCATTTTTGCAATGACTTTGCAACTATTCAGCCAGAAAGTGTCTAAGTACTTCTGTCTGAATAGTTTTTTGCATAATTTAAGCTGACTTTTTAAAAATATAAGTTATACTTGCTTCTGTGTGACTTCTTGCTTGTGTGACTGAATAGTCAAAATACTTATTTTGGCCATTTTATGTTGAGTATTACATACCGTGTTTGTGTGATTTATTTTATGGGAACTGGAAAGCAAATAGATTTCTTTTCTTTGGGCTCTTTTGTGCAGCAGTATTGTTAGTCACACCACAGGACTTGAATTATATAACTGTTTTGACTCAGGCACAGCTTCCATTAAAGGACATTTTCCTGGAGTGTTTTTCTTTTCTTTTCGAGAGCAGATGGTCCAAATGGGTCTGGAGCCGAGTTAAGGGTATAATGGGCCTGCAGCTTAGAGTGATTTGAGCCAAATAAACGTCTTCAGGGATGTCCATGCACCCTCAGCTGCCTAACACATGGATGTCTCTTTTTTTTCCCCCACAGGGCGACAGCATTACTTTCATAAAACAAGTCAATGAAAATTGGGTTGAAGGTAAACTTGGAGACAAAATTGGGATTTTTCCATTACAGCTCACAGAGGTAAGTCAACAAGCTTTTATTTGTAGATTTCAAAACATAGAGATGTTTAGGTCATGTTTAACCACGTAATTTTTATATTTAATAGTCAAATATTTAATAGATTAACTAATGCTAACAAATGAAACATTATTGTAAAATGTTACCAAAAAAATTTTTGGCAGAAAGAAAAGAAAGCCAATTTTTAAATTAAGCTAATTTCCCTCTCATTACTATATAATATTGAAAATAATGTTGTTGTTTTTATTAAATTGAGCATTAAAGACAGTACAAGTATGATATTACTTTCATTTGTACTTTTAAAACTGCTTTACAATTTAAACCAACTTAATAATTAAACCTTCAACCTTTTTCTGTTATATTTTGTATGGAAGTTTGTGTTGGACATTAAGTCTGGCCTGTAATAATGTTGTCAAAGTCTTGTCATGTTGTTTCACTTTATCTTTCCGTATTAAGTTTACTTAATACATTTTAATGTTTAAGGGATAATGAAGCATGTAGTATATCTTCTTATTTCTGGTCATGTTTAACCACATTTTATTTTTAACAACCTCTCAGAATAAATGTAGGCCTAGTTGTGGACTCCTGAACTTTAGTTTCTTAACTTTAGCTTTGGTTGAAGTTAACTTAATAGTTTTACATGCATCATTTTTATATTCAGCAAAAATGAGTTTGAAATCAAACAATATTTTAGTTTTATAATTGTATGTCACAGTACAAAAAATGTATCCTAAAAGTAGACTTCTTTGTGTCCTACTTTTCTTTTGAAAATATAACCCAGATATTTCTTGACTACTTCATACTTTCTATGCCTTTATGTAATTCAACCATTAAAAATGACAGCACTCACTGCTTTGTGACGTGAAATCTTCGTCACTATTTGTTAATCTTTTCAATCTCCCTTAATCGTTTCTCTGTTTAACGTCACGATTCAATTCAGAACAATAGGCCCTCGTCTCTTAGCACTCGTGGCGTCGGTAACTACTCGCGGAGCATGATAACAGGCTTTTAGACGTGGTTAGAGAGCTTGCTATCTCTGACGCTGCAGTCCTGTAACTGACATGTGCATTCTTCCACCACTGCTGCTCCGGTGAACTTCATGTGCCGCTGGATAATCAAGCTCCAGATAGGAAAGCTTTTCATTATCCATGCACTGGATTATATCTGAGGTTAGTCAGATAAAACAGCCAGCCTCCCTCTCAGCGCCAGTCGGGCATCTCAGCGGTGACCAGCCAGGCGTGAAGGCACAGTAATGCTGTCTTTTCCTTTGGTGGCAGAGCAGCACATCATGGGAAAAGGGAGGGGGAGTGTCACTCCTGCCCACATGTGCTGCACCAGTCCATCTTAACGTCGTGTTCCTCAGATCAGCAGCTCCAGCTGCCACTTAGGAAGTTTGGAGTGAGCAGGTGGTACTAATAGCTTTGAACTTGCACTTTTCTTTCTGGCAAACTCGCAGCAGGTAAAGTGGCTTACGCAGATGAGAGCCAGCATGTCTTTATTGTGCATCTCAGCTTCTTTTTAACCCGCTTTGTGTCGTTCCGGTGTAGCCGAATCCAGCGGCGTACGAGCTTCTGGAAAAACGCAAGAGGAGGGACTCAGTGGAATCGCACCCACGGAGTGGCGTTAGGGTCAACGCAGATGCTTACGTCCACAGGCGGTCCGCTGGAGCGTCTCACAAGTTGGGCAGGCCTCCGAATGTCAGTCTCCTCAACAGCCTGAACCATCCTCCCCTCAGCCAGAGCCAGCAGCCACCTCACATCAGCTCCAACGCACAGTCTTCCTCCAGCAAGACGCCTCAACTCGCCACATTTAACAAACCGCGTCTGAGGAGCTCTCACAGAAACTTGCCTAAGGTGAGCAGTTCTCACGCGGCTGTTTTTTTTTTTATCATGTTTGTTTGTGTAGGAATGATAATTGGATTATTATCTGCTGTACAGACACGCGATTAGTTAGCCATGCATGTGTTTTTGTCATTCGGTGCTGTGATTTACCTAGACTGGATGTTTTTGGATGATAAATCAGGATTTTAACATCCTACTTAGATAAATTTTTAATGAACGAGAGAGATGATGAGTCAAGAGATCTTCATTTGGATCATTTTCTCTGATCCTACTTATATAGAAAAGGAACAATAATTATATCATCTTAATGTGATCATGATGCAAATGTGCCTGCTTCAACCTCTCAAGGTTTTGTCAGTTGTAAATTAGAGTGTATCGGAAACATAATGCTTTCTAATTTAGCTAAAATGAGGTATTCCTTCCTGCATTTTCCCCTCAAAAATGGGTAAAAACATTTCTCTTCGCTGTCAACTGGAGATGTTTTTCTGTATGAGAGGAAGCCAGCGTGCTTGAGAGCTAAAAATGCCCCATTCTCTGTTGCCGCTTTACAAGCTCATGACTCATATTGGGTTACATAACACTTTCCTCTTATCTGGTTGAAAGGCTCATTCCTCTCCACTGAGCAGTGACTCTCTCTCCTCCTGCCATCAGCTGTGTCATTAATAGATGGCGAGGAGAACATCTCATCATGGTGAAGCGAGTCACTCGGGGGGTCAGTTAACACTGGATTTTTTTGCATCATTTGTGTTTTTTCTTCAGGTTGTGCAACACTGTGTGAAGTCACAGGAAACATGCCCACTGTTTCTGACTCAGCAGTGTCATTCCGATGGGAAGGAAAATATTTAAAGCTATAGAGCGCCAGAAATAAAAATGATGTCATTATCTAATTAACTCATCGTTGGGGCAAACCCATCATGAGCTTCTAATGGAACACAAAAGAAGATATATTGCTGAATCTACTGGCTGCTCTTTTCTGAACAATTAGAGTTGAGGCAGGTGCTGTACCAAAAAAATTGTCACATTTTGGGGGGTAAAACCATTGTCCATTGTCAGTTGTCAGTAGTATAGTGATGTATGAAGCAGCTTTCTGTTAGCTGACGCTTTGAGTTCACATGACCAACTTGAACTCATGCATAGGAAAATCATTTTCTCTTAGATTTGAAATTCACAATCATATTGATTTAGATTGAAATGACTGGAGAGCATGACAGTCTTTCAATCTGAAGTTGAAAATTAAAGTCAAAGCAAACAGGTACTCTAAATATGATCTGTGAAGTTGGGTATCTCATGCTTGGTTATAACAGAGAAATATTCTTTAGGGGTGTAACGGTACACAAAACTGATTTTGATGTCATGGTTTGGTTCGGTACAGCAGGGCAGAGAAAACTAAACATAAAATAGCTTTTTTTAAATTATTAAATAGTGGTTTACTAAACAAATGGTGTCTCTGTAAAAATGTTTCTTAAAGATAAAATGTATCTACGCTAATGCTGTAAACTATATAGGGAGCCCTTACTTGCACATTACTATAATACTAAAGACAGTTGCTTTTTAATTTAAGATATAATTAATTAACACTCAAATAACAAATTGCATGAAAATAAAATCAATAAATGTTAACAGAATTATGTGTAATTCATTGTTGCAATATAATTCACAATATAATTTTACACAGTGGCTGTCATTTTCATTTCCGACATTTTAAACGTACATAAAATAATCAAGACCTCACTAAGAGGTTTAATAAAATATAATGAATATATAGGCTAATATAGTGCATATATTCAGTAAAAGAGTTCATTTCTCTATTGAACTAACAAGCTATATATAGTTTTCAAGCTTGTTGATGTCTTTGAAACACTGATTGATACATTTCAGTAAAATGGACAGAATTTGATGGAGCTTATTGTGACTATTTGTGGTCAATGATGAATAGTCTACAATGCTGTATTGGTGGAGTTCGGTACACCATGAGAGTACCGCGGTACGCACCATAGCGTGTTTTTTTTTGGTTTGGTTTGTATATTGTTATACCCCTAATATTCTCGTCAAACAATCTCTAGTCAAAAACCTGATCATTCTGAATAGGCACACATAGTCTTTCACATTTCTTAAAAGGCAAAAATTAAAAAGATATAAATTATGGTCTCACTTTATATTAAGTGTTTTTAACTAGTATACACTAAGAATTAAATGAACAACTTGATACAATGCATTTACTATGTGCATAAATGTTGGTTGCACTTTATTTAAGTGTCATTGTAACAGTGTAATCATGCATTTAAGTACTTTTTAATAATAATGATTAACTGCATGTACTTACTATAGGGGCAGGGTAGGATTAGGGTTAGTGGCATATAATTATGCATAATTTATAGTTATTACTAGTTGTAACATGTAACTAAGACAGTAAAATAAAGTGTTTCCTAAATGTTTTTAGATTGTACTTGTGTAGCAAATACTTATAATTAGAAATTAGCTACAGCTGTAATTACACTATTGTTGACCCTTAACATAACCATACCTTAAAGCCTGTCCCTAAAACTTATTTTTAACCCTGATCCATATTTTTGGAATACAAGTCTTTCTGCTTCAAAACATTCATGTTTAATTCAGTGGTTTATTTATAATTATTTCTGAAATTGACTTTCTGAGTAAACATGATTCAAAGTAAATTCTACACTAAATTTCTTTCAGTGATATAAACTAGGACCGAACTTACTTTCTCAGAATAAATGGTCCATTGTTCGCTTGTGGCACTTTTAAGATACAATTTTGGATTGCAGCACTTCTCAAGATAATGTTACCGCCTCGCTAAGATGAATCGCCTGTGCTGCATTTCTCATTTGTACGTGGCTTTGAATAAAATGTGTTAATGTACTCTCTGGGCCTTTTGTGTCTTCGGTGGCAGTGCTGATGTAACTAAGCTGTAATCACCTGCTCTCTGTGAGTTAATTATGGGACATACTGTAGGTGTAAGTGTTTAAGAGAGGCGTGGAAATTGTCAAAGTTACAGAAACTTTAAAGGATTTGCAGATCGGTCTCTTGTTTCATCAGGCTTTTGTAATGTACTAATAATAGATTGAATTTCAGTTTAATGGAAAGACTCATGACTCAGTTGCCTAGACGTATTTCTCCGACAGCCCATGTGACTCTTCCACGAGCCTGTGGCCTTAATATTTGTCGTTTGTTATCTGTGAGGAAAAGGCTCAATCTGAGTCAGATCTGCAAGTGATATCAGAGATGATGCATTTGCGCTTATGTAAGAGATGTGTATGTAACTATACAAAAAACTCCTGAATTAACCTTAAAACTTAAGAACAATTTATCTGGGAAACGGTTGTAGAACTAAACTGCTGCATAATTACATAATATGGGCAACTCTTTACAGTAGTAATATGTCATTAAGCTGACAGTCACCAATGCTGTTATAGAAGTACTCATTTATTTAATGAGCATTTCAAGTTCCTCATGGTCTGATTTATGTTCTATTTTTTTTGTTTGTTTTGCTTGGCTTTTGTCTTGTTTTGTTTTTAGGTTTGTTCATTTATTTTTGTCTTGTCTCTTTGTGCTGGCTTTTTTTCTTGTCTTACTTTTTGTCTCTTTTATTTGTTTGCATGCCTGTTTCTTTAGTTTTTTTGTCGTCTTTTTGTTACCTTTTTTCTTGTCTTTTTGTCTCTTATGTTTGTTTTTTACTTTTGTCTTGTCTTTTTTATCTTGTTTTAGTCTTGTTTTTTGTTCTGCTTTGCTTTTGACTTGTTTTGTTTTCAAGCTTGTTCATTATTTATTTGGTTTGGTCTTTTGTGTTTTATTTTGTTTTTGTCTTGTTTTTTGTTTTGGTTTGTTTGCATGCCTGTTTCTTTCGTTTTTTTTCTTGTCTTTTTGTGTTGTCCTGTTTTGTCAGTTTTTGTTTTGTTTTGTTAATTAGTTCATATAAAGTAATCATAAAGTTCTACTCATAATTTCTACTCAACATATCTTAAAAGACATGTTGTCACAAGCATGAATTTTTGATGTTCAACAAATCTATTGTAGTGTTTCCGAACACTTGTATGAAAGAGATTACATTGCTGTCAGAAAGAAAGGAAAATTACCAGTTACTTTCTGACTATTACAGAGGGACAGGACAATGAATGGTGAAAGTCCGCCGACCATCACCATGGCACTGATTAACCCGCAGGCGTCCCCCATTCCAGAGAGCAAGATGTCTGCCACGCAGCAGCTCTCCATCAGCGTGTGAGTGCTTCTGAGATCACATGCAACTTTGAAGAACACCTTAAAGATTTTCTTGCATTGAAGTGAACAGTAAAAGATCATTAGTTACTCTGTGTCTCTTTGTGGCCTAGAGATGTTTAGGAATTAATTTCTTGGACTTTTAAAGTGACAGTTCACCCATGATTTATTTAATTTTTTTGTAAATAATTTTCAAGAATCTTCACATTATTCATACAGAGAAAAACAGTATTGGTTTGAGTGAGTAAATAAATAAATATTTCTTTCACCTGATTTGTGATCGGTTTAGGTGTGCAGCGCTGTATTCCTACACACCCCATCGTTCTGAGGAACTGGAACTGCGGAAGGGTGAAATGGTGGGGGTTTATGGGAAATTCAAAGAGGGATGGCTGCGTGGACTGTCTCTCAGAACAGGCAAAGTGGGGATCCTGCCGGCCAACTATGTTACACCTGTGCTCAGGTGAGCTGAAGAACAGTTACAACAACACCTCAACAAAACCTGTCTTCACTGCTTTCTCTTCTTCATCTCCTTACATGGTTTAATATGATGAACACTTTATTAAAATTTAGACTCTTTAGATCAGTTTATTGGTGCATGGGTTCTTTACACATTTTCTAAATAACTAGTGAATCCAGCTTTTAAGTTCCAAACGGATCATTTTATTTTTATGCGCACACGCCTATTATCTTGATAATCAAGTTTACTGTAATATATTGACTTTCTCACAGAACATCTGCAAGGTTTCTTGAACAAACCAAACCTGCCATTCCTAATACAAGTACAGTATCAACAAAACGCCACACCTCACACAAGCCGCAGGCTGTTGTCCTGGCCCTAGACCGAGTAAACGGCGACACCCCATCCGCTACAATGGCTGTGATGTCATCTGCCGGTCCTGGGAGAGCACCGCAGCTGGGTGGAAAGCAGGGATGGAGCACAGTGAGGCGCACCTTCCATGCCACACACAGGGGTGAGAGCCAACAAGCCCCAGCACGCTGTGACCACACAAGTCAACCAGTAACCTGTTCTATCTCAAAAACAAGTTGAATTTGCATTTTATTTACACATTCTCCTTATATGTCAATATACAGTACCAGTCAAAAGTTTTGAATAATTACGTTTTTTACATGTTTTGAAAGTCTCTTATGCTTTGTGAAGTATATTTACAATTTAAAATGTGACGGAAAGCTGAATTTTCAGTCTCCATGTCACATTGCTGAATAAAACACAGCAAGAACACATTAAATGGGAAAAGTGACAGCAAAAACATTTCAAATAAATTCTGTTCTTTTGAACTTTTTATTCATCAATGAATCTTTAAAGAAAAAAATCCACAAGCTGTTTCCACAAAAATATTAAACTGCAAACAATGATAAGAACGATTATAAAAAATTGAGCAGCAATAATAACTGATCAGCGGTTCATCATATTAGAATGATTTGTGAAAGATCATGTGACACTGAAGACTGGAGTAATGATGCTGAAAATACACAGAAATAAATTACATTTTTAATATTTTAAACTAGAAAAAAGCTATTTTAAATTGGGATCATTTTTTTGGATCAAATAAATGCAGCCTTGGTGAGCATAAGAGACTTCTTTCAAAACTATTTAAAAAAAAAAAGTGTAATTATTCCAAATGTTTTGTTTTGATGGGCCGCTCTACACAACAGGTACCGATACTGTTATTTTTGTGTGCTCATTAAAATGTGTAAAAAGTATATAGATAATTCTCTCTTCATATAGTTTTAGATGTTAGTTGCCATACACTCATTAACTTGCACTGGCTGTGTTTCTTCTGCTCAGGTATATTTGTGTATTTGTACCGTCTGATGCGCTGATACGCTTCTGCTTGGCCTTTCGTTTAGGGTTGCCTCCCCACGGAAGCTACAATTCAAATTCTATCCTAAGCCTTCAGCCTCCACCTCAGGATTTGGGACAGATCTATACTTTCGGTCGTTCACCCGTCCTTCCCAAAAAGAGAAACGGTTTGTTCTCAAACCCCATGAAGACGCAGCACTGGGCATATGAAACAACAGCACCCTCTGCTGGTGGATCTCAACCGGTCACCAGGGACCCTGTCCAGAAAGAGGCCAGCACAGCTCCTCAGTCCATTCTGGTTAAACCAGATGCTCATAAACACAATGCAGAGAAGGTCAAAGAAAATCTCTTTCAAGTGTTTAGGAATAATAGGATTTCAGATGAATTACATCAGCATGGTTTTACTGGCTGAATTTGTTTTTTTTATGTTCTTTTAGCCAGTAAAGTCAGTGCGGTTCCTGACTCACGATGCTCCTCGGACAACATCAAAAATGGCATCTGGCTCATCCGCAGGACAGATCTCTAGTTCCCAGCCTGGCCTTTCGGCTCTGGACCACTGGAACCCTTCAGCCATCTTGGGTCGGGATGGAAGTTCATTAGTTCTTAAAGACGCAAAAACACTTCCAGCCAGAAAGAGCACAGGTCCAGATCATGCCGCTATGGACTGCCTCTCGCTAAATATGAAGCCAGTACTAATCAGCAACCAGTCCGGCTCTAATAGGTGGGTTTTCTTGAGTTTGACTTTAAGAGGAAGAATTGCTTTATCTGATCTAATTGCTCTTATGCATGAAAATTACCTAGAAATAGGTGGCAGATTTGTTTTCTTCCTCCTGAAAAAGATTTCTCAAGATACTGCACCGAAACTGTTTTTAACAGAAAAACATTTCCTGTGAAGAAGAAGCATTCAGATATGCTGAAGCACATCCTGGCATTATGTGTTTGATGCTGCCTTGATAGATGTTGATAATGTTTTTGATGTTGACAGATATTGTTTTCTTCAGATACAGGGTAATGAAGGGATACAACGCTAAAACAGATGCAGAGCTCACACTGACGGAAGGTGAAATAGTCATCGTTCAAAGGCCTCGAGCAGATGGAAGGCTTCTCCTGACTCAGGAGATCAGTGGGAAAACGGGGCTTTTCCACAGCAGCGTTCTGGAAATACTAGACAAAGTACTTTGAGTGCCAAAGTTTCTTCCGTTGTGTAATTGTTCTTTGACCAGTGCCGTGTTTAGAGTCGCACCGTTTTAGCCTGTGGTGTAATATACTGAAATTAAAAGCAATATCCTGTGTACTTCTAGAGGATATCATATGGCAGATCATGTCGTTTTTCATACACACCCACCCGGCATAAAAACCTATAGGCTTTTCCTTCATCGTTAGTCAGTTATGACTGAAAATGTGCCTTTATATATGTTGAATCACTGTTTGCACTTTTGAATGGAGTGAGAAGTGGTTTTTAATCTTTGGAAACCAGTAGGCTAAGTCTCTATATCCTGGTTTCATAGACAGGGCTTAGATTAAGCCTGGATTAGATAATCCAAAATAGAATAAAATAGCTTTAATAAACATGCCTTAGAAAAAAAACATTACTTCTGTGCATCTTGAGACAAAACAATGGCACTGACATATTTTAAGAGATGTCAGTGTAAGCTGCTTTCAGTTTAAACCACTCAAACGTGCAATTTGTTTAAATTTAAGCCTTGTCTGTGAAACCAGGGGAATGACTGCTGGATAAAAGGAGGCCTAATGATGACTTGCTCAAGATTGTGTTTTTCACGCACAAAATTCTGTCTAAATATAGTAAAGGTGGAATTATTTTGTTGGATAAAATGTCATGGCAACTACTGTATATCCTGAATCTCCAGGTTTACTGTTCTCAGTATGTATTTTATTTTTTACTTGTATAAAAAAGTATATATATAATAATATAATATATATGTATATATATAATGTGTATGTATGTATGTGTGTGTGTGTATGTATATATAAATATATTATTTTGAGATTTGGGGAAATTATTAGAGTAATAAAAATAAACAAAAAGACTTAAGTATGTTCTCTTGATTTTTTTTTTTCGTGTGTGTGCCTTTTGCTGAATAAAAAAATTAATAACAACTACACATGAATCACTTGCCATTTCGGTTAGACTCAAACTGAAACATGTCACTGATTTAATGAGATTAAGACAACACTGACAACAATAAAGCGTTTTAGAGGGCAAAAGGAATATATGCTGTGGAATGAAATTGCTACTGTATTGGATAAGACTAATAAACGTTATTGATGCACATAGACGTAAACACGCGGGAGCGCGCATTCCCACGCATGCGCAGTGACCGCAGCAACACTGGAGCTGGAAAACATCTTCCTCCCGGATGATCTCATCGATTATCATCCCACATAACTCGCGTTTATTAACGAATTGACAAAGGGTCACACATCCGCATCTTACAATGCCGGTAAGATCGTAATATCCTATCTTTATGCATCGCAGTGTAAGTATTTATGTTGTTCTACCCCACCTTCCCATCATTAATTTGCTTTGCAACCGGAATCATGCAAATATTCACAGACGGCTATTTGACATCATTTTCTACCACGCGTTTATCCTCATCGTTCCGTTCTGTCATGCATTTCATTCGTAAGCGATGTTTTTGTCGCTTTTAATGACCGGACTGGTTTTGTGTACATCATCAGGCTAGCTGCCTTGCTAGTTATTAGCATCATAGCAAGTTTAGCGGGTTTAACAATGTTAAGATTTCTCTTAACGAGTCACAATCTTGACTAATTATTCTAAACGCCGCTTATAACAGACAACTTCGTATATTCAGCGCGTAAAATTTAATTTACCTTTTTTGTTGTGTGTTAGCTTTACACAGGCCGAGCGTATCCGTTGCTTAGCAACAGCGTTGACCCCACCTTAAAAACATCAGCAACCGCTGACCTTAACAGTAAAGGTCAAAGTTGCCAAGAGAACCCATAGCTCACGATAAAATACCCTAATTGGGTGTTTCTATAACTATGGGTGCTTTTGGCTGTGTGCCTTTAAAAAATAATCTTCAATAGAAAGCTTAACTAGTTTATTTGTGAACAAGCTGTGGACGTACATCCACCGGCCACTTTATTAGGTACACCTTCCTAGTACCTAATCATTAGTGTTTGTGTCGCATAGATTCAACAAGGTGCTGGAAACATTCTCCCGGTCCACCACATCCCAAAAGTTGCTCTACTGGATTGAGTTCTGGTGACGTGAGGGCATTTGAATATTGTGAACTCATTGTCATCTACAAGAAACCAGTTTGAGAAGATGTGAGCTCATGGTGCATTATCCTGCTGGAAGTAGGTGTCAGAAGATGATACACTGTGGTCATAAAGGGATAGACGTGGTCAGCAACAATACTCTGGTCGGCTGTGGTGTTTAAACGAAGAGGCCCAAAGTGTGCCAAGAACCCCCCCACACACACACCGTTACACCACTGGCCTGAACTGATACTTGGAAAGGTTGAATCCATGCTTTAATATCATTTACACCAAACTCTAACCCTATCATCTGAGTGTCACAGTAGAAATTGAAACTCATCCGATCAGGTGACGATTTTCCAATCCAAGCCATGAGAATCGTAGCCTCAGTTTACGGTTCTTAGTTTACAAGAGAAAGTATTCACGTAGAGCTCATAATTCCAGCTTGTAAGATGGGAATTTTCTGAGAAAATACTTCAAATATAAATAATTATCGGTTATCAGTATTGGCCAAAATTTTCATATCAATGCATCCCTAAACAAAACATCTAAGTTTCGTCCCAAGTAACACAAAAACATCCCATTTTTATGGCCAACTTTCATTGTGCTGTCAAACAGTCCTGCCATAATGTTTTTAAACTGGTTTAAATTTGTACAGAGTAATAAGCTGGATAAACCAGAGAAGATGGAGGTGAGCGACAATGTGAAGGTGGTTGTGAGATGTCGACCCCTCAACGAGAAAGAGAAGATGATGGCACACAAGCAGGCCGTCTCTGTGGACGAGATCCGAGGAACCATTACTGTGAACAAACTTGATGTATCAAGTGAGCCGCCAAAGACGTTCACCTTCGACACAGTGTTCGGCCCAGATAGCAAACAGCTGGATGTGTATAATTTAACCGCCCGACCCATCATTGACTCTGTATTAGAGGGTTATAATGGTAAGTTAAAGACAATATTATTGCAATATTATTTGGCTGTTTTTGCAAATCTAAAATGATGATGACGATTAAATGTTTGCAGGAACCATATTTGCTTATGGTCAGACCGGCACAGGAAAAACGTTCACCATGGAGGGTGTCCGGGCAGTGCCTGAACTCAGAGGCATCATCCCAAATTCATTCGCCCATGTGTTTGGCCACATTGCAAAAGCAGAAGGAGACACCAGGTGAGAAGTGGGATTGTTTTTAAGTGCTGTGGTTGTGGGGTTCTGTGTGTTGAATTAATTAATTCTCATGATTTGTCATGTTTCTTATGAACCTTCTTCTCAACGTTATCAGAGATGTGGCCAGTATTAAGATATGCATTGTTATCTGACCACAGGTTTCTGGTAAGAGTTTCATATTTGGAAATATACAATGAGGAGGTGAGAGACCTTTTAGGAAAGGACCAGATGCAGAGACTGGAGGTGAGAAACCTATCAACATATTTTATTATAAGTGAAAGTTGAGAGGTTGAGATGATGTGTTATGTGTGATGCTTTACTTCCTGCACTTAATGGGTGTGCCGTTAATTTGACAGTCCAAATATAGGTCACCGAATTCCCCCACAGAATTCTACTGAAAACTACACCAATTTCCACTTAAAAAAGAAGCTGATCATTCAAAATAATCTGATAATTATTTTTCTACATTTGATTTCATTTGATAAGGTTTTCAGCTGTAAATTGGAAAGTACTGCTGTTCACTGTACTTTCACCTCTGATAACACATTTTACCATGTTTACTATAATCAATATGGTCTATTTCTGCAGATTTTTCTCCACAATTAGTGTCATCAAACACTGGCTTAATAAATAACAACATACACTACCATTCAAAAGTCTGCCGACTGTCAGATGAAGTCTTATTTTAAATTTTATGTTCATTTATTTAATAAACAGTAATATTGCCATTACTCCAGTCTTCACACATGATCCTTCAGAAATCATTCTAACATGCTGATTTGTTACTTAAGAAACATTTCTTATCAGTGTTGAAAAGCTTTTTGCTACTTCATATTTTTTCATATTAAAATCATGATTTTTTTTTGATAAATCGAAAGTTCAAAACAACAGCATTTATTTGAAATATCACCTTTGATCAATTTAAATGTAAAAAAAAAGAAGTTTAATTTCTTTCTAAAAAAACATATGTAACCATATGTTATATAAGACTTTAATGTTTTTGAGGAAGTCTGACTGATTAGACTGAATAATGATTGCTAAAACTCGAAATACAGGTCAAGGAAAGACCCGATGTAGGCGTTTACATCAAGGATCTTTCTGGTTATGTGGTAAACAATGCTGACGATATGGACCGAATTATGACCCTTGGACACAAAAACCGTGAGTATATTTGAATTATTTTATTAAATAAATGAAAGGCTAGTTTGTTTTGGGAATGCAAAGTCATATTTACAGTAGAGTTAGATCAGTAAAGTATAATGTGGGTATAAATATATAATTATTTTAAATATACAATATAATAAATATACATTATTTCTTTATTGGTTGCAAAAATCGAAAATTAAAGTAACGCATTACAAGTATTGTGAGTTACATAATCAGATTATGTAATTAACTAGTGAACTAACACAATACTTTTAATTTTACAATAATATATCCAAGTTACTTTCTCAAATAAGTAACGCAAGTTATTTTGTTTTCCCATTTATTGACTGACAGCTCTGCTGTCCTCATGTTTAGAGAACTCAAGAATGAGTTCAGATGTATTGTCTGCACTATGAAAACACAATGATTATTGTAGTTATAATATAGACTAACTGTAACACAGTACAACACTTTAATTACTAATAGATAAACTAAGAAAATGAAAGTCATGGCGGCAGCCCCTCACAGACGTCTGCTGCCCACGCAAACACAAAATATAGCTAAAATGTCCAGATCTGGTCCTCTCTCGCTCCTCCTTTTATGCTTCCGCTCCTCTGAGATACGCGGCGTTCTCCTGCCGTTCTCACGGCCCTCGGCCCCGCCCTGCTCTCCACAGTGAGCATGCATTTACTCATCTTCCTTGCACAAAAACAGATTTAGTATTCCTTAAAATTAATAAAACCGTTGCAAACTCAGAATATTACACAAACCTTCAATAAATAAATGTTATATAATACATACATATAATATAATATATTTTTATTTGAGCTGTAGCCTTTACTATACATGCGTGAATTTGCATTTTCTTCAGACTGGGGGTTATTCGTTTCACTTTTGTTGTAAAAGAGCCTTTACGTTTGACAAACATGGAGTAATGCAATATTGTAACATTACTTTTAAAGGTAACTTTCTCCAACACTGATTTATAATAGTAATATTTAAAAAATGCATTGACTAAAGTCAAAATATAAGCAAGGCTTTCTAGACAGGAGGGCCCAAAGATAACCGAAATTTGTGTTTTTTTTTTTCTTCAGGTTCTGTAGGTGCGACTAATATGAACGAGCACAGTTCTCGCTCTCATGCCATCTTCACCATAACTATTGAGTGCAGTGAGAAAGGTGTTGATGGAAATCAACATGTACGCATGGGCAAGCTACATCTGGTCGACCTTGCGGTAAGCGGCCCACCTCGTGTGTACAAACATTGCAGTGTTTTGGTTTCCTTTGTTACTGAATTGTTTTGTTGCTCAGGGATCTGAAAGACAAGGAAAAACAGGCGCCACAGGTCAACGTCTTAAAGAGGCCACAAAAATCAACCTGTCCCTCTCCACCCTGGGAAATGTTATCTCTGCACTAGTGGATGGGAAAAGCACCCATGTTCCCTACAGGAACTCAAAACTCACCCGACTGTTACAGGACTCTCTAGGAGGAAACTCCAAAACCATGATGGTCAGTGTGTAGAGTTAGCTTCTACTAGTTATTACAATTCTGTAAAAGTACTGCAGACAGTATAATTGTTTCAATGATCTGTTACTTCGCAGTGTGCAAACATTGGCCCAGCAGATTACAACTACGATGAGACCATCAGTACTCTCCGTTATGCTAACCGTGCCAAAAATATCAAGAATAAGGCCAGAATTAATGAGGACCCCAAGGATGCACTGTTGCGCCAATTTCAGAAGGAAATTGAAGAGCTCAAGAAAAAACTGGAAGAAGGTACCAAACATCAGTTTCAATCTAATAACTATGTCAGGGTTGGTCTTCGGTATGTGGCTCGTTTACTCTGGTGAACTGCAACGTTGTCTACATAGGGAACTACCTTTTAACGACTCCCAATTATCACTCACAGTTGATTCAAATAGAGTTTTATGTTAGCATGTTGTTCTTCTCACCAAGAAGACCCCCGGAGATGCCCAATCAGACCTGTGCTTTTCTTCTACAAGAGTTGGCGCATAGGCTTTCTTCCTCTACCCTGAAAGAGTCGCAGCACGTCATGATGCAGTAGATGTTAACTAAGATCATCCGGTTCCTGAGTTGCGCAAGAAGGTTGAATTCTCCCCATCCTCACCTTGTACCCTCTTGGGACCTCTCTTTGGTCTTAACAACATTACATAGAGCGCCCTTCGAACCATTGCAGTCAGTAGAGTTTAAAACCCCGTCACGTAAGACAGCGCTCCTGACTGCGCTAACTTCTAGAGGGTAGGCGAACTGCAAACGCTTTTCTAGCAGATGTTTGGGCGACACCCAACACATTTGCAAGGTTTTACAAACTCTGTGTAGAGCCTGTGTCCTTTCCCTTCTCTGCCGGTAGTGACTTCACTAGTGACTTCGCTGATTCTACCTAGAGACCTTCCATTTGTAAAAAGTAAACTACTGTTAAAACAATCTTGGGTCTGCAAGATTTTGTTTTTTCATTGGAAAGTACAAAGGTTACATCAGTAGTAATACATTACTTTTTCTTTTAACAACTACTAAGGGTGGATACAATCATGAACAGTCCTAATCCTCACTGGGCCCTTCCCCACCTACAAGGAGAAGAATAAAGCAGAAGTACATCTGCAAATTAAAGAAAAAACAACAACACCCACATCCATCCATTAGACATCATACATAAAAATATAATAAAACAAGAATAAAGAGATGGATGTCTGAAAGCTTTTTTTTTTAAGTATCTTATGCTGACTCAGGCTGCGTTTATTTTAGTAGAAGTTACTTAATTATATTCAAGATGTTTTAATAAGTAATTTATTCCTGTGATTGAAAAGCTGAAAGTCTTCAGTGTCACATGATCCTTCAGAAATCATTCTAATATGATGATCTGCTGCTCCAGAAACATTTAATATTATTATTTCAGTATTAAAAACAGTTGTGCAGCTTTTAGTAAGAAATGTTAACTGTCACTTTTGATCAGTTGAATTGCTGTTAATTTCTTGCAAAAAAACTTTGAATGGTAGTGTGTTTTCTGTACTATTTTCACTAAATTAATATAAAGAAGTGGGATTTATTAACTTTCATAAAACATGCTTTTGTTTTAGAATTTGATCAGATGTAGTGTCTGGACAGGAGGCATCGTATTTTTTGATTTATTTCTTTGATAAGTGCATCTATGATTCCTATAATTCAGTCCCTTTTGGATTTTGGTATTTAAAGTATTTAGTATTTATACATGTTCAATATTGAGAAATCCACTGTGATACAATTCTGTGCTACTATTGTTCAGGTGAGGAGATCTCTGGCTCTGACGGCAGTGGATCAGATGACATGGATGAGGGTGAAGATGAGGTTGGAGATGGAGGAGAGAGACGCAGGAAACGAAGAGGTATGAATTTCCCCTTTTTCTTTTCCATTTCATGACTGGCCAACATTAGTCAGAGAAGTCTCTTAGAAAGATGATGCAGTCTGTGGTTTTAACTTTTACCACAACTGTTGTCTAACAAAACCATCTTCATAGTCTGCGGATGACATGTCATCAGCATTTTGTGTTGATTTTAGTTTTTGACCTCATTAGATAATATTGCTTTATGGCAGAACTTAAAGACTTTAAACTTTCTTTCAAGTTTTATAAAAAGTATTTGAATTTGTCTCTATAAACCTTCTGACGCACTGCACGTACCCTGATGACCTCTGGGTTGAATTTTCCGGATATTACAATGTATCAGGGAAGGAAGAAGCTATGTGGCTTTGGTTTTCTTGTCTAGACCATCAGATCAAGTAGATGTATTTTGTAATGACTGTAAAAAGTTGATGCCTGGCAATGACTCTGACTGCGCTCGCCTGCAGTCTAGGACCACTAGTGAAAATGCAAATGCAATTTTTGTTGTAATAAGATATTATCAGCCTCCATTTGAGTGAAAATCTGGAAAAATCAGGATGTCTTAGTATTTGCTGCACAAGGTAAACCTGATGATCATGTTCTCCAGCATGTTTTGAGAGTCATCTAAAGAGCATTTTGAGGAGAGATCATATGCATATATGCATATCCATATGCAGCATATGAATAACACAAGTTATTCCTTCATGTGACACTGAGTCTCTTATGCTGCATCAGTTAAAAACACTAATAATTTGAAGTCTTATAACAATTTAAAATAACTGTTTTCTGTTGTAAAATATTTATAATTGTAATTTATTCTTGTGATGGTAAGTCTGTATCATTACTCAAGTCTTCAGAGTCACATGATCCTTCACAAATTATTGTAATACGGTGATTTGCTGCTCAATAAACAAGTGTTGAAAACTGATGCACTGCTTAATATTTTTGTGGAATCTGTGACACATCTTTTAGGATTCTTTGAGTAATGTGTTCAAACGACCAGCATTTATTTAAAAATACAAATCTTTTGTAACATTTTAAATGTCTTTACTGTCGCTTTTAATCAATTTAATGCGTCCTTCCTGAATGAAAGTATTAATTTCTTCTCAAACTTTTGAACAGTAACTGAATTCAAAGCCTCAGATAGCACACACTGTGCAATACATATTACACAATGAAAATTTAATTTCAAATATTTTAATTGATCTTGAATGCTCAAACTCCAATATGGCACCCGCTGCTAATCATAAAATCCACCCAGCTTCTAATAACGCTTAATAAATGACATGAATTAAATTATTCAGCAGGAAAGCCTTTGTTTAAATTGAATCAGTAGGTAGCAGCAAGTGTTTATCATCTTAATTTCTGGTGCACCTCACAGTTTTTCTGCTGCAGTCACTGCTGTGTCATTTCACGCTGACCCAATTGCAGGCGTTCATCTTTAAAAGACATTTAGATTAGTTTTTTTTCTTCTTGTGCAACGTGCTTGGCGTCATGATCTCTTCATCAGCCCAACCGTTGCCAACTCCAAACTTTGCTCTGTTTTTCTGTCCCACAACTTGGATGTTCAGACAGAACAAACACTTTTCCAAAGTCTTCAAATGAAATGTAGGAAATTTAAATGGGACCTATTATGCAAAATTCACTTTTAGAAGGTGTTTGAACACCGATTTGTGTCTGCAGTGACAACAAACAGCCTATAAAGTTAAAAAACCACCATAAACCATAAATCAAAAGCATTCTCTTCAAACGAGATGATTCAGTTTCCCCCTACAATGGAGAAACCCTGCCCACAGCCAGTGATAATCTGCACTATTAGCAGATAAGATAAGATACAGCCCTGCCATTTCTGTATCCTCGCTATAGTCGCTGGAGTTGTACAATGTTTGTTCAATATTTTACACAAACAGACTCCTGGTTGTGTAAAAATGGATGGTCAATCATGCATTTGGAAGTGTGCTCAAGCTGTCGGATCTGTCTTTTCACCTTTATTCCAATAAAATATGTACTCCATATCAGCTACATTAATCAGTTAACCACTCAGAAACTTTGTTGCATTCCACATGTTGTCACTTCTTGAGTCTCTCCGTCATTGTTGAACATGTAACACCGCTTTTGAAGTTTTTTGACATTTTCAGTGCGTGAGATTGTCCTGTTTTGTTGTTGCAGGAGCTTTTTAAGCTCCGTTCTCTTCTTGAAAGGGTGCCGGAAGCACCAGCTTGTTTTTATTTAAAGAGACACACAAATTTGCCATGTTTTTGCTCACCCCCAAAAGGTGGCGATCTCCCAAGCTCATTAGTGCTCAGCCTGTCATCTTTCCAGTTTCCTGCTTCTTTCTCTGTCACGAATGCTCTGAGATCCTTAAAGCTGCTTCCTGACAATAAAAAATGAAATGTATGAAAGTTTGCTTAGGTTTGAATTAAAAGTAGTTTTTAATGGCAAGTGTTTGAGGAACGTTAGGGATGGTGAGATTGTTCAGATGAGTGACAGAGAAATGCTGGGTTTCTCAAACTGGAGTTTGTGAGGGAAATGCAGCCTGTTTGTGAGTTGATTAAAAAGCTAATTAATTAAATCATAAATAAATAAAAAATAATCATCTTAAAACACTCATTAAAAATTATATTTTATTTGTTCATATGTGCTCCATGTGTTTTTAATATGCTTTAAAACAAAAAATCATCAGTCAATTCCATACTGACTAGTTTCTCTTTAAAACTGCTGTTCCAAAGACAGTTTTAGGGGCTGTTTACGCAACACATCTACAACCCAAAACTTTTCTTCCGTTTTAGCCTTTCATTTACACAACAGCATTTTGTGTGTCCTGAAAATGCACCCCCCCCCCCCCATTGTTTTTGAAAACAATGCGATACAATGTGTTCCAAATTTTAGTACAAAAATGAGTTTTTCAAAGAAAGTGTTTGTTTCTTTGATTGATCTTTTCTTTTTGATAACTAGTTTCAATCTCAGACAGGTTTATTAAGTAGTTTCACGGGGGTTCTGGAAACCCTAGGTTGTTCCAGTCCCCATGTTGCATGAGAACTGTGACTTGCTTAATAATAGGAAGAGAGATCCTTCTGAAGATGAAAAGCATAAAATGGTGCAACATCTTGCAGAAGGCAAAAAAACCCAAAACACTCTTTTGGTAAAACTGATTAGAAGTTGTTGAACTTAAGTCTTTATATTTACCCTCAAAAACATGGTTTGAAATCGCCCTCCCTTTCCTACTGCCACAAACATGCAACCAACGTGTCCGATGTTGTAGAAAGTGTTACATGGAACACATTACCTTTCGGATAACTTTCGACTTGTATACGAGCCTGTATAATTAGGGGCCAAGCACCGAAGGTGCGAAGGCACCTATTGTTTCTGTTCCGGTTCTTATTATTATTAGGGGCCAAGCACCGAAGGTGCGGAGGCACCTATTGTTTTTGTTCCGGTTCTTATTAGGGGCCAAGCACCGAAGGTGCGGAGGCACCTATTGTTTTTGTTCCGGTTCCTATTATTAGGGGCCAAGCACCGAAGGTGCGGAGGCACCTATTGTTTCTGTTCCGGTTCTTATTATTATTATTCTTTTTCTTGTGCCATGGGAGTCTATGGCAGCCCATAGAACCGTAAACGGGAAAATGAAAAAAATTTGGCACACTCATAAAGGACAGTCCAATCATTGACCATAGCAAAATTGAAGTCTCTAACTCAATCTCTATAGCGCCACCAACTGTCCAAAGTTGCACTCACGTTTACGTAAATAACTTTTGAACCGTATGTCCTAGAAACAAAATTCTTTTGTCAACTGATTCCTTGGCTCAAGACGATTCGATTGCACCCTATGACGTCATTTTCCGTCATGAATATTTTCCCGCCATTTTGAATTTTATGAAAAACCTACTTTTTCGAACTCCTCCTAGGCCGTTTGTCCGATTTTCACGAAAATTGAACCACATCATCTCCAGACCATGGTGACAAAAAGTTATCCAAAGAAAGTTGAAATGTCAAACCGTTTATGAATAACTCACGAAAGAATCCGACGTAATGATCGCAAAAATGAACTTGAGGCTCTATCTCCACAACGCATTAGCGTTTTCTGACCAAACTCGGTGTGTGTTATGTCAATCATGGTCTGAGGCTACCTGCAGAGTTTTGGCGCTGTGCCCCCTAGTGGTCAGGAGATATGAAAAAGTGACATTTTTCCTTACAACTCCTGAACGCTTTGTCCAAAAATCATAAAACTGGTCTTGTTAGATTCAGTGCATCATGCCGAGTCGTGCGATACCAAATTTTCCCATATCGGCCATTTAGAGCGTCGGCCATTTTGAATATTGTCATAAATAGCTATATTTAACAAATGGATTGGCGTATTGTTACGAAACTCAATATGTGTCTTTGGCACCTAACCTTGATACGACTCAAAAAGTTTCGAGGCAGCGCCACCTTGTGGTCAACAGGTAAAACCAAATTTTCAAATATGCTAATAACTTTTGAGTACGTTAACCTATGGTAAAACAAATTATCTTTATACGTTCCTTGGGTCAAACCGAGAACACAGATACCAAATTTGTCATAGTCGGCCAAACTTCGTGTCCACCATGTTGTTTTTCTTTAAAAACCTACTTTTTCGAACTCCTCCCAGACCGTTTGTCCAATTTTCACCAAAATTAAACCACATCATCTCCAGACCATCATGACAAAAAGTTATCTAAAGAAAGTTGATTCGCCAAACCGTTTACGAATAACTCGCGAAAGAATTCGACACAATGGCCATAGAATTGAAAGCGAGGCTATATCTCCTTAACTCATTAGCGTATTCTGAACAAAATAGGTGTGCGTTATGTCAATCATGGTCTGAGGCTACATGCAGAGTTTTGGCGCTCTGCCCCCTAGTGGTCAGGAGATATTAAAAAACTGACATTTTTGATTATAACTCCTGAACGCTTTGTCTAAAAATCATGAAACTGCTGTCTTTAGATCCAGTGGGTCATGCCGAGTCCTGTGATACCAAATATTCCCATATCGGCCATTTTGAGCGTCTGCCATTTCGATTTTTCTTATAAGATGCTATGTTTAACAAACACATGACTTTAGTGCTCTGTCAGCAATGGTTTACCCAATTGAAAGCAAACTTTGCATGTGTCAATGTCACCACACTCTCAATGTACCACATGAATTGACACTACAATTTGGTTACAGCGCTGCCTGTTGGTTGAATGTGATAAACCAATAAATCGAATTATTAAAGACCGTATTGTTGATTTTTCGGCCATTTAGACTTAAGTCATATTGAAATGTCTTTAGATTCTTACTGCCGTTGGTCTGATGCTGCCAGCCATGTCGGCATGACATAAGATGCCCTCCTTGCGCTTGGCCCCGTGATGGCTGCTAGCAGCTATATTTATTATTCTTCTTCTGCCATTGAAGTCTATGGCAGCCCATAGAACCGTAAACGGGAAAATAAAAAAAAGTTGGCACACTCATTAAGGACAGTCCAATCATTGACCATAACAAATTTGAAGTCTCTAACTCAATATCTCTAGCGCCACCAACTGTCCAAAGTTGAACTAACGTTTATGCTAATAACTTTTGAACCGTATGACCTAGAAACAAAATTCTTATGTCCACTGATTCCTTGGCTCAAGACGATTCGATTGCACCCTATGACGTCATTTTCCGTCATGAAAATTTTCCCGCCATTTTGAATTTTAGGAAAAACCTACTTTTTCGAACTCCTCCTAGGCCGTTTTTCCGATTTCAACGAAAATTGAACCACATCATCTCCAGACAATGTGGACAAAAAGTTATCCAAAGAAAGTTGATATGTCAAATCGTTTACGAATAACTCGCGAAAGAATCCGACGTAATGGTCGCAAAAATGAAATTGAGGCTTTATCTCCGCAACGCATTAGCGTTTTCTGACCAAACTAGGTGTAGGTTATGCCAATCATGATCTGAGGCTACCTGCAGAGTTTTGGCGCTGTGCCCCCTAGTGGTCAGGAGATATGAAAAAGTTAAATATTTGCTTATAACTTCTGAACGCTTTGGCCAAAAATAATAAAACTGGTCTCTTTAGATTCAGTGCATCATGCCGAGTCGTGCGATACCAAATTTTCCCATATCGGCCATTTTGAGCGTCGGCCATTTTGAATATTGTCATAAATTGTTATATTTAACAAAGATATTGGCGTATCGTTATGAAACTCAATATGTGTCTTCGGCACCTAACCTTGATACGACTCAAAAAGTTTCGAGGCAGCACCCCCTTGTGGTCAAAAATTATAACCAAATTTACAAATATGCTAATAACTTTTGAGTGCGTTAACCTATGGTAAAACAAATTATCCTTATACGTTCCTTGGGTCAAACCGAGAACACAGATACCAAATTTGTCATAGTCGGCCAAACTTCTTGTCCACCATGTTGTTTTTCTTTAAAAACCTACTTTTTCGAACTCCTCCCAGACCGTTTGTCCAATTTTCACCAAAATTGAACCACATTATGTCCCGACCATCATGACAAAAAGTTATCCAAAGAAAGTTGATATGTCAAACCGTTTACGAATAACTCGCGAAAGAATCCAACGTAATGGTCGCAAAAATGAAATTGAGACTTTATCTCCGCAACGCATTAGCGTTTTCTGACCAAACTAGGTGTGTATTATGTCAATCATGGTCTGAGGCTACCTGCAGAGTTTTGGTGCTCTGCCCCCTAGTGGTCAGGAGATATTAAAAAACTGACTTTTTTGATTATAACTCCTGAACCCTTTGGCCAAAAATCATGAAACTGGTCTCTTTAGATCCAGTGGGTCATGCCGAGTCCTGTGATACCAAATTTTCCCATATCGGCCATTTTGAGCGTCTGCCATTTCGATTTTTCTTATAAGATTCTATGTTTAACAAACACATGACTTTAGTGCTCTGTCAGCAACGGTTTACCCAATTGAAAGCAAACTTTGCATGTGTCAATGTCACCACACTCTCAATGTACCACATGAATTGACACTACAATGTGGTTACAGCGCTGCCTGTTGGTTGAATGTGATAAACCATTAAATCGAATTACTAAAGACCGTATTGTTGATTTTTCAGCCATTTAGACTTAAGTCATATTGAAATGTCTTTAGATTCTTACTGCTGTTGGTCTGATGATGCCAGCCATGTCGGCATGACATTTAATGCCCTCCTTGCGCTTGGCCCCGTGATGGCTGCTAGCAGCTATATTTAGGGGCCAAGCACCGAAGGTGCGGAGGCACCTATTGTTTTTGTTCCTGTTCCTATTATTATTCTTCTTCTTCTGCCATTGAAGTCTATGGCAGCCCATAGAACCGTAAACGGGAAAATGAAAAAAAGTTGGCACACTCATAAAGGACAGTCCAATCATTGACTATAGCAAAATTGAAGTCTCTAACTCAATCTCTATAGCGCCACCAACGGTCCAAAGTTGCACTCACGTTTACGTAAATAACTTTTGAACCGTATGACCTAGAAACAAAATTCTTATGTCCACTGATTCCTTGGCTCAAGACGATTCGATTGCACCCTATGACGTCATTTTCCGTCATGAAATTTTTCCCGCCATTTTGAATTTTATGAAAAACCTACTTTTTCGAACTCCTCCTAGGCCGTTTTTCCGATTTCAACGAAAATTGAACCACATCATCTCCAGACAATGTGGACAAAAAGTTATCCAAAGAAAGTTGATATGTCAAACCGTTTACGAATAACTCGCGAAAGAATCTGACGTACTGGTCGCAAAAATGAAATTGAGGCTTTATCTCCGCAACGCATTAGCGTTTTCGGACCAAACTAGGTGTGTGTTATGTCAATCATGGTCTGAGGCTACCTGCAGAGTTTTGGCGCTGTGCCCCCTAGTGGTCAGGAGATATGAAAAAGTTAAATATTTGCTTATAACTTCTGAACGCTTTGGCCAAAAATAATAAAACTGGTCTCTTTAGATTCAGTGCATCATGCCAAGTCGTGCGATACCAAATTTTCCCATATCGGCCATTTTGAGCGTCGGCCATTTTGAAAATTGTCATAAATTGCTATATTTAACAAAGATATTGGCATATCGTTACGAAACTCAATATGTGTCTTCGGCACCTAACCTTGATACGACTCAAAAAGTTTCGAGGCAGGACCCCCTTGTGGTCAAAAATTATAACCAAATTTACAAATATGCTAATAACTTTTGAGTGCGTTAACCTATGGTAAAACAAATGGTCTTAATGTGTTCATTGGGTCAAGCCGAGACCATAGATACCAAATATGTCATATTCGGCCAAATCTCCGATTTGCCATGTTATTTTTCTATAAAAACCTACTTTTTCGAACTCCTCCCAGACCGTTTGTCCAATTTTCACCAAAATTGAACCACATCATCTCCAGACCATCATGACAAAAAGTTATCCAAAGAAAGTTGATATGTCAAACCGTTTACGAATAACTCGCGAAAGAATCCAACGTAATGGTTGCAAAAATGAAATTGAGACTTTATCTCCGCAACGCATTAGCGTTTTCTGACCAAACTAGGTGTGTATTATGTCAATCATGGTCTGAGGCTACCTGCAGAGTTTTGGTGCTCTGCCCCCTAGTGGTCAGGAGATATTAAAAAACTGACTTTTTTGATTATAACTCCTGAACCCTTTGGCCAAAAATCATGAAACTGGTCTCTTTAGATCCAGTGGGTCATGCCGAGTCCTGTGATACCAAATTTTCCCATATCGGCCATTTTGAGCGTCTGCCATTTCGATTTTTCTTATAAGATTCTATGTTTAACAAACCCATGACTTTAGTGCTCTGTCAGCAATGGTTTACCCAATTGAAAGCAAACTTTGCATGTGTCAATGTCACCACACTCTCAATGTACCACATGAATTGACACTACAATGTGGTTACAGCGCTGCCTGTTGGTTGAATGTGATAAACCATTAAATCGAATTACTAAAGACCGTATTGTTGATTTTTCAGCCATTTAGACTTAAGTCATATTGAAATGTCTTTAGATTCTTAATGCCGTTGGTCTGATGATGCCAGCCATGTCGGCATGACATTTAATGCCCTCCTTGCGCTTGGCCCCGTGATGGCTGCTAGCAGCTATATTTAGGGGCCAAGCACCGAAGGTGCGGAGGCACCTATTGTTTTTGTTCCGGTTCTTATTATTAGGGGCCAAGCACCGAAGGTGCGGAGGCACCTATTGTTTTTGTTCCGGTTCTTATTATTATTATTCTTTTTCTTGTGCCATGGGAGTCTATGGCAGCCCATAGAACCGTAAACGGGAAAATGAAAAAAATTTGGCACACTCATAAAGGACAGTCCAATCATTGACCATAGCAAAATTGAAGTCTCTAACTCAATCTCTATAGCGCCACCAACTGTCCAAAGTTGCACTCACGTTTACGTAAATAACTTTTGAACCGTATGTCCTAGAAACAAAATTCTTTTGTCAACTGATTCCTTGGGTCAAGACGATTCGATTGCACCCTATGACGTCATTTTCCGTCATGAATATTTTCCCGCCATTTTGAATTTTATGAAAAACCTACTTTTTCGAACTCCTCCTAGGCCGTTTGTCCGATTTCAACGAAAATTGAACCACATCATCTCCAGACAATGTGGACAAAAAGTTATCCAAAGAAAGTTGATATGTCAAACCGTTTACGAATAACTCGCGAAAGAATCCGACGTAATGGTCGCAAAAATGAAATTGAGGCTTTATCTCCGCAACGCATTAGCGTTTTCTGACCAAACTAGGTGTGTGTTATGTCAATCATCATCTGAGGCTACCTGCAGAGTTTTGGCGCTGTGCCCCCTAGTGGTCAGGAGATATGAAAAAGTTAAATATTTGCTTATAACTTCTGAACGCTTTGGCCAAAAATAATAAAACTGGTCTCTTTAGATTCAGTGCATCATGCCGAGTCGTGTGATACCAAATTTTCCCATATCGGCCATTTTGAGCGTCGGCCATTTTTAATATTGTCATAAATTGCTATATTTAACAAAAATATTGGCGTATCGTTACGAAACTCAATATGTGTCTTCGGCACCTAATCTTGATATGACTCAAAAAGTTTCGAGGCAGCACCCCCTTGTGGTCAAAAATTATAACCAAATTTACAAATATGCTAATAACTTTTGATGACGTTAACCTATTGTAAAACAAATGGTCTTAATGTGTTCATTGGGTCAAGCCGAGACCATAGATACCAAATATGTCATATTCGGCCAAACCTCCGATTTGCCATGTTATTTTTCTTTAAAAACCTACTTTTTCGAACTCCTCCCAGACCGTTTGTCCAATTTTCACCAAAATTGAACCACATCATCTCCAGACCATCATGACCAAAAGTTATCCAAAGAAAGTTGATATGTCAAACCGTTTACGAATAACTCGCGAAAGAATCCAACGTAATGGTCGCAAAAATGAAATTGAGGCTTTATCTCCGCAACGCATTAGCGTTTTCTGACCAAACTAGGTGTGTGTTATGTCAATCATGGTCTGAGGCTACCTGCAGAGTTTTGGCGCTCTGCCCCCTAGTGGTCAGGAGATATTAAAAAACTGACTTTTTTGATTATAACTCCTGAACCCTTTGGCCAAAAATCATGAAACTGGTCTCTTTAGATCCAGTGGGTCATGCCGAGTCCTGTGATACCAAATTTTCCCATATCGGCCATTTTGAGCGTCTGCCATTTCGATTTTTCTTATAAGATTCTTTGTTTAACAAACACATGGCTTTAGTGGTCTGTCAGCAATGGTTTACCCAATTGAAAGCAAACTTTGCATGTGTCAATGTCACCACACTCTCAATGTACCACATGAATTGACACTACAATTTGGTTACAGCGCTGCCTGTTGATTGAATGTGATAAACCATTAAATCGAAATACTAAAGACCGTATTGTTGATTTTTCAGCCATTTAGACTTAAGTCATATTGAAATGTCTTTAGATTCTTACTGCCGTTGGTCTGATGACGCCAGCCATGTCGGCATGACATTTAATGCCCTCCTTGCGCTTGGCCCCGTGATGGCTGCTAGCAGCTATATTTATTAGGGGCCAAGCACCGAAGGTGCGGAGGCACCTATTGTTTTTGTTCCGGTTCTTATTATTAGGGGCCAAGCACCGAAGGTGCGAAGGCACCTATTGTTTCTGTTCCGGTTCTTATTATTATTCTTCATCTTCTTCTTCCGCCATGAAAGTCTATGGCAGCCCATAGAACCGTATGCGGGAAAATGATGAAAGTTGGCACACTCATTAAAGACAGTCCAATCATTGACCATAACAAATTTGAAGTCTCTAACTC
Source organism: Rhodeus uyekii (assembly GCA_037043235.1). NCBI lineage: Eukaryota > Metazoa > Chordata > Actinopteri > Cypriniformes > Acheilognathidae > Rhodeus > Rhodeus uyekii. The sequence goes on along the minus strand of JAWRVZ010000091.1, from coordinate 181,864 downwards.
AATATCTCTAGCGCCACCAACTGTCCAAAGTTGAACTAACGTTTATGCTAATAACTTTTGAACCATATGACCTAGAAACAAAATTCTAATGTCCACTGATTCCTTGGCTCAAGACGATTCGATTGCACCCTATGACGTCATTTTCCGTCATGAAAATTTTCCCGCCATTTTGAATTTTATGAAAAACCTAATTTTTCGAACTCCTCCTAGGCCGTTTTTCCGATTTCAACGAAAATTGAACCACATCATCTCCAGACCATGTGGACAAAAAGTTATCCAAAGAAAGTTGATATGTCAAACAGTTTACGAATAACTCGCGAAAGAATCCGACGTAATGGTCGCAAAAATGAAATTGAGGCTTTATCTCCGCAACGCATTAGCGTTTTCTGACCAAACTAGGTGTGTGTTATGTCAATCATGATCTGAGGCTACCTGCAGAGTTTTGGCGCTGTGCCCCCTAGTGGTCAGGAGATATGAAAAAGTTAAATATTTGCTTATAACTTCTGAACGCTTTGGCCAAAAATAATAAAACTGGTCTCTTTAGATTCAGTGCATCATGCCGAGTCGTGCGATACCAAATTTTCCCATATCGGCAATTTTGAGCGTCGGCCATTTTGAATATTGTCATAAATTGCTATATTTAACAAAGATATTGCCGTATCGTTACGAAACTCAATATGTGTCTTCGGCACCTAACCTTGATACGACTCAAAAAGTTTCGAGGCAGCACCCCCTTGTGGTCAAAAATTATAACCAAATTTACAAATATGCTAATAACTTTTGAGTGCGTTAACCTATGGTAAAACAAATTATCTTTATACGTTCCTTGGGTCAAACCAAGAACACAGATACCAAATTTGTCATAGTCGGCCAAACTTCTTGTCCACCATGTTGTTTTTCTTCATAAACCTACTTTTTCGAACTCCTCCCAGACCGTTTGTCCAATTTTCACCAAAATTAAACCACATCATCTCCAGACCATCATGACAAAAAGTTATCTAAAGAAAGTTGATATGTCAAACCGTTTACGAATAACTCGCGAAAGAATCCGACGTAATGGTCGCAAAAATGAAATTGAGGCTTTATCTCCGCAACGCATTAGTGTTTTCTCACCAAACTAGGTGTGTGTTATGTCAATCATGGGAAACTGCTGTCTTTAGATCCAGTGGGTCATGCCGAGTCCTGTGATACCAAATTTTCCCATATCGGCCATTTTGAGCGTCTGCCATTTCGATTTTTCTTATAAGATGCTATGTTTAACAAACACCTGACTTTAGTGCTCTGTCAGCAATGGTTTACCCAATTGAAAGCAAACTTTGCATGTGTCAATGTCACCACACTCTCAATGTACCACATGAATTGACACTACAATTTGGTTACAGCGCTGCCTGTTGGTTGAATGTGATAAACCATTAAATCGAAATACTAAAGACCGTATTGTTGATTTTTCAGCCATTTAGACTTAAGTCATATTGAAATGTCTTTAGATTCTTACTGCCGTTGGTCTGATGATGCCAGCCATGTCGGCATGACATTTAATGCCCTCCTTGCGCTTGGCCCCGTGATGGCTGCTAGCAGCTATATTTATTATTCTTTTTCTTGTGCCATGGGAGTCTATGGCAGCCCATAGAACCGTAAACGGGAAAATGAAAAAAAGTTGGCACACTCATTAAGGACAGTCCAATCATTGACCATACCAAAATTGAAGTCTCTAACTCAATCTCTATAGCGCCACCAACTGTCCAAAGTTGCACTCACGTTTACGTTAATAACTTTTGAACCGTATGTCCTAGAAACAAAATTCTTTTGTCAACTGATTCCTTGGCTCAAGACGATTCGATTGCACCATATGACGTCATTTTCCGTCATGAATATTTTCCCGCCATTTTGAATTTTATGAAAAACCTACTTTTTCGAACTCCTCCTAGGCCGTTTGTCCGATTTTCACGAAAATTGAACCACATCATCTCCAGACCATGGTGACAAAAAGTTATCCAAAGAAAGTTGAAATGTCAAACCGTTTATGAATAACTCACGAAAGAATCCGACGTAATGATCGCAAAAATGAACTTGAGGCTCTATCTCCACAACGCATTAGCGTTTTCTGACCAAACTCGGTGTGTGTTATGTCAATCATGGTCTGAGGCTACCTGCAGAGTTTTGGCGCTGTGCCCCCTATTGGTCAGGAGATATGAAAAAGTGACATTTTTCCTTACAACTCCTGAACGCTTTGTCCAAAAATCATAAAACTGGTCTCGTTAGATTCAGTGCATCATGCCGAGTCGTGCGATACCAAATTTTCCCATATCGGCCATTTAGAGCGTCGGCCATTTTGAATATTGTCATAAATTGCTATATTTAACAAATGGATTGGTGTATTGTTACGAAACTCAATATGTGTCTTCGGCACCTAACCTTGATACGGCACAAAAAGGTTGGGGGCAGCGCCACCTTGTGGTCAAAAGTTATAACAAAATTTACAAACATGCTAATAACTTTTGATGACGTTAACCTATTGTAAAACAAATGGTCTTAATGTGTTCATTGGGTCAAGCCGAGACCATAGATACCAAATATGTCATATTCGGCCAAACCTCCGATTTGCCATGTTATTTTTCTTTAAAAACCTACTTTTTCGAACTCCTCCCAGACCGTTTGTCCAATTTTCACCAAAATTGAACCACATCATCTCCAGACCATCATGACAAAAAGTTATCCAAAGAAAGTTGATATGTCAAACCGTTTACGAATAACTCGCGAAAGAATCCGACGTAATGGTCGCAAAATTGAAATTGAGGCTTTATCTCCGCAACGCATTAGCGTTTTCTGACCAAACTAGGTGTGTGTTATGTCAATCATGGTCTGAGGCTACCTGCAGAGTTTTGGCGCTCTGCCCCCTAGTGGTCAGGAGATATTAAAAATCTGACATTTTTGATTATATCTCCTGAACCCTTTGGCCAAAAATCATGAAACTGGTCTCTTTAGATCCAGTGGGTCATGCCGAGTCCTGTGATACCAAATTTTCCCATATCGGCCATTTTGAGCGTCTGCCATTTCGATTTTTCTTATAAGATGCTATGTTTAACAAACACATGACTTTAGTGCTCTGTCAGCAATGGTTTACCCAATTGAAAGCAAACTTTGCATGTGTCAATGTCACCACACTCTCAATGTACCACATGAATTGACACTACAATTTGGTTACAGCGCTGCCTGTTGGTTGAATGTGATAAACCATTAAATCGAAATACTAAAGACCGTATTGTTGATTTTTCAGCCATTTAGACTTAAGCCATATTGAAATGTCTTGAGATTTTTACTGCCGTTGGTCTGATGATGCCAGCCATGTCGGCATGACATTTAATGCCCTCCTTGCGCTTGGCCCCGTGATGGCTGCTAGCAGCTATATTTAGGGGCCAAGCACCGAAGGTGCGGAGGCACCTATTGTTTTTGTTCCGGTTCTTATTATTAGGGGCCAAGCACCGAAGGTGCGGAGGCACCTATTGTTTTTGTTCCGGTTCTTATTATTAGGGGCCAAGCACCGAAGGTGCGGAGGCACCTATTGTTTTTGTTCCGGTTCTTATTATTATTATTATTATTATTCTTCTTCTGCCATTGAAGTCTATGACAGCCCATAGAACCGTAAGCGGGAAAATGAAAAAAAGTTGGCACACTCATAAAGGAGAGTCTAATCATTGACCATAGCAAAATTGAAGTCTCTAACTCAATCTCTCTACCGCCACCAACTGTCCAAAGTTGCACTCACGTTTACGTAAATAACTTTTGAACCGTATGTCCTAGAAACAAAATTCTTTTGTCCACTGATTCCTTGGCTCAAGACGATTCGATTGCACCCTATGACGTCATTTTCCGTCATGAAAATTTTCCCGCCATTTTGAATTTTATGAAAAACCTACTTTGTCGAACTCCTCCTAGGCCGTTCGTCCGATGTTCACGAAAATTGAACCACATCATCTCCTGACAATGTTGACAAAACGATATATAAACAAAGTTGATTCGTCAAACCGTTTACGAATAACTCGTGAAAGAATCTGAGGTAAAAGTCGCCAAAATGAAATTGAGGCTTTATCTCCCCAATGCATTAGCCTTTTCTGACCAAACTAGGTGTGTGTTATGTCAATCATGGTTTGAGGCTACCTGCAGAGTTTTGGCGCTCTGCCCCCTAGTGGTCAGGAGATATTAAAAAACTGACTTTTTTGCTTATAACTCCTGAACCCTTTGGCCAAAAATCATGAAACTGGTCTCTTTAGATCCAGTGGGTCATGCCGAGTCCTGTGATACCAAATTTTCCCATATCGGCCATTTTGAGCGTCTGCCATTTCGATTTTTCTTATAAGATTCTATGTTTAACAAACACATGACTTTAGTGCTCTGTCAGCAACGGTTTACCCAATTGAAAGCAAACTTTGCATGTGTCAATGTCACCACACTCTCAATGTACCACATGAATTGACACTACAATGTGGTTACAGCGCTGCCTGTTGGTTGAATGTGATAAACCATTAAATCGAATTACTAAAGACCCTATTGTTGATTTTTCAGCCATTTAGACTTAAGTCATATTGAAATGTCTTTAGATTCTTACTGCTGTTGGTCTGATGATGCCAGCCATGTCGGCATGACATTTAATGCCCTCCTTGCGCTTGGCCCCGTGATGGCTGCTAGCAGCTATATTTATTCTTTTTCTTGTGCCATGGGAGTCTATGGCAGCCCATAGAACCGTAAACGGGAAAATGAAAAAAAGTTGGCACACTCATAAAGGACAGTCCAATCATTGACCATAGCAAAATTGAAGTCTCTAACTCAATCTCTATAGCGCCACCAACTGTCCAAAGTTGCACTCACGTTTACGTAAATAACTTTTGAACCGTATGTCCTAGAGACAAAATTCTTTTGTCAACTGATTCCTTGGCTCAAGACGATTCGATTGCACCCTATGACGTCATTTTCCGTCATGAATATTTTCCCGCCATTTTGAATTTTATGAAAAACCTACTTTTTCGAACTCCTCCTAGGCCGTTTGTCCGATTTTCACGAAAATTGAACCACATCATCTCCAGACCATGGTGACAAAAAGTTATCCAAAGAAAGTTGAAATGTCAAACCGTTTATGAATAACTCACGAAAGAATCCGACGTAATGATCGCAAAAATGAACTTGAGGCTCTATCTCCACAACGCATTAGCGTTTTCTGACCAAACTCGGTGTGTGTTATGTCAATCATGGTCTGAGGCTACCTGCAGAGTTTTGGCGCTGTGCCCCCTAGTGGTCAGGAGATATGAAAAAGTGACATTTTTCCTTACAACTCCTGAACGCTTTGTCCAAAAATCATAAAACTGGTCTCGTTAGATTCAGTGCATCATGCCGAGTCGTGCGATACCAAATTTTCCCATATCGGCCATTTAGAGCGTCGGCCATTTTGAATATTGTCATAAATTGCTATATTTAACAAATGGATTGGCGTAACGTTACGAAACTCAATATGTGTCTTCGGCACCTAACCTTGATACGGCACAAAAAGTTTGGGGGCAGCGCCACCTTGTGGTCAAAAGTTATAACCAAATTTACAAATATGCTAATAACTTTTGATGACGTTAACCTATTGTAAAACAAATGGTCTTAATGTGTTCATTGGGTCAAGCCGAGACCATAGATACCAAATATGTCATATTCGGCCAAACCTCCGATTTGCCATGTTATTTTTCTTTAAAAACCTACTTTTTCGAACTCCTCCCAGACCGTTTGTCCAATTTTCACCAAAATTGAACCACATCATCTCCAGACCATCATGACAAAAAGTTATCCAAAGAAAGTTGATATGTCAAACCGTTTACGAATAACTCGCGAAAGAATCCGACGTAATGGTCGCAAAATTGAAATTGAGGCTTTATCTCCGCAACGCATTAGCGTTTTCTGACCAAACTAGGTGTGTGTTATGTCAATCATGGTCTGAGGCTACCTGCAGAGTTTTGGCGCTCTGCCCCCTAGTGGTCAGGAGATATTAAAAAACTGACTTTTTTGCTTATAACTCCTGAACCCTTTGGCCAAAAATCATGAAACTGGTCTCTTTAGATCCAGTGGGTCATGCCGAGTCCTGTGATACCAAATTTTCCCATATCGGCCATTTTGAGCGTCTGCCATTTCGATTTTTCTTATAAGATGCTATGTTTAACAAACACATGACTTTAGTGCTCTGTCAGCAATGGTTTACCCAATTGAAAGCAAACTTTGCATGTGTCAATGTCACCACACTCTCAATGTACCACATGAATTGACACTACAATTTGGTTACAGCGCTGCCTGTTGGTTGAATGTGATAAACCATTAAATCGAATTACTAAAGACCGTATTGTTGATTTTTCAGCCATTTAGACTTAAGTCATATTGAAATGTCTTTAGATTCTTACTGCCGTTGGTCTGATGATGCCAGCCATGTCGGCATGACATTTAATGCCCTCCTTGCGCTTGGCCCCGTGATGGCTGCTAGCAGCTATATTTAGGGGCCAAGCACCGAAGGTGCGGAGGCACCTATTGTTTTTGTTCCGGTTCTTATTATTATTATTATTATTATTCTTCTTCTGCCATTGAAGTCTATGACAGCCCATAGAACCGTAAGCGGGAAAATGAAAAAAAGTTGGCACACTCATAAAGGAGAGTCTAATCATTGACCATAGCAAAATTGAAGTCTCTAACTCAATCTCTCTACCGCCACCAACTGTCCAAAGTTGCACTCACGTTTACGTAAATAACTTTTGAACCGTATGTCCTAGAAACAAAATTCTTTTGTCCACTGATTCCTTGGCTCAAGACGATTCGATTGCACCCTATGACGTCATTTTCCGTCATGAAAATTTTCCCGCCATTTTGAATTTTATGAAAAACCTACTTTGTCGAACTCCTCCTAGGCCGTTCGTCCGATGTTCACGAAAATTGAACCACATCATCTCCTGACAATGTTGACAAAACGATATATAAACAAAGTTGATTCGTCAAACCGTTTACGAATAACTCGTGAGCCAAAATGAAATTGAGGCTTTATCTCCGCAATGCATTAGCCTTTTCTGACCAAACTAGGTGTGTGTTATGTCAATGATGGTCTGAGGCTACCTGCAGAGTTTTGGCGCTCTGCCCCCTAGTGGTCAGGAGATATTAAAAAACTGACTTTTTTGCTTATAACTCCTGAACCCTTTGGCCAAAAATCATGAAACTGGTCTCTTTAGATCCAGTGGGTCATGCCGAGTCCTGTGATACCAAATTTTCCCATATCGGCCATTTTGAGCGTCTGCCATTTCGATTTTTCTTATAAGATGCTATGTTTAACAAACACATGACTTTAGTGCTCTGTCAGCAATGGTTTACCCAATTGAAAGCAAACTTTGCATGTGTCAATGTCACCACACTCTCAATGTACCACATGAATTGACACTACAATTTGGTTACAGCGCTGCCTGTTGGTTGAATGTGATAAACCATTAAATCGAATTACTAAAGACCGTATTGTTGATTTTTCAGCCATTTAGACTTAAGTCATATTGAAATGTCTTTAGATTCTTACTGCCGTTGGTCTGATGATGCCAGCCATGTCGGCATGACATTTAATGCCCTCCTTGCGCTTGGCCCCGTGATGGCTGCTAGCAGCTATATTTATTATTCTTTTTCTTGTGCCATGGGAGTCTATGGCAGCCCATAGAACCGTAAACGGGAAAATGAAAAAAATTTGGCACACTCATAAAGGACAGTCCAATCATTGACCATAGCAAAATTGAAGTCTCTAACTCAATCTCTATAGCGCCACCAACTGTCCAAAGTTGCACTCACGTTTACGTAAATAACTTTTGAACCGTATGTCCTAGAAACAAAATTCTTTTGTCAACTGATTCCTTGGCTCAAGACGATTCGATTGCACCCTATGACGTCATTTTCCGTCATGAATATTTTCCCGCCATTTTGAATTTTATGAAAAACCTACTTTTTCGAACTCCTCCTAGGCCGTTTGTCCGATTTTCACGAAAATTGAACCACATCATCTCCAGACCATGGTGACAAAAAGTTATCCAAAGAAAGTTGAAATGTCAAACCGTTTATGAATAACTCACGAAAGAATCCGACGTAATGATCGCAAAAATGAACTTGAGGCTATATCTCCACAACGCATTAGCGTTTTCTGACCAAACTCGGTGTGTGTTATGTCAATCATGGTCTGAGGCTACCTGCAGAGTTTTGGCGCTGTGCCCCCTAGTGGTCAGGAGATATGAAAAAGTGACATTTTTCCTTACAACTCCTGAACGCTTTGTCCAAAAATCTTAAAACTGGTCTCGTTAGATTCAGTGCATCATGCCGAGTCGTGCGATACCAAATTTTCCCATATCGGCCATTTAGAGCGTCGGCCATTTTTAATATTGTCATAAATTGCTATATTTAACAAATGGATTGGCGTATCGTTACGAAACTCAATATGTGTCTTCGGCACCTAACATTGATATGGCACAAAAAGTTTGGGGGCAGCGCCACCTTGTGGTCAAAAGTTATAACCAAATTTACAAATATGCTAATAACTTTTGATGACGTTAACCTATTGTAAAACAAATGGTCTTAATGTGTTCATTGGGTCAAGCCGAGACCATAGATACCAAATATGTCATATTCGGCCAAACCTCCGATTTGCCATGTTATTTTTCTTTAAAAACCTACTTTTTCGAACTCCTCCCAGACCGTTTGTCCAATTTTCACCAAAATTGAACCACATCATCTCCAGACCATCATGACAAAAACTTATCCAAAGAAAGTTGATATGTCAAACCGTTTACGAATAACTCGCGAAAGAATCCGACGTAATGGTCGCAAAATTGAAATTGAGGCTTTATCTCCGCAACGCATTAGCGTTTTCTGACCAAACTAGGTGTGTGTTATGTCAAACATGGTCTGAGGCTACCTGCAGAGTTTTGGCGCTCTGCCCCCTAGTGGTCAGGATATATTAAAAAACTGACTTTTTTGATTATAACTCCTGAACCCTTTGGCCAAAAATCATGAAACTGGTCTCTTTAGATCCAGTGGGTCATGCCGAGTCCTGTGATACCAAATTTTCCCATATCGGCCATTTTGAGCGTCTGCCATTTCGATTTTTCTTATAAGATTCTATGTTTAACAAACACATGACTTTAGTGCTCTGTCAGCAATGGTTTACCCAATGGAAAGCAAACTTTGCATGTGGCAATGTCACCACACTCTCAATGTACCACATGAATTGACACTACATTTTGGTTACAGCGCTGCCTGTTGGTTGAATGTGATACACCATTAAATCGAAATACTAAAGACCGTATTGTTGATTTTTCAGCCATTTGGACTTAAGTCATATTGAAATGTATTTAGATTCTTACTGCCGTTGGTCTGATGATGCCAGCCATGTCGGCATGACATTTAATGCCCTCCTTGCGCTTGGCCCCGTGATGGCTGCTAGCAGCTATATTTATTATTAGGGGCCAAGCACCGAAGGTGCGGAGGCACCTATTGTTTTTGTTCCGGTTCTTATTATTATTATTCTTTTTCTTGTGCCATGGGAGTCTATGGCAGCCCATAGAACCGTAAACGGGAAAATGAAAAAAATTTGGCACACTCATAAAGGACAGTCCAATCATTGACCATAGCAAAATTGAAGTCTCTAACTCAATCTCTATAGCGCCACCAACTGTCCAAAGTTGCACTCACGTTTACGTAAATAACTTTTGAACCGTATGTCCTAGAAACAAAATTCTTTTGTCAACTGATTCCTTGGCTCAAGACGATTTGATTGCACCCTATGACGTCATTTTCCGTCATGAATATTTTCCCGCCATTTTGAATTTTATGAAAAACCTACTTTTTCGAACTCCTCCTAGGCCGTTTGTCCGATTTCAACGAAAATTGAACCACATCATCTCCAGACAATGTGGACAAAAAGTTATCCAAAGAAAGTTGATATGTCAAACCGTTTACGAATAACTCGCGAAAGAATCCGACGTAATGGTCGCAAAAATGAAATTGAGGCTTTATCTCCGCAACGCATTAGCGTTTTCTGACCAAACTAGGTGTGTGTTATGTCAATCATGATCTGAGGCTACCTGCAGAGTTTTGGCGCTGTGCCCCCTAGTGGTCAGGAGATATGAAAAAGTTAAATATTTGCTTATAACTTCTGAACGCTTTAGCCAAAAATAATAAAACTGGTCTCTTTAGATTCAGTGCATCATGCCGAGTCGTGTGATACCAAATTTTCCCATATCGGCCATTTTGAGCGTCGGCCATTTTTAATATTGTCATAAATTGCTATATTTAACAAAGATATTGGCGTATCGTTACGAAACTCAATATGTGTCTTCGGCACCTAACCTTGATACGACTCAAAAAGTTTCGAGCCAGCACCCCCTTGTGGTCAAAAATTATAACCAAATTTACAAATATGCTAATAACTTTTGAGTGCGTTAACCTATGGTAAAACAAATTATCTTTATACGTTCCTTGGGTCAAACCGAGAACACAGATACCAAATTTGTCATAGTCGGCCAAACTTCTTGTCCACCATGTTGTTTATCTTTAAAAACCTACTTTTTCGAACTCCTCCCAGACCGTTTGTCCAATTTTCACCAAAATTAAACCACATCATCTCCAGACAATGTGGACAAAAAGTTATCAAAAGAAAGTTGATATGTCAAACCGTTTACGAATAACTCGCGAAAGAATCCGACATAATGGTCGCAAAAATGAAATTGAGGCTTTATCTCCGCAACGCATTAGCGTTTTCTGACCAAACTAGGTGTGTGTTATGTCAATCATGGTCTGAGGCTACCTGCAGAGTTTTGGCGCTCTGCCCCCTAGTGGTCAGGAGATATTAAAAAACTGACATTTTTGATTATAACTCCTGAACGCTTTGTCTAAAAATCATGAAACTGGTCTCTTTAGATCCAGTGGGTCATGCCGAGTCCTGTGATACCAAATTTTCCCATATCGGCCATTTTGAGCGTCTGCCATTTCGATTTTTCTTATAAGATGCTATGTTTAACAAACACATGACTTTAGTGCTCTGTCAGCAATGGTTTACCCAATTGAAAGCAAACTTTGCATGTGTCAATGTCACCACACTCTCAATGTACCACATGAATTGACACTACAATTTGGTTACAGCGCTGCCTGTTGATTGAATGTGATAAACCATTAAATCGAAATACTAAAGACCGTATTGTTGATTTTTCAGCCATTTAGACTTAAGTCATATTGAAATGTGTTTAGATTCTTACTGCCGTTGGTCTGATGATGCCAGCCATGTCGGCATGACATTTAATGCCCTCCTTGCACTTGGCCCCGTGATGGCTGCTAGCAGCTATATTTATTAGGGGCCAAGCACCGAAGGTGCGGAGGCACCTATTGTTTTTGTTCCGGTTCTTTATTATTAGGGGCCAAGCACCGAAGGTGCGGAGGCACCTATTGTAATTGTTCCGGTTCTTTATTATTATTATTCATCTTCTTCTTCCGCCATGGAAGTCTATGGCAGCCCATAGAACCGTTTGCGGGAAAATGATAAAATTTGGCACACTGATAGAGGATAAGCCAATCATTGACCATAGCAAATTTGAAGTGTCTAACTCAATGTCTCTAGCGCCACCAACTGTCCAAAGTTGCACTCACGTTTACGTAAATAACTCTTGAACCGTATGTCCTAGAAACAAAATTCTTTCGTCCACTAATTCCTTGGCTCAAGACGATTCGATTGCACCCTATGCCGTCATTTTCCGTCATGAAAATTTTCCCGCCATTTTGAATTTTACGAAAAACCTACTTTTTCGAACTCCTCCTAGGCCGTTGGTCCGATTTTCACGAAAATTGAACCACATCATCTCCAGACTATGCGTACAAAAAGTTATTAAAAGAAAGTTGATTTGTCAAACCGTTTACGAATAACTTGCGAAAGAATTCAACAAAATGGCCGCAGAAATGAAAGCGAGGCTTTATCTCCGCAACGCATTAGCGTATTCTGACCAAACTTGGTGTGTGTTATGGCAATGATGGTCTGAGGCTATCTGCAAAGATTTGGCGCTCTGCCTCCTAGTGGTCTGGAGATATGAAAAAGTGAAATATTTGCTTATAACTTCTGAACGCTTCGACCAAAAATCATAAAACTGGTCTCGTTAGATTCAGGGCATCATGCCGAGTCGTGCAATACAAAATTTTTCCATATCGGCCATTTTGAGGGTCGGCCATTTTGAATTTTGTCATAAATTGCTATATTTAACAAACACATTGGCGTATCGTTACGAAACTCGATATGTGTCTTCGGCATCTGGGCCTGATACAACACAAAAAATTTCGAGGCAGCGCCACCTTGTGGTCAAAAGTTATAAACAAATTTACAAAAATGCTAATAACTTTTGAACACGTTAACCTATGGTAAAATAAGTTGTCTTTATACGTTCCTTGGGTCAAACCGAGAACACAGATACCAAATTTGTCATAGTCGGCCAAACTTCCTGTCCGCCATGTTGTTTTTCTTTAAAAACCTACTTTTTCGAACTCCTCCCACACCGTTTGTCCAATTTTCACCAAAATTGAATCATAACATCTTCAGACCATGCTGACAAAAAGTTATTAAAATAAAGTTGATTCGTCAAACAGGTTTCGATAAAATTGCGAACGAATTTGACCAAATTGCCACCAAATAAAGCAAGACTATATCTCTGAAACGCATTAGCGTATTCTGACCAAATTTTCTGTGTGTCATGTCAATCATGATCTGAGGCTACCTGCAGAGTTTTGGCGCTCTGCCCCCTAGTGGTCAGGAGATATGAAAAACTGACATTTTTGATTATAACTCCTGAATGCTTTGTCCAAAAATCATGAAACTGCTCTCTTTAGATTCAGTGCATCATGCCAAGTCCTGCGATACCAAATTTTATATTTTAATATCGGCCATTTTCAGCGTCAGCTATTTAGAATTTTGTCATGAAATGCTATGCTTAACAAACACATGACTTTAAAGCTGGATGTCAGCAATGCTTTACCCTATTGACACCAAACTTTGCATGTGTCATTGTCACCTCACTCTGGATAAACCACGTGATTTGACATATCAGTTTGGTTACAGCGCTGCCTGTTGGTCAAACGTGATAAACCGTTAAATCGAATTACTAAAGACCGTATTGATGATTTTTCAGCCATTTAGACTGAAGTCATATTGAAATGTCTTTAGATGCTTCCTGCCGTTGGTCTGATGCTGCCAGCCATGTCGGCATGACATTTAATGCCTTCTTTGTGCTTGGCCCCGTCATGGCTGCTTGCAGCTATATTTAGGGGCCAAGCACCGAAGGTGCGAAGGCACCTATTGTTTCTGTTCCGGTTCTTATTATTAGGGGCCAAGCACCGAAGGTGCGGAGGCACCTATTGTGTTTGTTCCGGTTCTTTATTATTATTCCTCTTCTTCTTCTTCTTCCGCCATGGGAGTCTATGGCAAGCCATATAACCGTTTGCAGGAAAATGATAAAATTTGGCACACTGATAGAGGACAAGCCAATCATTGACCATAGCAAATTTGAAGTCTCTAACTCAATGTCTCTAGCGCCACCAACTGTCCAAAGTTGCACTCACGTTTACGTAAATAACTCTTGAACCGTATGTCCTAGAAACAAAATTCTTTCGTCCACTAATTCCTTGGCTCAAGACGATTCGATTGCACCCTATGACGTCATTTTCCGTCATGAAAATTTTCCCGCCATTTTGAATTTTACGAAAAACCTACTTTTTCGAACTCCTCCTAGGCCGTTGGTCCGATTTTCACGAAAATTGAATCACATCATCTCCAGACTATGCGAACAAAAAGTTATTAAAAGAAAGTTGATTTGTCAAACCGTTTACGAATAACTTGCGAAAGAATTCAACAAAATGGCCGCAGAAATGAAAGCGAGGCTTTATCTCCGCAACGCATTAGCGTATTCTGACCAAACTTGGTGTGTGTTATGGCAATGATGGTCTGAGGCTACCTGCAAAGATTTGGCGCTCTGCCCCCTAGTGGTCTGGAGATATGAAAAAGTGAAATATTTGCTTATAACTTCTGAACGCTTCGACCAAAAATCATAAAACTGGTCTCGTTAGATTCAGGGCATCATGCCGAGTCGTGCGATACAAAATTTTCCCATATCGGCCATTTTGAGGGTCGGCCATTTTGAATTTTGTCATAAATTGCTATATTTAACAAACACATTGGCGTATCGTTACGAAACTCGATATGTGTCTTCGGCATCTGGGCCTGATACAAAACAAAAAATTTCGAGGCAGCGCCACCTTGTGGTCAAAAGTTATAAACAAATTTCCAAAAATGCTAATAACTTTTGAACACGTTAACCTATGGTAAAATAAGTTGTCTTTATACGTTCCTTGGGTCAAACCGAGAACACAGATACCAAATTTGTCATAGTCGGCCAAACTTCCTGTTCGCCATGTTGTTTTTCTTTAAAAACCTACTTTTTCAAACTCCTCCCACACCGTTTGTCCAATTTTCACCAAAATTGAATCATAACATCTTCAGACAATGCTGACAAAAAGTTATTAAAATAAAGTTGATTCGTCAAACAGGTTTCGATAAAATTGCGAACGAATTTGACCAAATTGCCACCAAATAAAGCGAGGCTATATCTCCGCAACGCATTAGCGTATTCTGACCAAACTTTCTGTGTGTCATGTTAATCATGATCTGAGGCTACCTGCAGAGTTTTGGCGCTCTGCCCCCTAGTGGTCAGGAGATATAAAATACTGACATTTTTTATTATAACTCCTGAACGCTTTGTCCAAAAATCATGAAACTGCTGTTTTTAGATTCAGTGCATCATGCCGAGTCCTGCGATACCAAATTTTCCCATATCGGCCATTTTCAGCGTCAGCTATTTAGAATTTTGTCATGAAATGCTATGCTTAACAAACACATGAGTTTAAAGCTGGATGTCAGCAATGCTTTACCCTATTGACACCAAACTTTGCATGTGTCATTGTCACCTCACTCTGGATAAACCACGTGATTTGACATATAAGTTTGGTTACAGCGCTGCCTGTTGGTCAAACGTGATAAACCGTTAAATCGAATTACTAAAGACCGTATTGATGATTTTTCAGCCATTTAGACTGAAGTCATATTGAAATGTCTTTAGATGCTTCCTGCCGTTGGTCTAATGCTGCCAGCCATGTCGGCATGGCATTTAATGCCTTCTTTGTGCTTGGCCCCGTCATGGCTGCTTGCAGCTATATTTAGGGGCCAAGCACCGAAGGTGCGGAGGCACCTATTGTGTTTGTTCCGGTTCTTTATTATTATTCCTCTTCTTCTTCTTCTTCCGCCATGGGAGTCTATGGCAAGCCATATAACCGTTTGCAGGAAAATGATAAAATTTGGCACACTGATAGAGGACAAGCCAATCATTGACCATAGCAAATTTGAAGTCTCTAACTCAATGTCTCTAGCGCCACCAACTGTCCAAAGTTGCACTCACGTTTACGTAAATAACTCTTGAACCGTATGTCCTAGAAACAAAATTCTTTCGTCCACTAATTCCTTGGCTCAAGACGATTCGATTGCACCCTATGACGTCATTTTCCGTCATGAAAATTTTCCCGCCATTTTGAATTTTACGAAAAACCAACTTTTTCGAACTCCTCCTAGGCCGTTGGTCCGATTTTCACGAAAATTGAACCACATCATCTCCAGACTATGCGTACAAAAAGTTATTAAAAGAAAGTTGATTTGTCAAACCGTTTACGAATAACTTGCGAAAGAATTCAACAAAATGGCCGCAGAAATGAATGCGAGGCTTTATCTCCGCAACGCATTAGCGTATTCTGACCAAACTTGGTGTGTGTTATAGCAATGATGGTCTGAGGCTACCTGCAAAGATTTGGCGCTGTGCCCCCTAGTGGTCTGGAGATATGAAAAAGTGAAATATTTGCTTATAACTTCTGAACGCTTCGACCAAAAATCATAAAACTGGTCTCGTTAGATTCAGGGCATCATGCCGAGTCGTGCGATACAAAATTTTCCCATATCGGCCATTTTGAGGGTCGGCCATTTTGAATTTTGTCATAAATTGCTATATTTAACAAACACATTGGCGTATCGTTACGAAACTCGATATGTGTCTTCGGCATCTGGGCCTGATACAACACAAAAAATTTCGAGGCAGCGCCACCTTGTGGTCAAAAGTTATAAACAAATTTCCAAAAATGCTAATAACTTTTGAACACGTTAACCTATGGTAAAATAAGTTGTCTTTATACGTTCCTTGGGTCAAACCGAGAACACAGATACCAAATTTGTCATAGTCGGCCAAACTTCCTGTCCGCCATGTTGTTTTTCTATAAAAACCTACTTTTTCAAACTCCTCCCACACCGTTTGTCCAATTTTCACCAAAATTGAATCATAACATCTTCAGACAATGCTGACAAAAAGTTATTAAAATAAAGTCGATTCGTCAAACAGGTTTTGATAAAATTGCGAACGAATTTGACCAAATTGCCACCAAATAAAGCGAGGCTATATCTCCGCAACGCATTAGGGTATTCTGACCAAACTTTCTGTGTGTCATGTTAATCATGATCTGAGGCTACCTGCAGAGTTTTGGCGCTCTGCCCCCTAGTGGTCAGGAGATATAAAATACTGACATTTTTGATTGTAACTCCTGAACGCTTTGTCCAAAAATCATGAAACTGCTGTCTTTAGATTCAGTGCATCATGCCGAGTCCTGCGATACCAAATTTTCCCATATCGGCCATTTTCAGCGTCAGCTATTTAGAATTTTGTCATGAAATGCTATGCTTAACAAACACATGACTTTAAAGCTGGATGTCAGCAATGCTTTACCCTATTGACACCAAACTTTGCATGTGTCATTGTCACCTCACTCTGGATAAACCACGTGATTTGACATATAAGTTTGGTTACAGCGCTGCCTGTTGGTCAAACGTGATAAACCGTTAAATCGAATTACTAAAGACCCTATTGATGATTTTTCAGCCATTTAGACTGAAGTCATATTGAAATGTCTTTAGATGCTTCCTGCCGTTGGTCTGATGCTGCCAGCCATGTCGGCATGACATTTAATGCCTTCTTTGTGCTTGGCCCCGTGATGGCTGCTTGCAGCTATATTTAGGGGCCAAGCACCGAAGGTGCGGAGGCACCTATTGTAATTGTTCCGGTTCTTTATTATTATTATTCATCTTCTTCTTCCGCCATGGAAGTCTATGGCAGCCCATAGAACCGTTTGCGGGAAAATGATAAAATTTGGCACACTGATAAAGGACAAGCCAATCATTGACCATAGCAAATTTGAAGTGTCTAACTCAATGTCTCTAGCGCCACCAACTGTCCAAAGTTGCACTCACGTTTACGTAAATAACTCTTGAACCGTATGTCCTAGAAACAAAATTCTTTCGTCCACTAATTCCTTGGCTCAAGACGATTCGATTGCACCCTATGACGTCATTTTCCGTCATGAAAATTTTCCCGCCATTTTGAATTTTACGAAAAACCTACTTTTTCGAACTCCTCCTAGGCCGTTGGTCCGATTTTCACGAAAATTGAACCACATCATCTCCAGACTATGCGTACAAAAAGTTATTAAAAGAAAGTTGATTTGTCAAACCGTTTACGAATAACTTGCGAAAGAATTCAACAAAATGGCCGCAGAAATGAAAGCGAGGCTTTATCTCCGCAACGCATTAGCGTATTCTGACCAAACTTGGTGTGTGTTATGGCAATGATGGTCTGAGGCTATCTGAAAAAGATTTGGCGCTCTGCCCCCTAGTGGTCTGGAGATATGAAAAAGTGAAATATTTGCTTATAACTTCTGAACGCTTCGACCAAAAATCATAAAACTGGTCTCGTTAGATTCAGGGCATCATGCCGAGTCGTGCGATACAAAATTTTCCCATATCGGCCATTTTGAGGGTCGGCCATTTTGAATTTTGTCATAAATTGCTATATTTAACAAACACATTGGCGTATCATTACGAAACTCGATTTGTGTCTTCGGCATCTGGGCCTGATACAACACAAAAAATTTCGAGGCAGCGCCACCTTGTGGTCAAAAGTTATAAACAAATTTACAAAAATGCTAATAACTTTTGAACACGTTAACCTATGGTAAAATAAGTTGTCTTTATACGTTCCTTGGGTCAAACCGAGAACACAGATACCAAATTTGTCATAGTCGGCCAAACTTCCTGTCCGCCATGTTGTTTTTCTTTAAAAACCTACTTTTTCGAACTCTTCCCACACCGTTTGTCCAATTTTCACCAAAATTGAATCATAACATCTTCAGACCATGCTGACAAAAAGTTATTAAAATAATGTTGATTCGTCAAACAGGTTTCGATAAAATTGCGAACGAATTTGACCAAATTGCCACCAAATAAAGCAAGACTATATCTCTGAAACGCATTAGCGTATTCTGACCAAACTTTCTGTGTGTCATGTCAATCATGATCTGACGCTACCTGCAGAGTTTTGGCGCTCTGCCCCCTAGTGGTCAGGAGATATGAAAAACTGACATTTTTGATTATAACTCCTGAATGCTTTGTCCAAAAATCATGAAACTGCTCTCTTTAGATTCAGTGCATCATGCCGAGTCCTGCGATACCAAATTTTCCCATATCGGCCATTTTCAGCGTCAGCTATTTAGAATTTTGTCATGAAATGCTATGCTTAACAAACACATGACTTTAAAACTGGATGTCAGCAATGCTTTACCCTATTGACACCAAACTTTGACACCAAACTTTGCATGTGTCATTGTCACCTCACTCTGGATAAACCACGTGATTTGACATATCAGTTTGGTTACAGCGCTGCCTGTTGGTCAAACGTGATAAACCGTTAAATCGAATTACTAAAGACCGTATTGATGATTTTTCAGCCATTTAGACTGAAGTCATATTGAAATGTCTTTAGATGCTTCCTAACGTTGGTCTGATGCTGCCAGCCATGTCGGCATGACATTTAATGCCTTCTTTGTGCTTGGCCCCGTCATGGCTGCTTGCAGCTATATTTATTCTTCATCTTCTTCTTCCGCCATGAAAGTCTATGGCAGCCCATAGAACCGTATGCGGGAAAATGATGAAAGTTGGCACACTCATTAAAGACAGTCCAATCATTGACCATAACAAATTTGAAGTCTCTAACTCAATATCTCTAGCGCCACCAACTGTCCAAAGTTGAACTAACGTTTATGCTAATAACTTTTGAACCATATGACCTAGAAACAAAATTCTAATGTCCACTGATTCCTTGGCTCAAGACGATTCGATTGCACCCTATGACGTCATTTTCCGTCATGAAAATTTTCCCGCCATTTTGAATTTTATGAAAAACCTAATTTTTCGAACTCCTCCTAGGCCGTTTTTCCGATTTCAACGAAAATTGAACCACATCATCTCCAGACCATGTGGACAAAAAGTTATCCAAAGAAAGTTGATATGTCAAACAGTTTACGAATAACTCGCGAAAGAATCCGACGTAATGGTCGCAAAAATGAAATTGAGGCTTTATCTCCGCAACGCATTAGCGTTTTCTGACCAAACTAGGTGTGTGTTATGTCAATCATGATCTGAGGCTACCTGCAGAGTTTTGGCGCTGTGCCCCCTAGTGGTCAGGAGATATGAAAAAGTTAAATATTTGCTTATAACTTCTGAACGCTTTGGCCAAAAATAATAAAACTGGTCTCTTTAGATTCAGTGCATCATGCCGAGTCGTGCGATACCAAATTTTCCCATATCGGCAATTTTGAGCGTCGGCCATTTTGAATATTGTCATAAATTGCTATATTTAACAAAGATATTGCCGTATCGTTACGAAACTCAATATGTGTCTTCGGCACCTAACCTTGATACGACTCAAAAAGTTTCGAGGCAGCACCCCCTTGTGGTCAAAAATTATAACCAAATTTACAAATATGCTAATAACTTTTGAGTGCGTTAACCTATGGTAAAACAAATTATCTTTATACGTTCCTTGGGTCAAACCAAGAACACAGATACCAAATTTGTCATAGTCGGCCAAACTTCTTGTCCACCATGTTGTTTTTCTTCATAAACCTACTTTTTCGAACTCCTCCCAGACCGTTTGTCCAATTTTCACCAAAATTAAACCACATCATCTCCAGACCATCATGACAAAAAGTTATCTAAAGAAAGTTGATATGTCAAACCGTTTACGAATAACTCGCGAAAGAATCCGACGTAATGGTCGCAAAAATGAAATTGAGGCTTTATCTCCGCAACGCATTAGTGTTTTCTCACCAAACTAGGTGTGTGTTATGTCAATCATGGTGTGAGGCGACCTGCAGAGTTTTGGCGCTCTGCACCCTAGTGGTCAAGAGATAATAAAAAACTGACATTTTTGATTATAACTCCTGAACGCTTTGTCTAAAAATCATGAAACTGCTGTCTTTAGATCCAGTGGGTCATGCCGAGTCCTGTGATACCAAATTTTCCCATATCGGCCATTTTGAGCGTCTGCCATTTCGATTTTTCTTATAAGATGCTATGTTTAACAAACACCTGACTTTAGTGCTCTGTCAGCAATGGTTTACCCAATTGAAAGCAAACTTTGCATGTGTCAATGTCACCACACTCTCAATGTACCACATGAATTGACACGACAATTTGGTTACAGCGCTGCCTGTTGGTTGAATGTGATAAACCATTAAATCGAAATACTAAAGACCGTATTGTTGATTTTTCAGCCATTTAGACTTGTCATATTGAAATGTCTTTAGATTCTTACTGCCGTTGGTCTTATGATGCCAGCCATGTCGGCATGACATTTAATGCCCTCCTTGCGCTTGGCCCCGTGATGGCTGCTAGCAGCTATATTTATTCTTCTTCTTCTTCCGTCATTGAAGTCTATGACAGCCCATAGAACCGTAAGCGGGAAAATGAAAAAAATTTGGCACACTCATAAAGGACAGTCCAATCATTGACCATAGCAAAATTGAAGTCTCTAACTCAATCTCTATAGCGCCACCAACTGTCCAAAGTTGAACCAACGTTTATGCTAATAACTTTTGAACTGTATGACCTAGAAACAAAATTCTTATGTCCACTGATTCCTTGGCTCAAGCCGATTCGATTGCACCCTATGACGTCATTTTCCGTCATGAAATTTATCCCGCCATTTTGAATTTTATGAAAAACCTACTTTGTCGAACTCCTCCTAGGCCGTTTTTCCGATTTCAACGAAAATTGAACCACATCATCTCCAGACAATGTGGACAAAAAGTTATCCAAAGAAAGTTGATATGTCAAACCGTTTACGAATAACTGGCGAAAGAATCTGACGTAATGGTCGCAAAAATGAAATTTAGGCTTTATCTCCGCAACGCATTAGCGTTTTCTGACCAAACTAGGTGTGTGTTATGTCAATCATGATTTGAGGCTACCTGCAGAGTTTTGGCGCTGTGCCCCCTAGTGGTCAGGAGATATGAAAAAGTTAAATATTTGCTTATAACTTCTGAACGCTTTGGCCAAAAATAATAAAACTGGTC
Source organism: Rhodeus uyekii (assembly GCA_037043235.1). Classification (NCBI taxonomy): domain Eukaryota; kingdom Metazoa; phylum Chordata; class Actinopteri; order Cypriniformes; family Acheilognathidae; genus Rhodeus; species Rhodeus uyekii. Next base: position 160,297 of record JAWRVZ010000091.1, on the reverse strand, counting down.
TCTTTAGATTCAGTGCATCATGCCGAGTCGTGCGATACCAAATTTTCCCATATCGGCCATTTTGAGCGTCGGCCATTTTGAATATTGTCATAAATTGCTATATTTAACAAAGATATTGACGTATCGTTACGAAACTCAATATGTGTCTTCGGCACCTAACCTTGATACGACTCAAAAAGTTTTAAGGCAGCACCCCCTTGTGGTCAAAAATTATAACCAAATTTACAAATATGCTAATAACTTTTGAGTGCGTTAACCTATGGTAAAACAAATTATCTTTATACGTTCCTTGGGTCAAACCGAGAACACAGATACCAAATTTGTCATAGTCGGCCAAACTTCTTGTCCACCATGTTGTTTTTCTTTAAAAACCTACTTTTTTGAACTCCTCCCAGACCGTTTGTCCAATTTTCACCAAAATTAAACCACATCATCTCCAGACAATGTGGACAAAAATTTATCCAAAGAAAGTTGATATGTCAAACCGTTTACGAATAACTCGCGAAAGAATCCGACGTAATGGTCGCAAAAATGAAATTGAGGCTTTATCTCCGCAACGCATTAGCGTTTTCTGACCAAACTAGGTGTGTGTTATGTCAATCATGGTCTGAGGCTACCTGCAGAGTTTTGGCGCTCTGCCCCCTAGTGGTCAGGAGATATTAAAAAACTGACATTTTTGATTATAACTCCTGAACGCTTTGTCTAAAAATCATGAAACTGCTGTCTTTAGATCCAGTGGGTCATGCCGAGTCCTGTGATACCAAATTTTCCCATATCGGCCATTTTGAGCGTCTGCCATTTCGATTTTTCTTATAAGATGCTATGTTTAACAAACACATGACTTTAGTGCTCTGTCAGCAATGGTTTACCCAATTGAAAGCAAACTTTGCATGTGTCAATGTCACCTCACTCTCAATGTACCACATGAATTGACACTACAATTTGGTTACAGCGCTGCCTGTTGATTGAATGTGATAAACCATTAAATCGAAATACTAAAGACCGTATTGTTGATTTTTCAGCCATTTAGACTTAAGTCATATTGAAATGTGTTTAGATTCTTACTGCCGTTGGTCTGATGATGCCAGCCATGTCGGCATGACATTTAATGCCCTCCTTGCGCTTGGCCCCGTGATGGCTGCTAGCAGCTATATTTAGGGGCCAAGCACCGAAGGTGCGAAGGCACCTATTGTTTCTGTTCCGGTTCTTATTATTATTCTTCATCTTCTTCTTCCGCCATGAAAGTCTATGGCAGCCCATAGAACCGTATGCGGGAAAATGATGAAAGTTGGCACACTCATTAAAGACAGTCCAATCATTGACCATAACAAATTTGAAGTCTCTAACTCAATATCTCTAGCGCCACCAACTGTCCAAAGTTGAACTAACGTTTATGCTAATAACTTTTGAACCGTATGACCTAGAAACAAAATTCTTATGTCCACTGATTCCTTGGCTCAAGACGATTCGATTGCACCCTATGACGTCATTTTCCGTCATGAATATTTTCCCGCCATTTTGAATTTTATGAAAAACCTACTTTTTCGAACTCCTCCTAGGCCGTTTGTCCGATTTTCACGAAAATTGAACCACATCATCTCCAGACCATGGTGACAAAAAGTTATCCAAAGAAAGTTGAAATGTCAAACCGTTTATGAATAACTCACGAAAGAATCCGACGTAATGATCGCAAAAATGAACTTGAGGCTCTATCTCCACAACGCATTAGCGTTTTCTGACCAAACTCGGTGTGTGTTATGTCAATCATGGTCTGAGGCTACCTGCAGAGTTTTGGCGCTGTGCCCCCTAGTGGTCAGGAGATATGAAAAAGTGACATTTTTCCTTACAACTCCTGAACGCTTTGTCCAAAAATCATAAAACTGGTCTCGTTAGATTCAGTGCATCATGCCGAGTCGTGCGATACCAAATTTTCCCATATCGGCCATTTAGAGCGTCGGCCATTTTGAATATTGTCATAAATTGCTATATTTAACAAATGGATTGGCGTATCGTTACGAAACTCAATATGTGTCTTCGGCACCTAACCTTGATACGGCACAAAAAGTTTGGGGGCAGCGCCACCTTGTGGTCAAAAGTTATAACCAAATTTACAAATATGCTAATAACTTTTGATGACGTTAACCTATTGTAAAACAAATGGTCTTAATGTGTTCATTGGGTCAAGCCGAGACCATAGATACCAAATATGTCATATTCGGCCAAACCTCCGATTTGCCATGTTATTTTTCTTTAAAAACCTACTTTTTCGAACTCCTCCCAGACCGTTTGTCCAATTTTCACCAAAATTGAACCACATCATCTCCAGACCATCATGACAAAAAGTTATCCAAAGAAAGTTGATATGTCAAACCGTTTACGAATAACTCGCGAAAGAATCCAACGTAATGGTCGCAAAAATGAAATTGAGGCTTTATCTCCGCAACGCATTAGCGTTTTCTGACCAAACTAGGTGTGTGTTATGTCAATCATGATCTGAGGCTACCTGCAGAGTTTTGGCGCTGTGCCCCCTGGTGGTCAGGAGATATGAAAAAGTTAAATATTTGCTTATAACTTCTGAACGCTTTGGCCAAAAATAATAAAACTGGTCTCTTTAGATTCAGTGCATCATGCCGAGTCGTGCGATACCAAATTTTCCCATATCGGCCATTTTGAGCGTCGGCCATTTTGAATAATGTCATAAATTGCTATATTTAACAAAGATATTGGCGTATCGTTACGAAACTCAATATGTGTCTTCGGCACCTAACCTTGATACGACTCAAAAAGTTTCGAGGCAGCACCCCCTTGTGGTCAAAAATTTTAACCAAATTTACAAATATGCTAATAACTTTTGAGTGCATTAACCTATGGTAAAACAAATTATTTTTATACGTTCCTTGGGTCAAACCAAGAACATAGATACCAAATTTGTCATAGTCGGCCTAACTTCTTGTCCACCATGTTGTTTTTCTTTAAAAACCTACTTTTTCGAACTCCTCCCAGACCGTTTGTCCAATTTTCACCAAAATTAAACCACATCATCTCCAGACCATCATGACAAAAAGTTATCCAAAGAAAGTTGATATGTCAAACCGTTTACGAATAACTCGCGAAAGAATCCGACGTAATGGTCGCAAAAATGAAATTGAGGCTTTATCTCCGCAACGCATTAGTGATTTCTGACCAAACTAGGTGTGTGTTATGTCAATCATGATCTGAGGCTACCTGCCGAGTTTTGGCGCTCTGCCCCCTAGTGGTCAGGAGATATTAAAAAACTGACATTTTTGATTATAACTCCTGAACGCTTTGTCTAAAAATCATGAAACTGCTGTCTTTAGATCCAGTGGGTCATGCCGAGCCGTGTGATACCAAATTTTCCCATATCGGCCATTTTGAGCGTCTTCCATTTCGATTTTTCTTATAAGATGCTATGTTTAACAAACACATGACTTTAGTGCTCTGTCAGCAATGGTTTACCCAATTGAAAGCAAACTTTGCATGTGTCAATGTCACCACACTCTCAATGTACCACATGAATTGACACTACAATTTGGTTACAGCGCTGCCTGTTGGTTGAACGTGATAAACCATTAAATCGAATTACTAAAGACCGTGTTGTTGATTTTTCAGCCATTTAGACTTAAGTCATATTGCAGTGTCTTTAGATTCTTACTGCCGTTGGTCTGATGATGCCAGCCATGTCGGCATGACATTTAATGCCCTCCTTGCGCTTGGCCCCGTGATGGCTGCTAGCAGCTATATTTATTCTTTTTCTTGTGCCATGGGAGTCTATGGCAGCCCATAGAACCGTAAACGGGAAAATGAAAAAAATTTGGCACACTCATAAAGGACAGTCCAATCATTGACCATAGCAAAATTGAAGTCTCTAACTCAATCTCTATAGCGCCACCAACTGTCCAAAGTTGCACTCACGTTTACGTAAATAACTTTTGAACCATATGTCCTAGAAACAAAATTATTTCGTCAACTGATTCCTTGGCTCAAGACGATTCGATTGCACCCTATGACGTCATTTTCCGTCATGAATATTTTCCCGCCATTTTGAATTTTATGAAAAACCTACTTTTTCGAACTCCTCCTAGGCCGTTTGTCAGATTTTCACGAAAATTAAACCACATCATCTCCAGACCATCGTGACAAAAAGTTATCCAAAGAAAGTTGAAATGTCAAACCGTTTATGAATAACTCACGAAAGAATCCGACGTAATGATCGCAAAAATGAACTTGAGGCTCTATCTCCACAACGCATTAGCGTTTTCTGACCAAACTCGGTGTGTGTTATGTCAATCATGGTCTGAGGCTACCTGCAGAGTTTTGGCGCTGTGCCCCCTAGTGGTCAGGAGATATGAAAAAGTGAAATTTTTCCTTACAACTCCTGAACGCTTTGTCCAAAAATCATAAAACTGGTCTCTTTAGATTCAGTGTATCATGCCGAGTCGTGCGATACTAAATTTTCCCATTTCGGCCATTTAGAGCGTCGGCCATTTTGAATATTGTCATAAATTGCTATATTTAACAAATGGATTGGCGTATCGTTACGAAACTCAATAAGTGTCTTCGGCACCTAACCTTGATACGGCACAAAAAGTTTGGGGGCAGCGCCACCTTGTGGTCAAAAGTTATAACCAAATTTACAAATATGCTAATAACTTTTGATGACGTTAACCTATTGTAAAACAAATGGTCTTAATGTGTTCATTGGGTCAAGCCGAGACCATAGATACCAAATATGTCATATTCAGCCAAACCTCCGATTTGCCATGTTATTTTTCTATAAAAACCTACTTTTTCGAACTCCTCCCAGACCGTTTGTCCAATTTTCACCAAAATTAAACCACATCATCTCCAGACCATCATGACAAAACGGTATATAAACAAAGATGATTCGCCAAACCGTTTACGAATAACTCGCGAAAGAATTCGACACAGTGGCCATAGAATTGAAAGCGAGGCTATATCTACGTAACTCATTAGCGTATTCTGACCAACATAGGTGTGTTTTTTGTCAATCATGGTCTGAGGCTACCTGCAGAGTTTTGGCGCTCTGCCCCCTAGTGGTCAGGAGATATTAAAAAACTGACATTTTTGATTATAACTCCTGAACGCTTTGTCTAAAAATCATGAAACTGCTGTCTTTAGATCCAGTGGGTCATGCCGAGTCCTGTGATACCAAATATTCCCATATCGGCCATTTTGAGCGTCTGCCATTTCAATTTTTCTTATAAGATGCTATGTTTAACAAACACATGACTTTAGTGCTCTGTCAGCAATGGTTTACCCAATTGAAAGCAAACTTTGCATGTGTCAATGTCACCACACTCTCAATGTACCACATGAATTGACACTACAATTTGGTTACAGCGCTGCCTGTTGGTTGAATGTGATAAACCATTGAATCGAAATACTAAAGACCGTATTGTTGATTTTTCAGCCATTTAGACTTAAGTCATATTGAAATGTCTTTAGATTCTTACTGCCGTTGGTCTGATGATGCCAGCCATGTCGGCATGACATTTAATGCCCTCCTTGCGCTTGGCCCCGTGATGGCTGCTAGCAGCTATATTTATTATTCTTTTTCTTGTGCCATGGGAGTCTATGGCAGCCCATAGAACCGTAAACGGGAAAATGAAAAAAAGTTGGCACACTCATTAAGGACAGTCCAATCATTGACCATAGCAAAATTGAAGTCTCTAACTCAATCTCTATAGCGCCACCAACTGTCCAAAGTTGCACTCACGTTTACGTTAATAACTTTTGAACCGTATGTCCTAGAAACAAAATTTTTATGTCCACTGATTCCTTGGCTCAAGACGATTCGATTGCACCATATGACGTCATTTTCCGTCATGAATATTTTCCCGCCATTTTGAATTTTATGAAAAACCTACTTTTTCGAACTCCTCCTAGGCCGTTTGTCCGATTTTCACGAAAATTGAACCACATCATCTCCAGACCATGGTGACAAAAAGTTATCCAAAGAAAGTTGAAATGTCAAACCGTTTATGAATAACTCACGAAAGAATCCGACGTAATGATCGCAAAAATGAACTTGAGGCTATATCTCCACAACGCATTAGCGTTTTCTGACCAAACTCGGTGTGTGTTATGTCAATCATGGTCTGAGGCTACCTGCAGAGTTTTGGCGCTGTGCCCCCTAGTGGTCAGGAGATATGAAAAAGTGACATTTTTCCTTACAACTCCTGAACGCTTTGTCCAAAAATCTTAAAACTGGTCTCGTTAGATTCAGTGCATCATGCCGAGTCGTGCGATACCAAATTTTCCCATATCGGCCATTTAGAGCGTCGGCCATTTTGAATATTGTCATAAATTGCTATATTTAACAAATGGATTAGCGTATCGTTACGAAACTCAATATGTGTCTTTGGCACCTAACATTGATACGGCACAAAAAGTTTGGGGGCAGCGCCACCTTGTGGTCAAAAGTTATAACCAAATTTACAAATATGCTAATAACTTTTGATGACGTTAACCTATTGTAAAACAAATGGTCTTAATGTGTTCATTGGGTCAAGCCGAGACCATAGATACCAAATATGTCATATTCGGCCAAACCTCCGATTTGCCATGTTATTTTTCTTTAAAAACCTACTTTTTCGAACTCCTCCCAGACCGTTTGTCCAATTTTCACCAAAATTGAACCACATCATCTCCAGACCATCATGACCAAAAGTTATCCAAAGAAAGTTGATATGTCAAACCGTTTACGAATAACTCGCGAAAGAATCCAACGTAATGGTCGCAAAAATGAAATTGAGGCTTTATCTCCGCAACGCATTAGCGTTTTCTGACCAAACTAGGTGTGTGTTATGTCAATCATGGTCTGAGGCTACCTGCAGAGTTTTGGCGCTCTGCCCCCTAGTGGTCAGGAGATATTAAAAAACTGACTTTTTTGATTATAACTCCTGAACCCTTTGGCCAAAAATCATGAAACTGGTCTCTTTAGATCCAGTGGGTCATGCCGAGTCCTGTGATACCAAATTTTCCCATATCGGCCATTTTGAGCGTCTGCCATTTCGATTTTTCTTATAAGATTCTTTGTTTAACAAACACATGGCTTTAGTGGTCTGTCAGCAATGGTTTACCCAATTGAAAGCAAACTTTGCATGTGTCAATGTCACCACACTCTCAATGTACCACATGAATTGACACTACAATTTGGTTACAGCGCTGCCTGTTGATTGAATGTGATAAACCATTAAATCGAAATACTAAAGACCGTATTGTTGATTTTTCAGCCATTTAGACTTAAGTCATATTGAAATGTCTTTAGATTCTTACTGCCGTTGGTCTGATGACGCCAGCCATGTCGGCATGACATTTAATGCCCTCCTTGCGCTTGGCCCCGTGATGGCTGCTAGCAGCTATATTTAGGGGCCAAGCACCGAAGGTGCGGAGGCACCTATTGTTTTTGTTCCGGTTCTTATTAGGGGCCAAGCACCGAAGGTGCGGAGGCACCTATTGTTTTTGTTCCGGTTCTTATTATTATTAGGGGCCAAGCACCGAAGGTGCGGAGGCACCTATTGTTTTTGTTCCGGTTCTTATTATTAGGGGCCAAGCACCGAAGGTGCGGAGGCACCTATTGTTTTTGTTCCGGTTCTTATTAGGGGCCAAGCACCGAAGGTGCGGAGGCACCTATTGTTTTTGTTCCGGTTCTTATTATTATTATTAGGGGCCAAGCACCGAAGGTGCGGAGGCACCTATTGTTTTTGTTCCGGTTCTTTATTAGGGGCCAAGCACCGAAGGTGCGGAGGCACCTATTGTTTTTGTTCCGGTTCTTATTATTATTATTCTTTTTCTTGTGCCATGGGAGTCTATGGCAGCCCATAGAACCGTAAACGGGAAAATGAAAAAAAGTTGGCACACTCATTAAGGACAGTCCAATCATTGACCATAGCAAAATTGAAGTCTCTAACTCAATCTCTATAGCGCCACCAACTGTCCAAAGTTGCACTCACGTTTACGTTAATAACTTTTGAACCGTATGTCCTAGAAACAAAATTCTTTTGTCAACTGATTCCTTGGCTCAAGACGATTCGATTGCACCATATGACGTCATTTTCCGTCATGAATATTTTCCCGCCATTTTGAATTTTATGAAAAACATACTTTTTCGAACTCCTCCTAGGCCGTTTGTCCGATTTTCACGAAAATTGAACCACATCATCTCCAGACCATGGTGACAAAAAGTTATCCAAAGAAAGTTGAAATGTCAAACCGTTTATGAATAACTCACGAAAGAATCCGACGTAATGATCGCAAAAATGAACTTGAGGCTCTATCTCCACAACGCATTAGCGTTTTCTGACCAAACTCGGTGTGTGTTATGTCAATCATGGTCTGAGGCTACCTGCAGAGTTTTGGCGCTGTGCCCCCTAGTGGTCAGGAGATATGAAAAAGTGACATTTTTCCTTACAACTCCTGAACGCTTTGTCCAAAAATCATAAAACTGGTCTCGTTAGATTCAGTGCATCATGCCGAGTCGTGCGATACCAAATTTTCCCATATCGGCCATTTAGAGCGTCGGCCATTTTGAATATTGTCATAAATTGCTATATTTAACAAATGGATCGGCGTATCGTTACGAAACTCAATATGTGTCTTCGGCACCTAACCTTGATACGGCACAAAAAGTTTGGGGGCAGCGCCACCTTGTGGTCAAAAGTTATAACCAAATTTACAAATATGCTAATAACTTTTGATGACGTTAACCTATTGTAAAACAAATGGTCTTAATGTGTTCATTGGGTCAAGCCGAGACCATAGATACCAAATATGTCATATTCGGCCAAACCTCCGATTTGCCATGTTATTTTTCTTTAAAAACCTACTTTTTCGAACTCCTCCCAGACCGTTTGTCCAATTTTCACCAAAATTGAACCACATCATCTCCAGACCATCATGACAAAAAGTTATCCAAAGAAAGTTGATATGTCAAACCGTTTACGAATAACTCGCAAAAGAATCCGACGTAATGGTCGCAAAAATGAAATTGAGGCTTTATCTCTGCAACGCATTAGCGTTTTCTGACCAAACTAGGTGTGTGTTATGTCAATCATGGTCTGAGGCTACCTGCAGAGTTTTGGCGCTCTGCCCCCTAGTGGTCAGGAGATATTAAACAACTGACTTTTTTGATTATAACTCCTGAACCCTTTGGCCAAAAATCATGAAACTGGTCTCTTTAGATCCAGTGGGTCATGCCGAGTCCTGTGATACCAAATTTTCCCATATCGGCCATTTTGAGCGTCTGCCATTTCGATTTTTCTTATAAGATGCTATGTTTAACAAACACATGACTTTAGTGGTCTATCAGCAATGGTTTACCCAATTGAAAGCAAACTTTGCATGTGTCAATGTCACCACACTCTCAATGTACCACATGAATTGACACTACAATTTGGTTACAGTGCTGCCTGTTGGTTGAATGTGATAAACCATTAAATTGAAATACTAAAGACCGTATTGTTGATTTTTCAGCCATTTAGACTTAAGTCATATTGAAATGTCTTTAGATTCTTACTGCCGTTGGTCTGATGCTGCCAGCCATGTCGGCATGACATTTAATGCCCTCCTTGCGCTTGGCCCCGTGATGGCTGCTAGCAGCTATATTTATTAGGGGCCAAGCACCGAAGGTGCGGAGGCACCTATTGTGTTTGTTCCGGTTCTTTATTAGGGGCCAAGCACCGAAGGTGCGGAGGCACCTATTGTGTTTGTTCCGGTTCTTTATTATTAGGGGCCAAGCACCGAAGGTGCGGAGGCACCTATTGTTTTTGTTCCGGTTCTTATTATTATTATTATTATTATTCTTCTTCTGCCATTGAAGTCTATGACAGCCCATAGAACCGTAAGCGGGAAAATGAAAAAAAGTTGGCACACTCATAAAGGACAGTCCAATCATTGACCATAGCAAAATTGAAGTCTCTAACTCAATCTCTATAGCGCCACCAACGGTCCAAAGTTGCACTCACGTTTACGTAAATAACTTTTGAACCGTATGTCCTAGAAACAAAATTCTTTTGTCCACTGATTCCTTGGCTCAAGACGATTCGATTGCACCCTATGACGTCATTTTCCGTCATGAAAATTTTCCCGCCATTTTGAATTTTCTGAAAAACCTACTTTTTCGAACTCCTCCTAGGCCGTTTGTCCGATTTTCACGAAAATTGAACCACATCATCTCCAGACAATGTGGACAAAACGATATCCAAAGAAAGTTGATATGTCAAACCGTTTACGAATAACTCGCGAAAGAATCCGAGGTAAAAGTCGCCAAAATGAAATTGAGGCTTTATCTCCGCAATGCATTAGCCTTTTCTGACCAAACTAGGTGTGTATTATGTCAATCATTGTCTGAGGCTACCTGCAGAGTTTTGGCGCTGTGCCCCCTAGTGGTCAGGAGTTATGAAAAACTGACTTTTTTGCTTATAACTTCTGAACCCTTTGGCCAAAAATCATGAAACTGGTCTCTTTAGATCCAGTGGGTCATGCCGAGTCCTGTGATACCAAATATTCCCATATCGGCCATTTTGAGCATCTGCTATTTCGATTTTTCTTATAAGATGCTATGTTTAACAAACACATGACTTTAGTGCTCTCTCAGCAATGGTTTACCCAATTGAAAGCAAACTTTGTATGTGTCAATGTCACCACACTCTCAATATACCACATGAATTGACACTACAATTTGGTTACAGCGCTGCCTGTTGGTTGAATGTGATAAGCCATTAAATCGAAATACTAAAGACCGTATTGTTGATTTTTCAGCCATTTAGACTTAAGTCATATTGAAATGTCTTTAGATTCTTACTGCCGTTGGTCTGATGATGCCAGCCATGTCGGCATGACATTTAATGCCCTCCTTGTGCTTGGCCCCGTGATGGCTGCTAGCAGCTATATTTAGGGGCCAAGCACCGAAGGTGCGGAGGCACCTATTGTGTTTGTTCCGGTTCTTTATTATTATTCCTCTTCTTCTTCTTCTTCCGCCATGGGAGTCTATGGCAAGCCATATAACCGTTTGCAGGAAAATGATAAAATTTGGCACACTGATAGAGGACAAGCCAATCATTGACCATAGCAAATTTGAAGTCTCTAACTCAATGTCTCTAGCGCCACCAACTGTCCAAAGTTGCACTCACGTTTACGTAAATAACTCTTGAACCGTATGTCCTAGAAACAAAATTCTTTCGTCCACTAATTCCTTGGCTCAAGACGATTCGATTGCACCCTATGACGTCATTTTCCGTCATGAAAATTTTCCCGCCATTTTGAATTTTACGAAAAACCAACTTTTTCGAACTCCTCCTAGGCCGTTGGTCCGATTTTCACGAAAATTGAACCACATCATCTCCAGACTATGCGTACAAAAAGTTATTAAAAGAAAGTTGATTTGTCAAACCGTTTACGAATAACTTGCGAAAGAATTCAACAAAATGGCCGCAGAAATGAATGCGAGGCTTTATCTCCGCAACGCATTAGCGTATTCTGACCAAACTTGGTGTGTGTTATAGCAATGATGGTCTGAGGCTACCTGCAAAGATTTGGCGCTGTGCCCCCTAGTGGTCTGGAGATATGAAAAAGTGAAATATTTGCTTATAACTTCTGAACGCTTCGACCAAAAATCATAAAACTGGTCTCGTTAGATTCAGGGCATCATGCCGAGTCGTGCGATACAAAATTTTCCCATATCGGCCATTTTGAGGGTCGGCCATTTTGAATTTTGTCATAAATTGCTATATTTAACAAACACATTGGCGTATCGTTACGAAACTCGATATGTGTCTTCGGCATCTGGGCCTGATACAACACAAAAAATTTCGAGGCAGCGCCACCTTGTGGTCAAAAGTTATAAACAAATTTCCAAAAATGCTAATAACTTTTGAACACGTTAACCTATGGTAAAATAAGTTGTCTTTATACGTTCCTTGGGTCAAACCGAGAACACAGATACCAAATTTGTCATAGTCGGCCAAACTTCCTGTCCGCCATGTTGTTTTTCTATAAAAACCTACTTTTTCAAACTCCTCCCACACCGTTTGTCCAATTTTCACCAAAATTGAATCATAACATCTTCAGACAATGCTGACAAAAAGTTATTAAAATAAAGTCGATTCGTCAAACAGGTTTTGATAAAATTGCGAACGAATTTGACCAAATTGCCACCAAATAAAGCGAGGCTATATCTCCGCAACGCATTAGGGTATTCTGACCAAACTTTCTGTGTGTCATGTTAATCATGATCTGAGGCTACCTGCAGAGTTTTGGCGCTCTGCCCCCTAGTGGTCAGGAGATATAAAATACTGACATTTTTGATTGTAACTCCTGAACGCTTTGTCCAAAAATCATGAAACTGCTGTCTTTAGATTCAGTGCATCATGCCGAGTCCTGCGATACCAAATTTTCCCATATCGGCCATTTTCAGCGTCAGCTATTTAGAATTTTGTCATGAAATGCTATGCTTAACAAACACATGACTTTAAAGCTGGATGTCAGCAATGCTTTACCCTATTGACACCAAACTTTGCATGTGTCATTGTCACCTCACTCTGGATAAACCACGTGATTTGACATATAAGTTTGGTTACAGCGCTGCCTGTTGGTCAAACGTGATAAACCGTTAAATCGAATTACTAAAGACCCTATTGATGATTTTTCAGCCATTTAGACTGAAGTCATATTGAAATGTCTTTAGATGCTTCCTGCCGTTGGTCTGATGCTGCCAGCCATGTCGGCATGGCATTTAATGCCTTCTTTGTGCTTGGCCCCGTCATGGCTGCTTGCAGCTATATTTCATCTTCTTCTTCTTCTTCCGCCATGGGAGTCTATGGCAGGCCATAGAACCGTTTGCGGGAAAATGATAAAATTTGGCACACTGATAGAGGACAAGCCAATCATTGACCATAGCAAATTTGAAGTCTCTAACTCAATGTCTCTAGCGCCACCAACTGTCCAAAGTTGCACTCACGTTTACGTAAATAACTCTTGAACCGTATGTCCTAGAAACAAAATTCTTTCGTCCACTAATTCCTTGGCTCAAGACGATTCGATTGCACCCTATGACGTCATTTTCCGTCATGAAAATTTTCCCGCCATTTTGAATTTTACGAAAAACCTACTTTTTCGAACTCCTCCTAGGCCGTTGGTCCGATTTTCACGAAAATTGAACCACATCATCTCCAGACTATGCGTACAAAAAGTTATTAAAAGAAAGTTGATTTGTCAAACCGTTTACGAATAACTTGCGAAAGAATTCAACAAAATGGCCGCAGAAATGAAAGCGAGGCTTTATCTCCGCAACGCATTAGCGTATTCTGACCAAACTTGGTGTGTGTTATGGCAATGATGGTCTGAGGCTACCTGCAAAGATTTGGCGCTCTGCCCCCTAGTGGTCTGGAGATATGAAAAAGTGAAATATTTGCTTATAACTTCTGAACGCTTCGACCAAAAATCATAAAACTGGTCTCGTTAGATTCAGGGCATCATGCCGAGTCGTGCGATACAAAATTTTCCCATATCGGCCATTTTGAGGGTCGGCCATTTTGAATTTTGTCATAAATTGCTATATTTAACAAACACATTGGCGTATCGTTACGAAACTCGATATGTGTCTTCGGCATCTGGGCCTGATACAACACAAAAAATTTCGAGGCAGCGCCACCTTGTGGTCAAAAGTTATAAACAAATTTCCAAAAATGCTAATAACTTTTGAACACGTTAACCTATGGTAAAATAAGTTGTCTTTATACGTTCCTTGGGTCAAACCGAGAACACAGATACCAAATTTGTCATAGTCGGCCAAACTTCCTGTCCGCCATGTTGTTTTTCTTTAAAAACCTACTTTTTCGAACTCCTCCCACACCGTTTGTCCAATTTTCACCAAAATTGAATCATAACATCTTCAGACCATGCTGACAAAAAGTTATTAAAATAAAGTTGATTCGTCAAACAGGTTTCGATAAAATTGCGAACGAATTTGACCAAATTGCCACCAAATAAAGCGAGGCTATATCTCCGCAACGCATTAGCGTATTCTGACCAAACTTTCTGTGTGTCATGTCAATCATGATCTGAGGCTACCTGCAGAGTTTTGGCGCTCTGCCCCCTAGTGGTCAGGAGATATAAAATACTGACATTTTTGATTATAACTCCTGAACGCTTTGTCCAAAAATCATGAAACTGCTGTCTTTAGATTCAGTGCATCATGCCGAGTCCTGCGATACCAAATTTTCCCATATCGGCCATTTTCAGCGTCAGCTATTTAGAATTTTGTCATGAAATGCTATGCTTAACAAACACATGACTTTAAAGCTGGATGTCAGCAATGCTTTACCCTATTGACACCAAACTTTGCATGTGTCATTGTCACCTCACTCTGGATAAACCACGTGATTTGACATATAAGTTTGGTTACAGCGCTGCCTGTTGGTCAAACGTGATAAACCGTTAAATCGAATTACTAAAGACCGTATTGATGATTTTTCAGCCATTTAGACTGAAGTCATATTGAAATGTCTTTAGATGCTTCCTGCCGTTGGTCTGATGCTGCCAGCCATGTCGGCATGGCATTTAATGCCTTCTTTGTGCTTGGCCCCGTCATGGCTGCTTGCAGCTATATTTATTATTCTTTTTCTTCTTGCCATTGAAGTCTATGACAGCCCATAGAACCGTAAGCGGGAAAATGAAAAAAAGTTGGCACACTCATAAAGGACAGTCCAATCATTGACCATAGCAAAATTGAAGTCTCTAACTCAATCTCTATAGCGCCACCAACTGTCCAAAGTTGCACTCACGTTTACGTAAATAACTTTTGAACCGTATGTCCTAGAAACAAAATTCTTTTGTCCACTGATTCCTTGGCTCAAGACGATTCGATTGCACCCTATGACGTCATTTTCCGTCATGAATATTTTCCCGCCATTTTGAATTTTATTAAAAACCTACTTTTTCGAACTCCTCCTAGGCCGTTTGTCCGATTTTCACGAAAATTGAACCACATCATCTCCAGACCATGGTGACAAAAAGTTATCCAAAGAAAGTTGAAATGTCAAACCGTTTATGAATAACTCACGAAAGAATCGGATGTAATGATCGCAAAAATGAAATTGAGGCTCTATCTCCACAACGCATTAGCTTTTTCTGACCAAACTCGGTGTGTGTTATGTCAATCATGGTCTGAGGCTACCTGCAGAGTTTTGGCGCTGTGCCCCCTAGTGGTCAGGAGATATGAAAAAGTGACATTTTTCCTTACAACTCCTGAACGCTTTGTCCAAAAATCATAAAACTGGTCTTGTTAGATTCAGTGCATCATGCCGAGTCGTGCGATATCAAATTTTCCCATATCGGCCATTTAGAGCGTCGGCCATTTTGAATATTGTCATAAATAGCTATATTTAACAAATGGATTGGCGTATTGTTACGAAACTCAATATGTGTCTTTGGCACCTAACCTTGATACGACTCAAAAAGTTTCGCGGCAGCACCACCTTGTGGTCAAAAGTTAAAACCAAATTTTCAAATATGCTAATAACTTTTGAGTACGTTAACCTATGGTAAAACAAATTATCTTTATACGTTCCTTGGGTCAAACCGAGAACACAGATACCAAATTTGTCATAGTCGGCCAAACTTCTTGTCCACCATGTTGTTTTTCTTTAAAAACCTACTTTTTCGAACTCCTCCCAGACCGTTTGTCCAATTTTCACCAAAATTAAACCACATCATCTCCAGACCATCATGACAAAAAGTTATCTAAAGAAAGTTGATTCGCCAAACCGTTTACGAATAACTCGCGAAAGAATTCGACACAATGGCCATAGAATTGAAAGCGAGGCTATATCTCCTTAACTCATTAGTGTATTCTGAACAAAATAGGTGTGCGTTATGTCAATCATGGTCTGAGGCTACCTGCAGAGTTTTGGCGCTCTGCCCCCTAGTGGTCAGGAGATATTAAAAAACTGACATTTTTGATTATAAGTCCTGAACGCTTTGTCTAAAAATCATGAAACTGCTGTCTTTAGATCCAGTGGGTCATGCCGAGTCCTGTGATACCAAATATTCCCATATCGGCCATTTTGAGCGTCTGCCATTTCGATTTTTCTTATAAGATGCTATGTTTAACAAACACATGACTTCAGTGCTCTGTCAGCAATGGTTTACCCAATTGAAAGCAAACTTTGCATGTGTCAATGTCACCACACTCTCAATGTACCACATGAATTGACCCTACAATTTGGTTACAGCGCTGCCTGTTGATTGAATGTGATAAACCATTAAATCGAAATACTAAAGACCGTATTGTTGATTTTTCAGCCATTTAGACTTAAGTCATATTGAAATGTGTTTAGATTCTTACTGCCGTTGGTCTGATGATGCCAGCCATGTCGGCATGACATTTAATGCCCTCCTTGCACTTGGCCCCGTGATGGCTGCTAGCAGCTATATTTATTATTCCTCTTCTTCTTCTTCTTCCGCCATGGGAGTCTATGGCAAGCCATATAACCGTTTGCAGGAAAATGATAAAATTTGGCACACTGATAGAGGACAAGCCAATCATTGACCATAGCAAATTTGAAGTCTCTAACTCAATGTCTCTAGCGCCACCAACTGTCCAAAGTTGCACTCACGTTTACGTAAATAACTCTTGAACCGTATGTCCTAGAAACAAAATTCTTTCGTCCACTAATTCCTTGGCTCAAGACGATTCGATTGCACCCTATGACGTCATTTTCCGTCATGAAAATTTTCCCGCCATTTTGAATTTTACGAAAAACCAACTTTTTCGAACTCCTCCTAGGCCGTTGGTCCGATTTTCACGAAAATTGAACCACATCATCTCCAGACTATGCGTACAAAAAGTTATTAAAAGAAAGTTGATTTGTCAAACCGTTTACGAATAACTTGCGAAAGAATTCAACAAAATGGCCGCAGAAATGAATGCGAGGCTTTATCTCCGCAACGCATTAGCGTATTCTGACCAAACTTGGTGTGTGTTATAGCAATGATGGTCTGAGGCTACCTGCAAAGATTTGGCGCTGTGCCCCCTAGTGGTCTGGAGATATGAAAAAGTTAAATATTTGCTTATAACTTCTGAACGCTTCGACCAAAAATCATAAAACTGGTCTCGTTAGATTCAGGGCATCATGCCGAGTCGTGCGATACAAAATTTTCCCATATCGGCCATTTTGAGGGTCGGCCATTTTGAATTTTGTCATAAATTGCTATATTTAACAAACACATTGGCGTATCGTTACGAAACTCGATATGTGTCTTCGGCATCTGGGCCTGATACAACACAAAAAATTTCGAGGCAGCGCCACCTTGTGGTCAAAAGTTATAAACAAATTTCCAAAAATGCTAATAACTTTTGAACACGTTAACCTATGGTAAAATAAGTTGTCTTTATACGTTCCTTGGGTCAAACCGAGAACACAGATACCAAATTTGTCATAGTCGGCCAAACTTCCTGTCCGCCATGTTGTTTTTCTATAAAAACCTACTTTTTCAAACTCCTCCCACACCGTTTGTCCAATTTTCACCAAAATTGAATCATAACATCTTCAGACAATGCTGACAAAAAGTTATTAAAATAAAGTCGATTCGTCAAACAGGTTTTGATAAAATTGCGAACGAATTTGACCAAATTGCCACCAAATAAAGCGAGGCTATATCTCCGCAACGCATTAGGGTATTCTGACCAAACTTTCTGTGTGTCATGTTAATCATGATCTGAGGCTACCTGCAGAGTTTTGGCGCTCTGCCCCCTAGTGGTCAGGAGATATAAAATACTGACATTTTTGATTGTAACTCCTGAACGCTTTGTCCAAAAATCATGAAACTGCTGTCTTTAGATTCAGTGCATCATGCCGAGTCCTGCGATACCAAATT
Organism: Rhodeus uyekii; assembly: GCA_037043235.1. Classification (NCBI taxonomy): domain Eukaryota; kingdom Metazoa; phylum Chordata; class Actinopteri; order Cypriniformes; family Acheilognathidae; genus Rhodeus; species Rhodeus uyekii. The sequence goes on along the minus strand of JAWRVZ010000091.1, from coordinate 142,378 downwards.
TTCCCATATCGGCCATTTTCAGCGTCAGCTATTTAGAATTTTGTCATGAAATGCTATGCTTAACAAACACATGACTTTAAAGCTGGATGTCAGCAATGCTTTACCCTATTGACACCAAACTTTGCATGTGTCATTGTCACCTCACTCTGGATAAACCACGTGATTTGACATATAAGTTTGGTTACAGCGCTGCCTGTTGGTCAAACGTGATAAACCGTTAAATCGAATTACTAAAGACCCTATTGATGATTTTTCAGCCATTTAGACTGAAGTCATATTGAAATGTCTTTAGATGCTTCCTGCCGTTGGTCTGATGCTGCCAGCCATGTCGGCATGGCATTTAATGCCTTCTTTGTGCTTGGCCCCGTCATGGCTGCTTGCAGCTATATTTATTATTCTTTTTCTTGTGCCATGGGAGTCTATGGCAGCCCATAGAACCGTAAACGGGAAAATGAAAAAAAGTTGGTACACTCATTAAGGACAGTCCAATCATTGACCATAGCAAAATTGAAGTCTCTAACTCAATCTCTATAGCGCCACCAACTGTCCAAAGTTGCACTCACGTTTACGTTAATAACTTTTGAACCGTATGTCCTAGAAACAAAATTCTTTTGTCAACTGATTCCTTGGCTCAAGACGATTCGATTGCACCATATGACGTCATTTTCCGTCATGAATATTTTCCCGCCATTTTGAATTTTATGAAAAACCTACTTTTTCGAACTCCTCCTAGGCCGTTTGTCCGATTTTCACGAAAATTGAACCACATCATCTCCAGACCATGGTGACAAAAAGTTATCCAAAGAAAGTTGAAATGTCAAACCGTTTATGAATAACTTACGAAAGAATCCGACGTAATGATCGCAAAAATGAACTTGAGGCTCTATCTCCACAACGCATTAGCGTTTTCTGACCAAACTCGGTGTGTGTTATGTCAATCATGGTCTGAGGCTACCTGCAGAGTTTTGGCGCTGTGCCCCCTAGTGGTCAGGAGATATGAAAAAGTGACATTTTTCCTTACAACTCCTGAACGCTTTGTCCAAAAATCATAAAACTGGTCTCATTAGATTCAGTGCATCATGCCGAGTCGTGCGATACCAAATTTTCCCATATCGGCCATTTAGAGCGTCGGCCATTTTGAATATTGTCATAAATTGCTATATTTAACAAATGGATTGGCGTATCGTTACGAAACTCAATATGTGTCTTCGGCACCTAACCTTAATACGGCACAAAAAGTTTGGGGGCAGCGCCACCTTGTGGTCAAAAGTTATAACCAAATTTACAAATATGCTAATAACTTTTGATGACGTTAACCTATTGTAAAACAAATGGTCTTAATGTGTTCATTGGGTCAAGCCGAGACCATAGATACCAAATATGTCATATTCGGCCAAACCTCCGATTTGCCATGTTATTTTTCTTTAAAAACCTACTTTTTCGAACTCCTCCCAGACCGTTTGTCCAATTTTCACCAAAATTGAACCACATCATCTCCAGACCATCATGACAAAAAGTTATCCAAAGAAAGTTGATATGTCAAACCGTTTACGAATAACTCGCGAAAGAATCCAACGTAATGGTCGCAAAAATGAAATTGAGACTTTATCTCCGCAACGCATTAGCGTTTTCTGACCAAACTAGGTGTGTATTATGTCAATCATGGTCTGAGGCTACCTGCAGAGTTTTGGTGCTCTGCCCCCTAGTGGTCAGGAGATATTAAAAAACTGACTTTTTTGATTATAACTCCTGAACCCTTTGGCCAAAAATCATGAAACTGGTCTCTTTAGATCCAGTGGGTCATGCCGAGTCCTGTGATACCAAATTTTCCCATATCGGCCATTTTGAGCGTCTGCCATTTCGATTTTTCTTATAAGATTCTATGTTTAACAAACACATGACTTTAGTTGTCTGTCAGCAACGGTTTACCCAATTGAAAGCAAACTTTGCATGTGTCAATGTCACCACACTCTCAATGTACCACATGAATTGACACTACAATGTGGTTACAGCGCTGCCTGTTGGTTGAATGTGATAAACCATTAAATCGAATTACTAAAGACCGTATTGTTGATTTTTCAGCCATTTAGACTTAAGTCATATTGAAATGTCTTTAGATTCTTACTGCCGTTGGTCTGATGATGCCAGCCATGTCGGCATGACATTTAATGCCCTCCTTGCGCTTGGCCCCGTGATGGCTGCTAGCAGCTATATTTCTTCATCTTCTTCTTCTTCCGCCATGAAAGTCTATGGCAGCCCATAGAACCGTATGCGGGAAAATGATGAAAGTTGGCACACTCATTAAAGACAGTCCAATCATTGACCATAACAAATTTGAAGTCTCTAACTCAATATCTCTAGCGCCACCAACTGTCCAAAGTTGAACTAACGTTTATGCTAATAACTTTTGAACCGTATGACCTAGAAACAAAATTCTTATGTCCACTGATTCCTTGGCTCAAGACGATTCGATTGCACCCTATGACGTCATTTTCCGTCATGAAATTTTTCCCGCCATTTTGAATTTTATGAAAAACCTACTTTTTCGAACTCCTCCTAGACCGTTTTTCCGATTTCAACGAAAATTGAACCACATCATCTTCAGACCATGTGGACAAAAAGTTATCCAAAGAAAGTTGATATGTCAAACCGTTTACGAATAACTCGCGAAAGAATCCGACGTAATGGTCGCAAAAATGAAATTGATGCTTTATCTCCGCAACACATTAGCGTTTTCTGACCAAACTAGGTGTGTGTTATGTCAATCATGATCTGAGGCTACCTGCAGAGTTTTGGCGCTGTGCCCCCTAGTGGTCAGGAGATATGAAAAAGTTAAATATTTGCTTATAACTTCTGAACGCTTTGGCCAAAAATAATAAAACTGGTCTCTTTAGATTCAGTGCATCATGCCGAGTCGTGCGATACCAAATTTTCCCATATCGGCCATTTTGAGCGTCGGCCATTTTGAATATTGTCATAAATTGCTATATTTAACAAAGATATTGGCGTATCGTTACGAAACTCAATATGTGTCTTCGGCACCTAACCTTGATACGACTCAAAAAGTTTCGAGGCAGCACCCCCTTGTGGTCAAAAATTATAACCAAATTTACAAATATGGTAATAACTTTTGAGTGCGTTAACCTATGGTAAAACAAATTATCTTTATACGTTCCTTGGGTCAAACCAAGAACACAGATACCAAATTTGTCATAGTCGGCCAAACTTCTTGTCCACCATGTTGTTTTTCTTTAAAAACCTACTTTTTCGAACTCCTCCCAGACCGTTTGTCCAATTTTCACCAAAATGAAACCACATCATCTCCAGACCATCATGACAAAAAGTTATCCAAAGAAAGTTGATATGTCAAACCGTTTACGAATAACTCGCGAAAGAATCCGACGTAATGGTCGCAAAAATGAAATTGAGGCTTTATCTCCGCAACGCATTAGTGTTTTCTGACCAAACTAGGTGTGTGTTATGTCAATCATGGTCTGAGGCTACCTGCTGAGTTTTGGCGTTCTGCCCCCTAGTGGTCAGGAGATATAAAAAAACTGACATTTTTGATTATAACTCCTGAACGCTTTGTCTAAAAATCATGAAACTGCTGTCTTTAGATCCAGTGGGTCATGCCGAGTCCTGTGATACCAAATTTTCCCATATCGGCCATTTTGAGCGTCTGCCATTTCGATTTTTCTTATAAGATGCTATGTTTAACAAACACATGACTTTAGTGCTCTGTCAGCAATGGTTTACCCAATTGAAAGCAAACTTTGCATGTGTCAATGTCACCACACTCTCAATGTACCACATGAATTGACACTACAATTTGGTTTCAGTGCTGCCTGTTGGTTGAATGTGATAAACCATTAAATCGAATTACTAAAGACCGTATTGTTGATTTTTCAGCCATTTAGACTTAAGTCATATTGAAATGTCTTTAGATTCCTACTGCCGTTGGTCTGATGATGCCAGCCATGTCGGCATGACATTTAATGCCCTCCTTGTGCTTGGCCCCGTGATGGCTGCTAGCAGCTATATTTGGCTTTTCTTCTTCTTCGAAATCAGTTTTTGGTTCAATCATATATGGATGAAGTAAACCAGTATTGCCATTGTTCAGCGTTTACTACAGAAAAGTGGACCGAGTGGATCAGGTAGTTCGAGCTGGTGTGATAAGTGGAGGCGGGGGTTTATTTGCATATTCATAGTTGGGGGTGTAGAGTGACATTCAGGCTATTTTAAGGCATGAAGAAATTTCACAGAGAAAAAAAAATGAATATGTCATCTTGATTATCAGAGATGAGTTTTAAGGGGATAAAATTATTGGCTGCAGGGTGACTTTAACATTGCGGATGAGTAAATTGTGTTTATTTTAGTCTCCAGTCAATGTCACAAAGCCTGTTATGAACTTGTTAGTAATGCGAATACAGGATACATTTTCTTATTGCAAAATATAATTTATTTTTTAATTTTGATTTTTGGGTTGAAATATGACCTGAATATGCATGCTCTTTGAGATTCACCCATATATGACAGCAGTTAATTACTTTTTCATCAAGCTTTGGACAACTCGTGAATAATGTCTGAGCTAGCTATACGTTTATTGTGCTAAAACATCAAATAGTCATGAAATACTGTATTGTTTTATGGTGCCTTTGTGCCAGCAGTTCAAGTCAGATTACAATGAAACTGAATGAATTTGCTTGCATCTAATGAAATATTATTTCTTGCGCTACTTGTTTCTGCTGCTACCCGTTTTTAAGTCTATTTTGAATGCATCTTGCTCAGGAAGGAAGAAGGTATCTCCTGACAAGATGGTGGAGATGCAGGCGAAGATTGAGGAGGAAAGGAAGGCACTGGAGGCCAAACTGGACATGGAGGAGGAAGAGAGGAACAAGGCACGAGCAGAGCTTGAGAAGAGAGAGAAGGACCTTCTCAAAGCCCAGTAAGAAATATACGTTTTTTCTTACTGGCGTCTTGGTCTCCACCAAAATGGTGATGTCTAAACCTACCAGCATAAATTTCAGCGCTAAATAGTATTTATCAGTGGTTTGGTCGTGCGACTCACATTTTTCCGTCCCACTTTGTTAAATATGAATACCAATTGTAAGAATATCACTAGCACTGATGAATACACTGTATAAGGTAAGGCTATTAAGTAATATTCGTAAACTAGTCTCTGTTAATACAATACAAATAGTAAGTTTGAGCCACCACAGTCATGAGATACCAGTTATGTAATTTATTTGGTAATTTCATGCCTTGCTAATTAACAACATAACTACAACATTACAAACTCGTAATTTATGTGCCACGAGCACAAAATAACGACTGACAGGAAAGTTCCTTTTTCTGAGTTGTGACAAAAATAATAATGAGTGACATATAGCCTGACAGCATCTCATTTTAATGTCTCAAAATGTCTGACAACATTTACAGTTAGTGCTGTGGTTGTTGTTGTTTCTTTGACTACACACTCCATGACCCACTCAAAACAGTCTTGAGAAACACTGTTATGGATATTAATATAATGGGAGTATGGGTGTCATTGTTATACTTCCTGTATCTCAGACAGGAACATCACTTATTACTCGAGAAGCTCTCTGCTTTGGAAAAGAGGGTTATTGTTGGTGGAGTTGATTTACTAGCTAAAGCCGAGGAGCAAGAGAAGCTTCTGGAAGAATCCAACAATGAACTGGAGGAGAGGAGGAAGAGGGCCGAGCAGCTCCGAAGAGAACTGGAAGAAAAGGAGGTGAAGACTTAATCAGATTCATACTTGACCAATATTCTTGTGTAGTTTTGTCTCGCAGTGATTCATGGTTGCAAATGTCTCTAACACAGCAAGAGCGCTTGGACATTGAGGAGAAATACACCAGTTTGCAGGAAGAGGCTCAAGGCAAGACCAAGAAACTGAAGAAAGTGTGGACTATGTTGATGGCAGCAAAATCAGAGGTGCGGTACATTTCTTGTGCTTTCAAATGGCGTAGTTGACATGATATTGAACTGCTCTGTTAAGAACCTCTGCCTTCTGTGTCAGATGGCTGATCTGCAGCAAGAGCATCACCGGGAGATCGAAGGTCTGCTGGAAAACATCCGTCAGCTGAGCCGAGAGCTGCGTCTGCAGATGCTCATCATTGATAATTTTATTCCTCAGGAATATCAGGTCTATATTGATGCTGCTGCACATGCACTACCAGTCAAACGTTTGGACACATTCTTTAATGTCGAAATATTTTAAAATGACAGTGAAGTTATGAAATAATACCTACAAAAGTTCAGGAATTATTTCACCATGAAAATTGCAACCAGAAAACATCTGACTTCGTGAGGCGCATCCCGATATGCTTTTCTTGTTGATTGCTCTTCCCACAGTATCTGCTCCAACCATTAAAGTAAAAAAAATTTAAACATTTTAACACATTATATTTTTCGGTAAACGTTTACACGGTTTCTTTTGTTAACATTAGTTAACTATATTAGTTTACGTTAAGAATAGCTAACATAAATGGATGCTTTAGATGTATTGTTCAATGTTACTTATACATTTTTTTTTTTTTATGTTCTAATTGTTAAATAAGGTTTAGTGTGCATCCAGCCGGTTGTAATCACAGAATAAACCTCTAAATATTTTATCAGCTGTTCACAAGTAAAGCTTTCACGTAGAAAGCTTCTTGCTTGTAAGTGGCGAGTTCAAACTAGAAGGACATTTAAGAGATTTTGCATAGTCATACCTCTTATTATACTGCATTTCGCCGTCATCTTCATAATAATTCAAATAATAATTACATAATACATTAAATAATTATGAGGATAAGAGGTATTGAATTATCTGTTTACATACACTTTGTGTGTGTCAAGTCAAGTCAAGTCACCTTTATTTATATAGCGCTTTTTACAATGTAAATTGTTTCAAAGCAGCTTTACAGGAAAAACAATATAAACAAAGTCCCAAAAGAGCAGGCGAATCAATACAATTGATGAATTTTAAGTGTTAAGTTTCCCCAACTGAGCAAGCCATAGGCGACAGCGGCAAGGAACCAAAACTCCGGCAGGTGACGTAACGAATGAAGAATAGAATGGAGAAAAAACCTTGGGAGAAACCAGGCTCAGTTGGGGGACCAGTTCTCCTCTGGCCAACAGCCAAACCGTGCATGATTATTATACAACAATTCAAGTCCAATATGAAGTCCAATTTGGTCCGGTTAGAGATGGGTTCATGATCGTCACAGGGGAGGGTCCAGTAGAGTCACGGTCTCCGCAGACACCCCAGGGCAGTGCTGTGCTCGTGTCCAGGTCCTTCATCTGATCTGGATACGGCCCGGATCCAGCTGACCACGGTAACCTCGGAATAAACAGAGACCAATATCAGCGTAGATGCCATTCTTCTTCTGATGTATCGAGTACATCAGGTGTTATGGGAATGTTCCCGGTTCCGGCTTATCTAAATTATGCAGCCTAACAATCATTTTACATGATTTGGATTAAAAATGTATGTATAATGTGTTATGTGTATGCCAGGTTGAAAAGATGTGTTTTTAGTCTACATTTAAACTGACAGAGTGTGTCTGCTTCCCGAACTGTAATAGGAAGACTGTTCCAGAGTTTAGGAGCTAAATAGGAAAAGGATCGCCCGCCAGCAGTTGACTTTGATATTCTAGGTATTATAAGCTGGTCAGTATTTTGGGATCGCAATAGACGTGAAGGACTATAATGTGTTAAGAGATCGCTCAAGTACTGTGGAGCTAAACCATTTAATGCTTTGCAAGTAATTAGCAAGATTTTAAAATGTATTCGGTGTTTAATAGGAAGCCAGTGCAGGTTTGACAGAACTGGGCTAATATGCTCATACTTCCTGGTTCTAGTAAGAACTCGAGCTGCTGCATTTTGGACCAGTTGGAATTTGTTTATTAAGCGTGCAGAGCAACCACCTAGTAAAGCATTACAATAATCTAGCCTTGAACTCATGAACGCATGAACTAACTTTTCCGCATTTGTCTTAGATAGCATATGTCGCAATTTAGATATATTTTTAAGATGGAAGAACGCCGTTTTACAGATGCTAGAAACATGGCTTTCAAATGAAAGATTGGTATCAAAGAGCACACCCAGGTTTCTAACTGACGACGAAGACTTGACAGAGCAGCCATCGAGTGTTAGGCAGTAGTCTAGATTATTATGTGCCGAACTTTTTGGTCTGATAATTAGAATCTCTGTTTTTTCAGAATTTAGCAGTAGAAAGTTATTAGTCATCCAATTTTTTATATCGGTTATGCATTCTGTTAATTCAGTGAATTTGTTCGTTTCATCAGGATGAGAAGAAATATAGAGCTGAGTATCATCAGCGTAACAATGAAAGCTAATGCCATGCTTCCTAATAACTGCACCCAAAGGAAGCATGTACAGGGTGAAAAGCAATGGTCCTAGTACTGAACCTTGAGGAACTCCATATTGAACCCGTGACCGATATGACATCTCCTCATTTAATGCTACAAACTGATAACGCTCAGATAAGTATGACTTGAACCAGGCTAATGCAACTCCACTAATGCCAACATAATTTTCAAGTCTATTCAGAAGGATTTTGTGGTCAATAGTATCAAATGCAGCACTAAGGTCCAGTAACACTAACAGAGAGATACAACCACGATCGGATGATAATAGCAAATCATTTGTAACTCTAATTAGAGCAGTCTCAGTACTATGATATGGTCTAAATCCTGACTGGAAATCCTCGTAGATGCTGTTTCTTTCTAGAAAGGAACATAGTTGTAAAGATATTGCCTTTTCTAGAATCTTTGACAAGAAAGGTAGATTCGATATCGGCCTGTAATTAACTAATTCTGTAGGATCAAGTTGTGGTTTTTTAATAAGCGGTTTAATTACAGCCAGCTTAAAGGTTTTTGGTACGTATCCTAATGACAAAGAAGAATTAATAATATTAAGAATAGGATCTATGATTTCTGGAAGCATCTCTTTCAGTAGCTTAGTCGGTATTGGGTCTAGCATACATGTTGTTGATTTTGATGATTTAACGAGTTTAGACAATTCTTCCTCCCCAATAGCAATGAAGGATTGGAATTTTTCTTCAGGGACACTAAAATGTACTGTATTTTGGAATATTGTAGTAGATTGTTGCATGTTTATTATTTTCTCTCTAATATTATTAATTTTGCAAGTAAAGAAGTCCATGAAGTCATTAGTGCTGTGCTGATTTAAAGCATCTGGGGTTGAGGCTTTATTTCTTGTTAATTTAGTCACTGTATCAAATAAATACCTAGGGTTGTATTTGTTTTCTTCTAAGAGGGTAGAAAAGTAAGTAGATCTAGCTGATCTTAAGGCCTTTCTGAATGCAATAGAGCTGTCTTTCCATGAAAGGCGAAAAACCTCTAGCTTAGTTTTTTTCCAGCTCCGCTCCATTTTTCTGGCTGCTCTCTTGAGGGCCCGGGTGTGCTCGTTGTACCACGGTGTTGGACTATTTTCTTTAATCTTCTTTAAGCGTAACGGAGCAACAGTGTCTAAAGTGCTGGAAAAGAGAGAGTTTATAGTTTCTGTTGCAACATCAAGTTCTTCTAGGCTATCTGGGATGTTAAGTAGATGAAACTGATCGGGAAGATTATTTATAAAGCTATCTTTTGTGTTAGGAGTGATAGTTCTACTATATTTATAACAGGGAGTTAGTTTTTCGACTTTGGCTAAAGGTAATCTACACGCAACTAAGTAATGATCTGAGATGTCATCGCTCTGCTGCAGAATTTGAACAGTATCAACATTGATCCCATATGACAATATTAGATCTAAAGTATGATTACGAGAATGAGTGGGTCCTGATACATGTTGTGTAACTCCAATAGAGTTTAAAATGTCTCTAAATGCCAATCCCAATGCGTCTTTTTCATTATCTACATGGATGTTAAAATCACCGACGATTATGACTTTATCTGCAGACATTACTAATCCTGAGAGAAAATCAGCAAATTCTTTGATAAAGTCTGTATGGTGCCCTGGTGGCCTGTATAGAATAGCCAGCACAAAAGTTAAACAGGAATTATTACTTGCACTAGATAATTTTACATTGAGGACCATCACTTCAAAAGAATTATATTTCAAATTAGACCTTTGAGCAGTACTGATCGTGTTACTATAAATTACAGCAACACCTCCTCCTTTACCTTTCAGACGAGGCTCATGTTTATAACAGTAATTTTGAGGGGTGGACTCATTTAAAGTAATATAATCGTCTGGTTTTAGCCAAGTTTCTGTCAAACACAGCACATCTAGTTTATGATCTGTAATCATATCATTTACAATAAGTGCTTTTGAGGAAAGGGATCGTATATTCAGTAACCCAAGCTTTATCATTTGTTCATTTGTGTTATATCCGTTCTTAGCTGTTTGTAAATCAATTAAATTTTTACTCTTAAACGATTTTGAGAGATTTTTGTATTTGCTAATTCGGGGAACAGACACAATCTCTATAGGATGATATCTAGGTGAAAGAGTCTCTATGTGTTGGAATTTATCTGACCTCTGTGACGTGAGACAGCTAGCAGACGGTCGGTTTAGCCAGTTTGTCTGCTTCCTGACCTGGACCCCAGTTAGTCAAGGTTTAGCTCTAAGACTATATGCCAAATTATTAGAGAGAAGAGCGGCACCATCCCAGGTGGGATGAATACCATCTCTTTTCAACAGGTCAGGTCTGCCCCAAAAACTTTTCCAATTGTCTATAAACCCTATGTTATTCCGCGGGTACCACTTAGACATCCAGCCATTGAGTGAGGATAATCTGCTAAGCATCTCATCACTCCTGCGCATAGGAAGAGGGCCAGAGCAAATTACGGTGCCTGACATCGTACTTGCGAGTTCACACACCTCTTTAATATTACTTTTAGTGATCTCCGACTGACGAAGTCGGACATCATTAGCGCCGACGTGAATAACAATCTTAGAATATTTACGATTAGCCTTAGCCAGCACTTTTAAATTTGCTTTGACGTCAGGCGCTCTGGCTCCCGGCAAACATGTGACTATGGTGGCTGGAGTCTCTATTTTCACATTCCGAGTAATAAAATCGCCAATCACTAGGGCACTTTCAACAGGTTTCTCAGTGGGTGTGTATATGTGTGTGTATATATATATGTGTATGTTTGTATGTATATATGTGTAAAATGTGAACTTGTAGTTTCTACACTAAAGCAGCACTTTATGAGTCAGGCTGTAGCACATGCATAAAAAATAAATAATGTTTTGCTTTTCCCGCTTATCGGGATTTGATTAATCTGATATTTTGGCTGATAATATAAAGTGTGAAGTGCTGCTCTTGCACAACACTAGCAAAAATGTCAAAACTGAGCTGGCAAATACACCTCTACAAATAGTTTTAAAGAGATAGTAAACCCAAAAATGTGCCTTAGTGGAAAAAAAACTACGATCACTATGACCATACTTGGTAAAATCTTGTTTTATGTTCCACAGAGAGACGTCAGTCATACAGGTTTGGTACAACATGACAAAATATAAATTTTGGGCAAACTAACCTCTGAAACTCCAAGTCCAACGCAGTTCAGTGAAATTAGCGTGTTAAATTAAAGCGTTATTAACCAGTGTAATCATTTTTCCGTTTATAAAGATTTAAACGACTTAGTTTCATAAGACTTGAAAATCCAGAGTTTAGCATTTCATGTTTCCTACTATGAAAACACGCAAACAACATCTTGTTTGTTTTCTCGTGTGCAGGAGATGATCGAGAACTACGTGCACTGGAATGAGGACATTGGAGAGTGGCAGCTGGTGAGCTTCTTTAACACACTTCATTCTGGCATGATGTTTGGGAGCAAAGAATATGTATAATACAGCCGATCTGTTTTTTATGTTCAGAAATGCGTGGCCTACACTGGCAACAACATGAGAAAACAGACACCTGTTTCAGACAAGAAAGAAAAAGATGTAAGTGTTGAATGTTTTCCAGAGGCACACATGATGCATGTGCTTCCCTTTTCATGTGTAATTTTTGTCCTCTGTCCCTCTTTCGTGTCTCAGCCATTTGAAGTGGACCTCTCACATGTTTATCTGGCCTACACTGAGGAGAGCATGAGACAGTCCCTAATGAAACTAGAAAGGCCTCGCACATCAAAGAGTGGAAAGTCCAGGCCTAAAACTAGTCGTAGGTGAGGTGACTTTTTAACACCTTTGCACAATGTAGGCACAGTCACAATGTAAATGCTACAACAGTTACAATGAAAGAAAGTGGGCACTATTATTAGTATGTGTCCATAATGATATATCATCATATTTGAATGGAAAAGTGATTCAGAAAAATCTTTAGTAGAGGTGTTTGGTTTGACCCCGAGTCAAACATCTCACATTTTTACATTTACCTTTCAAGCGTTTGAGGTCAGTAAATATTTTTTTGTATGCGTTACTATTGATTATCAGTGTTGAAACTGATGCTTATTATCTTTTGAAACTGTGATGGGGTTTTTTTCTGGGAGAAAGTTCAAAGATTTATTTGAAATATGCTTAGTATCAATGTTAAAGTCTTTACTGTTACGTTTGAACAATTTAATGCATAATTGGTGAATGAAAGTATTCATTTAAATCATCTTCAATGTCTTTTTTTAGGAAACGGTCCTCCAAACCAGAGGCAGTGATTGAATCCCTGCTGCAGTGAGCCTTTTGTCTGATGAAGACCATCATATTTTGTGCATTTTCAAAGCCAGTGCAGTATATGTCTTAGGGAATACTGATTCTTCTGACTTAAAGGCACTTTGAAGTGTAGATGAAAATAAATCATGTGTTTTTATGCAGAAACTCCAGAGCTGCTCCAAAGCTAAAGCTGGGTTTAGGTCTGCTGTAAAATGTCCATTATGATCGCACTCCAAAAGGCACATTTCACCTTTAACATAAACACTGTTACTGTATATTCTGCTTGACACTGATGGACGTGCCGGCATGTGTTGAGCAGCTTATTGGTCTGACAAAAGACATCCGCTTGCCGTCAGGGAATACGCTATTGAGAAACCAACTTAATCTTATTGTTTTCTAAAATTGGCAGCGTGCAATTGCTTTAGCTCCATGTACACAAGCTATGCGACTTCATTTTTTATAGTGAGAATGTGCATGCTATGTTCCCTCGGCTCTAGTGCCGTTAGCTCCGTTTACTCTTCTAATGTATCCCATTGTGCACTGTAGTAAAACCATTAGTCTTATGTAAAAATGTTTACATTTTACTGTTTTGTTTTTTCGTTAATGTACTCCTTAAATTATTAAATTATTTTACAAGGTAAAAATGATGCATTGTTTCGGGGGTGTTTTGTTACCGTAAATAATCATTTCAAATTCCAAATGAAAATTCAATATTTTTTTATTCATAAATACAATAAATATGATTTAAATATGAGCAAGTACAAAATATAGTATAAGCAGTACGTCTAAGGTAATTTCACATATTTTTTACGCTGTAAAAGCTTGAAGTATTGTTCTTTGCAGCAGTCTTTGATTTTTGTCAGAAAATCCCTCATTGTGTATTCCTCTGAAGCTTGAACGCTACAGTGCCGGTGCTGTGGAGGAAAACAAACACTTTTAGTTGCATTTAATTACATTGAAACTGTTTCTTTAAGCACTCTAGAATAAGTAAATCTACAGTATAGAGTGTAACGGTGTAACAGAGGTTAGTTAACTCATTTTCCAGTTCCCGGTTCTTTGTTCAATGGAAATTACATTTCTATAATATGTGACAATCATGCTAATACTATCGCATATACTTGGTTATAAACACGACATTAGTTAAAGCAGAATGTTAACGATTATAAATATGATCTGTTGCTCATCTGTTTCAGTGAATGAATGCTGGACGATGGCTTACCCCAGTGTGTTTTGCGTAGTCAAACAGATTCCTGTGGATCAAGGTGTGGTTCAGATGTGTGTTGCTCAGGACCATTGCTGCTTGGCAAAGAGTTTTCACCTATATGACCGTAGAAGTAGTTGAGAATTGGTGAGATCATGCAATCAAGTTTTTATCATCACGAAAATGAGCTCTCTTGATATAAGATTGAACTTACTGAGCAGCCCCCTTCTTGAAATATGTCTTTCACAAATTGGTTAAGGACCTACGGAGGAAAGATTGAATGTTGTTAGACTTTACGAATTACTTTTTGCCTTTGCGGAGCAAAATGGTCAATGGAGTTTGACTCTTACCTTCTCTGAACCCTCATGTAGGGTCTTGTTCACATTCTCAATGCTTTCCAGTAGGAGAATTTCCCCCGCTCGATCCCTACGTCTTGATCCTTTGATGGCTACAAATGTCAGTGCCAAGAGCAAGAACGTCCTTATGCTTGAGTCCATGTTGATGCTGAGATGCAGGTCTTCATAGCTTCAACGCTGATAAGTCAGTCTTCTTATAGTGTAGAGGATGTGATGCTGAGGTGATCGCCGAGATGGAGTTGATTACACGTCATGCGCGCACACACACACACACACACACACGCCCACCCTCACAATCACTAATAGATTTCAGAGAAAATGATGAAACGAGAGAATTCCCTCCAAAAAGGATGCAAAAGAAGTAGGAAGACCCGTAGCTCATTATTATTCTACCTAAAGACTGCTGGAGTCTATGAACAATCTGTAATGGCTAATAAAAGTCACTCTTACTTCACTGTGTCAGCAGCAATATTTCTTAGTCATTTGTCTTAAATTAGGAACTAATGCTGTCCGGTGTTGTAGCAAGAGATTCCATCAATGCATCATGAGCACTGATTGTCTCACTTTGTTGTCAGATCATTATCTGTGTATTTCTGACAGCCGTTTGCCACATCCCTTTGACCTTCTTTCATTTTACATTTATGCAGGGCCAGAATATGCGTACAGTGATGTAAATGCCAATTAACCTTTTTTCACACAGTGTCTGAAGACGCCACAAAACCGCAGCAAATGATTGCTTTATCGGGCTGTGTTAAGAAAAAAAATTCTAGGCTACTTTATCTAGGTCAGATTTATCACTTTCGGAAAGTAATGAAAGATTGACTGTTTTATGATGTCATTAATTAGGTGACTCACGTTGATGCTGCTGTGGTTATTAATTTCCAATCCAAAACTTGGTTTGATTTCAACGACTCAATCGGAAATGTTCATCAAATTGAACTTTTTTTGTTTTTGGTAACTTTATTATTAGTCCTTATTACACATCTTATTTGTGCATTCTATAATAATACCAATTGTAAATTATGCATAATTACAATCAACTCTCCTAAAACTAAACCTTAACTCTAATTAAACAGTAAGTACATGTTGTCAATTAACATTACTTCGTACATACACTGTAACAAGATCACATTAAAAGAGTGTAACTGTTGTTTTATTTTGTTTTATAAAAATGTTTTATTTAGCATTATCTGTTTCTTTCATTGTGATGAACCTCAAATAACAATAAAACACGCAATGAAATATTGCCATCAACTAACGGAAAACAAAATGCTAAATTTTAATTATTTTTATTTTAATACAGCTGCTTCCATAATTTACACCTAAAAAATGACACTGAGAAACACTATATCAATAAACATGATCCCTTTAAAGATTTTCTGACAATCTCAATGTTTATCTGTAGGGTGTGCTGTAGCTCTACTTTCTCTGGATATTGTTCAGTTTGGCTCCTGCTGGATAGTGTGAGATTCTTAACTATAGAAACCCATTTTACACATGCCATTATTTGTGAAAATTAAACGTACATTATGATACAAACACATATACATTACGCATATTTCACATTTTCACGGATGCTTTTATACTAACACTTCAACTTGAGTAAACTTTGTTAACTCCTTCATTGTACAGTCATTAGTCATGTAAGGAGATAACTTTAAAGGGTCACAAGGGAAATTTTTACAATTTGTCACAAAGTTCAAGAGTTGTCCCTGTATGATAAGCTAAAATCTTACAAAGAGCTTTTAGAAAGTGGTTTAGCGTAGTTGATCAGGCTTAATGTGCCTTTAGGTAGTAAAGAAAGAGATATTATAACCTTAAATATAGTCTAATTGAATGTGTTTATTCTGAACTATCTAATTTAGTCATGAAACTCTAGAGGGAGCAAGCTGATAGGTCCTTTAAATGCAAGCATATCATATTACTACACGGCACCGGTTGATTGGCCTCTGCTGATCCTGCAGCCAATGAGATTGCTTGCTCAACATTTAAATAGTCTGGCTCAGTGTTTGGGGTAGGATAGTCCAACAGCACGCGATCAGAGTCCATCTGATCCCCTCCACCTCCCCCAGCTCCTCCTGCCTAGATCAAAATACCTTAATATTGACCAAAGACCAAATATATTAACATTACCAAATTCAATAAAATGCTAAAACTATTCAGAGTTCAGATGTTGATTTGGAAAATATACCAGTACACATGTAAAAAAAAAAGTTGTAAAGTTATAAACTAGAGTTACTAAACTTTAGTTATAAACTAGAGTTAACTGAATGCCGCTGTTTGGATCTAGTTTTACTCTTTCACCACGTGTATACACTACCTAAAAGTTAAACTATCAGAACTAAACTAAACTCACTAATTTACACATCCAAAAACTGCTCTAAACCTGCATGACATTTGTTCAGCGGAAAATATAACTGTCTGTTTGTATTTAATTGCTGTCTGTGTAATCAGGCCTCAGCATTTTTAGTCAGATGTGTAATACAGCTCTTGCTCAGATGCGGCTTTGCATTGTGATTCTTATCTCTGTTTCTAGAAATGCTCTGTGCAGTTTCCTGTATGATTCTTACTTTGCTCTTGGCCTAATAACCGTTAGCATAACTGTTCATGTGGATTTATTTAATATGAAACACCTCTATTTATCTCATGCATTTACAGTTTAATTAAAGAATCGATCGGGGAAACGAAAGCTATTTTACAAGAATAACTCTTAATATCACAAATAAAATAAGAAAATATGAGAAATCTATGACGTATGTACATTTTACACTTATTGTATTAGATACACAATATCAAACCAAGTAGTTTTTCCAAGTAGTTAGATCAAGCTCACTTTAAATGACAAAACGGATATATTGTTGAGAATAAACAGTATTTTTTCCATTTCTGCTTGTTAAACATTACTGGATGTGATAAACTGCATCCATGGTTACTCTGCAGCGACACCTGCGGGATCTTGATCTTAAAAATGATCTTAGATCAGAGAAAATCTCTACACTCTAAAAAAAATGGTGCTATATAGCACTAAAAGTGGTTCTTTGGCTCGTAATCATAGGGGAACCACTTTTAGTGCTATATAGCACCATTTGTTTTTAGAGTGTAGCATTTGTCTGCCGATGTCACTTTGGAAAAAGTCTACAATAAGGGGTGCGTTTCAATCAACTCCCTAGCTTAGTATATCATGACCTGTTTTTACAAACAGGGCTTAGATTAAGCCAGGATTAGGACATGGTTCAATGAGGACATTTAAGCGGCTTTTATAAACGTGCCTTAAAAAGAAAAACATAACTGCTGTGCATTGTCTTGAGACAAAACTATGGCACATATTTTGAGAGATGTCAGTGTAAGCTGATTTCAGTTTCAGTTCTGAAACAGCTCAAATATGCATTCAATTCTGTGACTAGGCTTAAGTTTTGTCTGTGAAACTGGGGGAATGTGCATGAAACAGGCTGGTAACTGGTAAGGCTGGTAAGGACTCTGGCTCGCTACACATTGGGACACTGATGACTATTAAACATAACAAAGCTTATATCCTCTAGCTATTAGTGTGCGTTTATGGTCAAATCTTAAAAGTGTATCTTTTAAAAAAACATCTATCACATGTCATGGCGTGTGTTTAGTTGGCTCGTGTTATTTATGCTTCACACATAGCATCGATGCTCCTGGTTTTCATAGTTCATTGTAGGACTTTAGGGAGCATTTCAGTTCAATGGTAATATTTTACAATTGACACTGCTCTTAAGACGACTGACTCCTTGATCAATGCCCACACTACTGAACTAGGGAGCAGATTGAGACGCACCCAAAGGTCTCATTTCTTAACATCGGTCAATGCATTGGCCAACATAAATTAACAATGAGCAATATACACTACAGTGGAATACGATTATCTCGATGGCCTCGGGGGTTGCAAAAAAGCGTTGAGATAACCGATGATCGAGATTGCCAACAGCCAATATGCCGATTTATTTGATGAAGCGATAATGAAGCGTGACGTCATGCGTAAATTAGCATATTTGTGAGGTCATCACGCTGTACTAGATTGCATACTTTCTTGCGTTCTGCCTGCCTAATGTGCTTTCTCAACAAATTTGGCTTCATCCCGTCTTTTAACCGGGTTCTTCAATCCGCAGTGGTGCTGAGCAGAGCGCACTTCAGAACAGAAGCAGGGGTGTGTGTGTGTGTGTGTGTGTGTGTTTATCTAAGCCTCATACTCATTGGTCGGTAACCACTCATTACTGACATAACCGACCAATGTCAAAATGTTTGAGAAAACCAATCAAATCAGAGAAGGCGGGCTTTATGTGCACACAGAAGCGGATGAGGCTGAGCACCGCAGAGCGTGAATTTTATTTCGAACTGGGTACGATCATTAGTCACAAAATAACCATGTGAAATGGCGAATTTGTCCCTCTTGTGTGCTCGAGATATTAGGGTTCGGTGACATAAAAGAATCGACATAACCCATTAGAAAATGCTAAGACAAATAGGGAGTTTGGCGGTTTCAATTCAAAAACGTCTACATAATAGGGTTGGCGAGTTAACCGAGGTCGAGATAAATGAACTCCACTGTATATGGACAAAACTATTAGAACACCTGGCCCTTCTACCATCAGGGACCTTAATGATATCACATTCTAAATACATAGAAATTAATAGTTGGTCCTCCCTTTGCAGCTTTAACAGCTTCCACTTATCTAGGAAGGCTTTCCACAACATATTGTGGGAAATTTTGCCCATTCATTTGTGAGGTCATGTGCTGTGAGGCCAGGCATTCATGTTGGACTGGAATACCTGGCTCGCAATCTCCATTCCAGTTCATCTCAATGCTATGAGCGGGCCAGTCAAGTTCTTCCACACCCACACTATGTCTTTATGGAGCTTTCTGGGATAGAACCGTTTCCATAAATTAGCATAGAATTGTCCGAAATGTCTTAGTTTGTTGAAGCAATCAAACATCAAACTTTGCAGTCGGCACAATGCAGTCAGGTAATATTTTCCTGGCATCTTCTAAACACAGACTCGCTCATCAGACGAACAATCACAAGCATGATTCTTCAATACAAAGAACACGTTTCCTTCCTCCGCTCCAGTGTCAAGTGGAGGTGTGTTTTACATCACTCCATCCAACAATTGCCATTGGATGCAGCTGCTCGGCCATGAAAACCCATTCCATGAAGCTCCCGCAGCACAGTTTTTGTACTGATAGCAATGCAAATAGAAGTTTGGAACTCTTCAGCAAAGAATCAGCAGAGCGACTTTTACCCACCATCCACCTTAACACTTGTTAACCCCCTCTTTGACTTCACATGGTCTCTTCCGCTTCGTGGCTGAATTGATGTGGTTCCAAAACACTTCCACTTTCCAATATTACCACTTGCAATTGCTCGTAGAATATCTCAATGCAGGGATAATAATGTAATGCAAAGGTGCCATTGTATCTCAGTCCAACGCCCACAGCCTATTTTTAAAGCATTTATTAACCATACAGACCTGAAGAGAGCTGAAGATGGACTGGGCATTTCTTTCCATGGGTACATAGTGCTCTCTAGTGGCACTGATTGAGAGGTGCTCTGCTCACCGTCTGAACCGAACATCTCAAACATTTCCTAATGACTTGCCTGGTTCATCTTAATATCCAGATCAAGCAATCAAAGGTCACCTGGCTGCAAGAATGTGATTGTAATGTCTGGTTTTTCATAGGTGTGAACCACAATAATTTCCTGAGCAGTTTTAGTTCTGTGGTGTACGTGCAATTTATAGTTACTGACCCCAATTGACTTAGGATGACTATGTGATTTCTGCCCACATTAAAAGTTCAAGATGAAGCGTAGGTCCAGGATGTCATCCTCTCACCAAAAGTCACTGACGCAAATGTTCCTTCATGACCAGAAGTTTAGCACTGGCAAGCACCTTTCCGTCCCTTCACATTCTCTGTCCCTCTTTGGTGGAATAATCATCCAGCTGTTTCACCGCACTTTACATAAGAGTGCGTAGCTTGCTTTTCACAGCTCTGAATCAAAACCTGAACCTGAAAAATTTTCATTCCGGAAACTTGAAGTTACTTGCGCCAGTGTTTCAATCTCTTAGAAAAAGCTTGAAAGCTTGAAAACTTGTAGCTTTGTCGACTTGCGCCAATGCGCTTGTGTCAATTAACGTGGAGTGTCCATTCTAAAATGAACATCATAATACATAAACCTTCTACACTATGAAGCACAATCATGGACCTAGTTTATACTGAGAATCTATTATGTATAAACTTTGAATACATCCTTAATCCCATGCTTTTCACATTTTAAAAATACATGTATGTGACAGAAATTTCCCTACCTCTTAACCCACCTTTAAACCTAACCAGACCACCAAACACCACCAAAGTGTTATACAAAACAACATGAACACAATAAGTACAGAGTAAAGACACTAATATAAAGTGGGACTCAATTCATGCGTTACAGTATTTAGTAATCTTATTCTTAATCCACTGTCATTGCATCTTAGCTCAGGTCCAGATACAACTTTTGACTTTAATAATGGATTAGTAAATGAAATCTACATTAATGAACTATTAAGCTAATCAATGCTTTAGAAGTACTTTTAATTGTCAATTCATGTCAATTACAATTTGACAAAATGTCAAAATGTGAGTCATATTTTTACAGTATTCTTTTTTCATCTTAGTTCTTTCCTCTCTGGTGAGTTTTTTTCTCCCTTACGAAAAAGGAGCGCAATGGTAGAATCTGCATGTGAAATTACCGTGTTTCGGCTATCACCTCACCATCTCTGTTATGTGTGCAAAAAATGCCTGTGCTCACAAATAGTGTCAACCGCTACCTCCAGCGACACTCACGCTAATGTTGTCATGGCCCACAAAATCTCCAGGCGCTGGAGAAAATTAACCCAGGGAACTTCAGCTGTTTCGGCCTATTCCTTTCTTTAATGGAATGATCTATGGATTTCTCAGATCACATTGACCTCAAGGTCAAAGATGACTCATGTTGCCCATTGACTTGACAGCAACAATAATGAAATATTATGGGGATGATAAATTACACAAGATGATTGTGCTGAACGATGCAAATCTGGAAACTATATATGCATTAGGTTTGTGTGTATATATATATATATATATATATATATATATGCTTATGATGTGTATCACTTACACACTCACACACACAATTTCTGTGACCATAGACTGCTGAGTTTCTTTAGTAGGATAGAACTACATGGGGTGGGTGAATTCCACTAAATAGAGACTGTGGTTTGACAACACTGATAGCCTTTTTTTTAAGCAACTGATGGTGTTAAGACAAGACAATTAAAAGAAATGTAGACTCAACATGCTAATCACCTCAAATGAGTCAGTTCTCTTTCCCATATTCATTTGAAGCTCAAAAAATATGCAACTTTGCAACATCATAAACTGTGCTGACACAATGCTATTGAAAATATATTACACATGACACAAGCATAACTGATTCTCTAAGCGGCCATATTGCAAAGTAAAACCTCTAACAAATTACTTCTAGCAGGGTGTTTGGGTTTGACATTTTTATATGCAAAACTTCTACATAAACTTACTGCTATGTTTAAAACGTAATTTAATGGTAACCAGTCAAATGAAACCTGAAACAGTCTGATCAAGAGCCACCCTTACAGGAAGCAGAGGATCTACCGAGTGCCCATTCCTGAAAGGCTTAATATCAATGTAATTTTGACTACAGCATACTGATTATTAAACAGCTACTTAATAATGCAAATATTTACCTGAAATATTGATTATAGTTGATTTTATTTTAATGAAAATGAGAAAGGAAAGAGAATGTAGAGTGTAATGAAACTAGCTCAACTGATTGGGAAATTAGATAAGTATCTGTTGATCAAACACGATTTACACTTAAGTCTACGGAGTGTGGTTGTACATAGACTTTTATCAAATCGTATCATCTTTTAAATTGAACTAAGGTCTATTTCTGGCTTAATCTAAGTCCTGTCTGTGAAACCAGGCCATTTCTTTCATTTTTATGTAGCAACTTAGGTGCTTTGAATGTGAATGGCACATAACTGCACAAATAAATAGATAAATACCAGCATAGGTAGATCTAAACACTTTTAATTAACTTTTTAATAGAACAAAATCAAAAATTCTGTCCTAAATATTAAAGAAACACTACACACAATGAAATCTGATATTTCATTTTACTATGTATTATCTATGAGCAGAGTTGGGTGGAATGCATTATTAAGTCTTAATTACTCTGAGCAAACATTTAGGAGAGATAGTTGTAATGGTAATTGAGCAATGCATATTTATGAATAAAAGCCTATTTTAAATCTGTCATCATATAAATTGATCTCTTCAGAGGAAATGATTGGTTACCTTGGATGGACTAAAATTACATAAAGTTAAAAACATCTATATGATAGTATATGCAGCAGTTCTTCCCCACGGTTTTCGAAAATCGTATTGAATCCTGTCGATACTTTTCAAAGTATTGTTTCGAAGTTAGAAATTTCATTATCGGGACAACACTAGTGTAGGGTGCCACAAATTACAGGTGCTGTAGCAAAAAAAAAAAAAAAACAGATTGGGAAACATGGTACAGTAATACGCCAACCACGAGTAGCTGATTTTCTCTACATTTTGTTAATTATTCTTCACATTAGCGATGAGCTCTAAGAAAGTGAGTGGTAAGGATGGCACTGAGAAGAAGCTGTGGGGGAATATGGGTGTGGTGCAGCATGAGTCATCTAGCAGCAGGAGCATCAGGAGGAACTGTCGACTGATGAGTTGATCGAGCTACAGACGATACGCAGGTGTTGCAAGAGCCCAGCATTGAAAAGAAAAACCCTGATAAATCATCTACTGGTCGTGCTTCGGCGCTTTTTTGACCACGCATACCTTACTTATTTTTAAATGGAAAACAAAAACAAATCTCCCTCAGTAGGTATTTAGTTAAAAGTTCTGAGGCAAGTGAAAGTGAGGGTAGTCAGGCGAAAAAGGGAAGAAAACAAGCAAAACAATAATATAAAATAGTTACAAAAAATAAGTAAGCTAAGTTTAGTTATGTTAATTTAAGTTTACGTAAGTTATGTAGTGTTCGTGTGTCACAAATGCTGACGAGGTTCCCACCAATGGCCACCGGAGGTCTCACTCTCCAGAGTACTAGGGTTTATCGGACTACAATTCCCAAGCATCCATTCTCCGGGACTAATCACTTCACACCTGCTCTGCATCACCACTGCCTATTTAAACCCTGGTTATTCAGCATCTCACGGCAAAGTTTTGTTTGCCCCGGCTACATTTCTGAGCGTTATTTACACTGTTATCGCTTGCCTGTGTACTGACTCTGCCTAGTTCCTTGTTCTTGACTCTGTGCTGTCTGCCTATTGTTTACTGTTTATCTGGATTCTGGACTTTGATCGTTTGCTCGTCTGATCGTCTGTTTTTACCACTCTCTCTGCCTTGCCTCTGACATTGTTGTTCTGCCTGGTGATCCGACCTGAGCCTGTTTGTACTATGTCTCTATCTATCTCTAATGAACTGCAGATGGATCTTAACCATCCTGAGTCCGCGTTACATCGTGTAAGGTACGATATGGAATCAAGTGTTGATGTAGCAACCACATTTTATTTGATATCACACAAATCCTTATACTGTATACATGTACTATAATTGTGTGTGAGTGTGTGTCTATACCAATAAAAAACATGTTTTCTTCCGTTGTTACTGATCTGGAACAAATTAAAAATAGAAAATTTGTTTTCTATTATTTCTTATGGGAAAACATGATTCTAGATACGAGCAATTCGAGTTACAAGCTCTGCACTGGAACGGATTATGCTCGTATCTTGAGGTATTACTGTATAGACTTTATGTACCTGTCAGATTTGGGGAAAGAGCGAGGACTCAAGTGCAAGGAGGACTAGGCTTTATTAAACAAACAAACAAAACTCAAACAAACCTCCCCGAGTGGGGGAAAACAAGACGGACGGGGTAACGGACAAGACATGAACACACAGCCAATGCGGATGCGCGTCGCTGCATGTTCACATTAAACAAAGACGATGCGCAGCTGGTGACAACCAAACTGCGCGTAACAAGAAAACACAACATGAAAGCACGTGGCCGATGTAAACACGAACCGCATGCTTACAACACTGGACAAGGACACGAGAGCACGCGATACGAGCAGAGCTTGAAACCGCGCCCACTCACATAACGTAGAGTGCGTGAGAATGAGCAACCACTCGTCTCACGCGCTCACGACAAGGACGAACACACGGGTCATGAATGTCCGAATCCCGACACAAACCGAAACTACACAAGACCAGTCTCGGGATCAGACATCATAACCCGCACATAAGACGTTACACAGACAAGCGCGCGCGCGGCTCGAATCCTCAAAGCCATGCGAACACATAATCAAACACGAGACATTACGGTAGTGCCAGAGCTCTACCACAAAACCAAGAAATGACCAGACCGAATGTGGCAGAACCCTGACAGTACCGGTAGGACTATGTCTTTAATGTAACCTTCTCCCTTCAGTCAGCTCAAGAATAATTTACGCAATTTTATAGTACAGTATTTATTTGAGAGAACTTTCAATAGTTTCATGTCTATTCTTGTATTCTTTAACTTATTAGTACAGTAATGTAATTACACTGTTAAAGAGGAGAGCAATAGCAAGATAACTTTGAAAGCATGAGATCCCTTCAGCGCCTCCAAAAGCACACCTCGCTCAAAACACATGAACACACACAGCAGAGTCTGCAAAGCGTCACGAGAAACGGCGTTAAATGACCTCATGTCTCAAAGCACATAACATTACAATAATAATGAACCACACAACTTACATGGCTGCTGTAGATTTTGACATTCAAAACTGTTAAGTATCTACTTTTATTCGTGCACACTGTCAATAAAATACAAAATGTTTCGCAAAACAAATAAAACAAACATGAGGTGTGTTCTACTGTCGGAAAATGAACTATAACTCAGCGAATACTTACCATGAGGATTGTGAGGGGTAAGATCTTTATTCTTATGTTCATTATTATAATTGTGATATCAACTAGTGTCTGTAAAAATGAAACTGATGCAAAAAGACTGATTAGATTTGAATCCTGCATGTTCTGCGTGTCTCTGTGTGAATGAATGGTTTTGTTAACCACACATACTAATCATAACATATTGGCTTTATATGAAAACATTCCAATGTTGATGATAAATCATCATATTAGAATGATTTCTGAAGGACCATGTGACACTGAAGACTGGAGGAATGATGCTGAAAATTGATGAGGAAATGATGCATCACATAAATAAATTATATTATAAAGTATGGTGAAATAGAAAAACAATATTTTAATATTTCATTGTAATAATTGTAACCATAGTAATATTTCACAATATTATTGTTTTTCTCTGTATTTCTGATCAAATAAATTCAGGCTTGTTGATCATAATCTTTCAACGACATAAAGAATGGTAATATATCCGATCTTTTGACCAGTACTATATGTAATTTAAAATATAATAGGCCACATGCTCTGCAATAATATAATGATAAAATATCGCAAAGTCATGTTTTCTATTTAGACCGGACATCATGTTAATACAGTGGTTGCTGTGATCCTGTTATCAGTATGCTCACGGAAGTTTTTTCATTTATCTCACAGTTTTGAGGGTAAAATTAACCAGCTACTCGCCCACATTGAACATATTCTGCATGCAAGTTTTTCCAAAGCAGAGAAGTGTTCCTCAGTGCATAAACACACCAAACACCTTGAAAATGCCAGGTATGTGATGCTCACATCTTAGAACAAAGTTTAATTCCAGGTATAACTGTGTACTCAAAATGTGTCTTTGACTCTCCATTGTATTGTTATCCATATTCTAAATAAACTAAAAAAATATATATGCATATTTCTTTTGTCCTCTTTCTACTAATTCCCTCTCACATACCTGACTGAGAGGCTCATTATGTCGGTCATTGTCTTCTCAGGTGTGAATCACTGCCTCATTTACATTTATTCATTTAGCAGACGCTTTTATCCGAAGCGATTTGAGGAAAACAGAAAGCGATTCATTATGAAGATATAAATGTACATAAGAGTGCTTACAATACAAAGTTTCAAACATTACACAAGCCTGGAGAATAGAGGATGTTTTTTTGTTTGTTTTTTAAGTAGAGGTGATGTGTGCGTGTGTGTCATGTTAGGTGTTCACGAAAATGGAGAGTCTTTTGAATACTGCTAAAGATTCTACATTCCGGATGAGGGCAGGGAGGTCGTTCCACCAGCAAGGAACAGTGTACGAAAATTCTTGGGAGTGATTTTTTTTTGCCTCTCTGTGAAGGTACCACAAGTCGTCGCTTGTTGATTGATTGAAGGTTTCTGGTAGGTGTGTAGATTTGAAGTAGCATCTATAAGTATGAGGGTGCAGAGCCTGTGTTAGTTTTGTAAGCAAGTGTCAGTGCTTTGAATTCGATGCGAGCTGCAAGTGGGACCCAGTGCAGAGAGATGAAGACTGGAGTAACGTGGGCCCTTTTGGGTTCGTTGAAGACCAGACGAGCTGTGGCGTTCTGGATCAGTTGCAGGAGTTTGATTGCACTAGAAGGAAGTCCAGCCAGAAGAGCGTTGCAATAATCCAGTCTGGAAATGACAATGGCCTGTACTAGAAATTGTGTGGCTTGCTCAGTGAGACACGGCCTGATCCTTCTGATGTTGTGAAGTGCAAACCTGGATGATCTAGCCGTCTTTGAGATGTGATCTTTGAAGGTCAGCTGGTCCTGAAAGATCACTCCAAGATTACTAGCAGACCTTGATGGGGTGATTGCAGAGGAGCCGATCTGGATGGTGAAGCCTTATTCAAGATCATCTACTTTCACATCTACTTTGTTTGAAGCAGTGAGCATCATTTTGAAGCAAAAACAGATTTCTGAAAAGTATTGTGGACACAATATGTGTTTTGTATGCTTAATATCTCACAAATACAAACATGTACATACACGTTGCTCACATATTATTTCAGCAGTTTGTGGTTAATGCAGTTTTACGGCATTTTTGCCATTTATTAGCATACATCTGTCAACTGTAAATGTCAGAGCATGTCAAAACTTCTCATGGGCTCTAAAACACCTTCAGGCCCCAGATGGTAAATTACAGTAGTCATGGCATGGCATGGCATGGCATGGCACCTAACACTCTCTATGAGAGCTGAATGTTTATTCATGAAAAACTGTGAAATATCAGTGATGACATCATTGTGAATTTTGTGTCATCAGTATGAATTTCCAAATTCGCACTGCAGTGTAAGTCACTGATGAAAGCATGGGAAGGCGGGTCCTATATTAATTATTATTACATCATCAATCGATTTCGCTCAGCAAGGTATCAGATGCTATTCATTCACAAGCCCATCACTTTCAAGCCCTGCTTTGAAATGCAATGTGAAAATACCCAGCCTATGTAGTTGCCTTTAATGTATAAATATCTGTGCTATGACATTTTTCATACTAATGTAAACAGTGTCAATATATAAGTGCCTTGCAGACTCTCAACAGAAACCACTGACAACCACGTGAATTTTCTGTTTAATGAGATAAAATTCCACAGTCAACAGGCAAGAGATAACATACCCGAAACTAGTTCACACATAAGCTATAATTCTTTACTCACACTCTATTTGTTCAAAACACATGTAACCAATGTAACCAATGAAACTCTGAAATGTGGGAGATGGTGGTTTACAAACACATTTAAAAATGTTCTGTGATTTACAAACTGAAAATTCTGACCACTTTTTTTCTCAGTGTAATACCGTTAACCTATTTTTTTTTAAACTCTCATGGTTCTTTATTTCAAAACACTATTGGAATGAAGCTGATTAAAGATAGGGTTGGCAATGTTCAGAGAGGCTAGCAATAAGTTAGCAAGTTAGCTTTGAAAGCATGAGATCCCACCCTCCCTTCAGAACATCTGTTATAGTAATAACCATCTGTATATTATATTCATTGTACATATTACCTGGAAATCCTGTTATAGTAATAACCATCTCTATATATATATTCTGTACATCTCCATATCCTGCACTTATGCAACCATTTTACATATCCTGCACTTGCTGCTATTGCACTTCTGGTTAGACCTAAACTGCATTTCGTTGCCTTGTACCTGTACTTGTGTAATGACAATAAAGTTGAATCTAATCTAATCTAATCTAATCTCCAAAACCACATCTTCTTCAAAACACATGTACGCATGCCTCATGTCTTAAAAGCACATCACATTACAATAATAATAAAATGTAACTTAAAGAGCATTGACATGTACCACCTGACTGCTGCAGATTCATTTCAGCATTGATAGAATTTTTTTTACTTCCTTGCTTTCACCTTCCTTTTAGTCCCTCTATTCTCCAGGCTTATCTACTTCAAGCAATGTTCAAAACTTTGTATTATAAGGACTTTTGTGT
This sequence comes from Rhodeus uyekii, assembly GCA_037043235.1. Taxonomy (NCBI): domain Eukaryota; kingdom Metazoa; phylum Chordata; class Actinopteri; order Cypriniformes; family Acheilognathidae; genus Rhodeus; species Rhodeus uyekii. Next base: position 113,694 of record JAWRVZ010000091.1, on the reverse strand, counting down.
ACTTTTGCATCTTCAGGATGAATCACTTTCTGTTTTCCTCAAGTTGTAAGTCGCTTTGGACAAAACCGACTGCTAAATGAATAAATGTAAATGTAAAATGTAAATGATAGAGTTAATATTTATAGCATAAATTTGAGTCACAAACCGCTCCAAAAATAACAACACAGATTTCAATCTCTTCCAAATTATTTGTTTATGTTCCTATGCCTTCCACAACATCATGTATATATAGAGCACTTAACTTAGCTTGCACAGTCTAGGTTTACATTTAAACACCTGTCTGTACCCTTTCACATGGGAATAATCACTATTGGGGGTATGTTTGGTTTCAAGACCATATATATATATATATATATATATATATATATATATATATATATATATATATATATATATATATATATATATATATATATATATATATATATATATATATATATATATATAAAATATAAAAATAACATAAAATAAAATAATAATAATATATAATAACTATATATATATATATATATATATATATTATGATGATGAACATGATGATGAACCTTTTCACATACAATATTGTATATTCCCTCCCCAGTTTGGCATGTTTTTCCTCTGTGGGCAGTGTAGTTCTTAATGAAACAACAGTATTTTCCCCTATAACAAATTTAGAAACTTGACATACATCACGGATACAATTTAGCTGTGAGTGGTTGTGACATTAGTTTCCTGTTTGATGCGTATTTAAAGGGCTAGAGTGCAGAATGAGATCATTATCTCTAGAAAGCATCCCTGTGAACAAGAACATGAAAGTCTTAATTCTTCTCGTCACACTGCTTGTTCAAACTAGTCCTAGTTTGAGCAGGCCTATTAATCCCTTGCTCGTCTCTGAAATTCTTCAAGACCTTCAAGATATGCAAAATAAAGTGGATGAACTTAAGCCGCTTCTCAAAGTAAGTAAATTATTTTTGCATTAGAGGAAGGGAGAGAGACATTTTTGCCATATTTATCATACTTTCTTTACTTTAGCTAACACTTGTTAACCACCAAGAATGAAAAGAGAACTATTCGTCTTCATAGCTTGTAGATCTGTAAGTAAAATCATTATCGGATATTAACTGATTGTCAATTTGTCAATTTCTAGGCCTTCAGTGAAACAGTAACAATCCAAACACCTCATGACATAAGGAATGCAGTAAGTATTTTGTCTTTCCCTCTGTTTAGCAGAACATTGAAACAAATGCTTTAAATAATAATTTATAATTTTGTATAAATTTATAATTATACATTTAATTATACATTTATAATAATTTACTATTTTATAAAATAATAATTTTGTTATTATGGGGATTTTTTTTTCCACCCACAGTGTGAATGTGAGGCATTATTTGTTCTACACCTGAAAGAAGCTCTAATGTTTCTTAATGAAGTATCAACCATGGACCAAATTGAAAACATTTTGGATGCCCTGAACAATTCTCATCTTCGATTGAAAGTCAAGGTGAGACTTCTGCCTTAAATTACTTACATCATTCATTGGGTTATTAATGTTTAAGCCCACATAATACATGAAAGAGTGTAGGTCATTTAAAAGACCTGGAGACAAACCTCTTCATAACTTTTTAAAACATTTGCATTGTTTAAACATTCTCATCTTTGTTCAATTCAAGTATTTATTTTGACTTTCAGACAATGCAGTTTTGTGGCATAGAAAGAGATTCTTTATCATTTTAAACGACGCAATGCAATCATTTTTCCTTTTGATTTTTTCAGAATCCAACTGACAGCTGTAAATTCACAACACATAAGCTGAGAGATGCATCACTCAAAGATGACTTGATTGGGGATAACATTGCATTCATCGAAAACTGGAATACAAGCTGCAAGCCAAAGATAAAAGGTCACAAAAGTTACTAAACGGGATGCGCTTGAGATGCGAATCACGTTTATTTATAAAATTATTTATATATTATTTATTCTGTAATTTATTTATTTATTTTAATCAGCGCAAGTTGGTTGCTTTCTTTCCTCTCAGTTGATGGTAAAATGAAACGGATGCTGTTGGAGAAATTAAAAATGTCATTCAAAAACCTAAGTGTAGAGCTAGTGAGGACATAAATTCTGCTAATGATGTGAACCTATGAATTGATGGACAGCACCAGGTCTTGGAAGAGGGCCAAAACAGATGCACAGTCAGTGGCCATCAAAATGAAAGCGCTGCCACCAAGACAACTTGAATGTATTTAAGTGAAATTTATCTATAGTCGCAGGTGATCAAGGTGGAGTTATAAGAAAAGAGGACTGGAATTTACTGTTTGACATTGAAGGATAAGAGAAAAATATATAAGGGGATGTATTTGACTCAAAAATCAAATGCATGGTGTTCTGCAGTCAGATGTAGAGCTATCATCTCACTTTCTTGCCTGGCAATAAAGTTTTCTTCTGAGGACTTGGAAACTTCGACTCTTAACCTTTTTTCGCTGATTGACCCAACGAGAGCCTTAGACTCTACAGATTTGCTACAACAATGCAAGCTACAAAATGTATCAAGTTCAAAAGGTTAATGTTATTATCTTTCTCATAGGAAGAAAAATTATATGTTTTGACATATATTGTAACAATAATAACATCATGTTACTTTGTGGTCCACATTTTTTGTTAAATGTAATAAAAAATAAAAATAATATTTGTAAGATAAGCTCTTTCATGTTCTGTCTTGATTCTTATGGCATAATGTGTTTTGTAAAATTTGCGTGTCTGCTAAATCCACATTGTCTAGTATGGACAATATTTCAGTGCATTTATATGCCAGACTGATACAAAATTGCATGTGTATTAAGTTATAATTTAAGCATAATATTTGCATAAAATAGCATAATATTTATAATATTATGCTATATGCTATTATAATATTATCTATTATCAAATCTGTTTGGCTGCAGTAGTACTGTGGTAAATAAAACTTCACTCACTTGTAACTTGTCCAGCTGTGTATTGTTTATCCTCTTTTGGTTGAACTGATGGGATGTGGTGCTTCTTGAAGGAGGCTGTGTATACAATATTGAGTCTGATGGATGGAAACAGACAGTCCCGCAGCTGCTGGCAGTGTCCTGACGAGAGGGAACATCCCTAACAACACAAGAATGGAATATTCAGGAGACCAGTGACTAATAACATCCAGCTCCCAGAGTGTGTTTCAAAACCATTGTGTTAGACATTGTGCTTCCTCAGTTTCATGAAGACTTCAGGATCAATCAATTCATGAAACTTTCCACCAGGTACACTTCTGTGTCCTATTAGGTTTTGGTAACGCTTTACAATAAGGTCATTTGATGTCAACTTCATTAGTCAACGTGAACAATAAAAAATATTTCTAAAGCTTTTATTAATGTTGGTTGATGTTAGTTTTAACATTTATTAATACATTTTCACAATCAATATCTGTCTCTGTTAATATTATATAACGGACCTGAGATAACATGAACTATCAACACACAAACACACACACAAAAATACATTTTTAAGATTTACAAATTATAAGTAGTCAAATTCCATAAAATTTGATTACTTACATATTATATATTACTCATATTATGAATTAATAAAACATTTTGTATACATCTTAATGGAACAAGGGAATGGAACATCTCTGCTACGTATTGGTTTTAATAATTAAGCGCACAATGAAGGAGAATGAAAGGAAACAAGCTTTCAGGCTTTCAGGTCTCTGGAGTGGACTCATGGCCCAAAGCAGATTCATAGGCTGGAGGGAACTTTGGAGCGGGCTTATGTGGAGCAGAGTCTGGAGAGGGCTTATGCGCTGGGTGACAGGTGAATGAGATAATTAAGTCAAGTCACCTTTACTTATATAGCGCTTTTTACCATACAGATTGTTTCAAAGCAGCTTTACAGTGCTCACATGAAAACATTACAAACAAAGTTTGTTTGGCTGAACAGCTGCCTTAAAAGAGCAGGCGAATTAATACAATTGATGAATATTAAGTGTTAATATTAAATTAACAAGGTACCATAATTGACAAGACATAGATAAAGTGGATGAAAGGAAAGGAACACATGGGTAAATACTAAAAACAATTTCCTTTTGTGTGGTTCATATTTATAAATCTGTGGAAAGCACCTTGAGTGATTCATCTAACATTATGTAGGCTTCAAGATACATGCACCTTATCTGGACCCTGTCCACAAACACAAAAGGAGACATCAGCTGCACTGCAATTACTTTATTTATAAACCCCATCAGGTTATAACTGGACTAGTCAGAGACATGGATGAGACAGGATGCACTCACACAATACACCACAAATGCTCGTATTTTGTGGGTATTGTAACAATTGCAAAAATCTTTCCATTTCCATCTGGTCACTACCCTGTTTTTTTGTGAGACATCCAGTCATTTTTGTGATTTCAGGTATATCATGTATCACAGAATAGATATTTTATTTCTTACAAGTTGGTGTGGGCAGAAACATCCAAATAAAAATACTAAAACGTTTGATAAGATGTTATATCTACGGACAGTGGTATTATTTCATTGTTATTTGTTATTGTTTATTTACTATCATGCGGTTTTTTATTTCTGTTGAAGGAAGGGGGTGAATAAGGTGTTCAACTTTCTGTTGACCGTATTGTACCGGTTTGTATGTATTTATTGAAGATCCTCATATGCTTTATCAAAAAATATCCCAAGGCAATAAATCATCAGTCTTTCACTTGATGATAATGATGAGTGATTGCAAATGAGTCATGAAGGAGCCTCTATGTGGCTACATATAACTATACTTAGATTTGTTGTCAGACAAACGATGACTGATAGAATCCACACCAGTCAGTTAATGATTTTGAAAGAAACTACAAGAGCAGCTGGAGGTTGTGTAAGCGCTCAACTGAGGTTTCGGCGACTCCAGACAGATCATCTCCTTTGAGGCTGTGATTTATGGGCTGCTGGTGGCCAAATCTAAACTCACAGATCACTGTGTCTTTGGTGATTTTTCAAGTGTCCACATTCATCACTCCAACCTGAGAAACCAGCAGCCAAGTCTGTAACGATCTAGATCTGATCTTCAAACAGGCTGACCTTAATCAAGAAATAGCCACATAAGGAAATGATCAGAAAAAGTGTCAGCCCGCCTTATATGGTCAGCAAACCCCTTTAGACGTGTGCCATTACACAAGAGGCTTTATCAATCACATTGTTTAATGGCTATTAATACATTTCTATTGGTAAACCTAAAACTTGAAATATATTGTTTGCTTATAATATTTAAGCATTCAGTGATTCAGTGAGACTACCAATAAGCTATAATTGTGCATTTATGCTTATAAAAAGTGATTTGCTCTTATATCGCTGTGAGGAAAAAAGTTACTTTGAAGAAAAAGGACATTTATAGGTAGAGAGAAGGTATGATTTTTCCAAGGAATTGTCGCAGGCTTGAAAATATGGTTGTTTCAATTCTTTCAAAGCACTGTAATATTAACCAAGATGTTCCACGGAAAACACACAGAGAAAAGAGACCACCTTTCAGTCCATTATAGATCTAATGCGTTTCTTTTCTGTTCGCAATCATATTGCTTTAAAACAGTTGAGCAGTACTCATCTGTTACATGCTGTGGTTGATGATGATGAAAGTTGATGACAGCGATGCGGTCAGCCTAACGTCTACTCATGACCAGAACCTTTACTACATCACACCCACCAAGATGTCATCATCGTCACAAAAGTGTCTGTCACACAATTCCACTAAACTGGAGGTTTGAGCAAATTTCAAGAGCAGACCAATATCCAGATTTATTGTGAAAATGGTAGAGAAAGAAAAATAAAAAAATTATTTTTTGTATCCCCCCCATGTATTACTTCTCATTCCCTCCGGTTGCCAGTGTTTATACACAACTTGAATTTGTGAGAATTTTATGGTTATAAAGTGTATTTTAACACAACAATTCTGTGGAAATTTGATGTCAAGTACAGGACATTTGAGCTGTATTTCAGAGTGCATCTCATATTTAAAATTATAATAATAATGCAATGCAATAATAAACACAACAGGACTAACAATAACAGTGTGTAAGCTGTTCTAGGAAATAATAAATATTAAATACATGCTGTTCTTCAGTATGACTCACTACTTATTCATATAATTGCACTTTACTATAACAAATGACTAATTAGGTGATTAAGCGTAGTATTTATCATTCTTGTTTCACTTGATCTTTTCATCTTGCAAAACTGGAGAAAAAAATGCATTTTGTGATTTAATATGTAGCAATTCACATTTTTAACAATGAAGTATGTGATTGAAAATGACTAAGAATAACAAACATCACTGGATGTCATAAACAAGAGCTTAATAGAAATGTAAAACCATGTAAGAAACAGGTTTGTTTGGTATAATACTCCCCATTAGATGGCCTCATAGACTTGATTTCGGTTATAGCATCTGGCAAAACCAAATATGTGCGTTTGTCTCCTTAATTCAGGTAGGCTATCTTCTTATTTTTGTTTAGGTGAACATTAGCAGTGAAAAACTGATCTGCAGCCCTCGGGTATATAAAGGAATTAGTACAGAAATAAATTAATTCCGAAGCCTATTGAAGTGAAAAAACTGTAACAACAATAAAAAACTGTCGTGTTATTGATAGCCTGGCCATAAAAGAAAGATTTAATTAAGATAATCGGATCATGAATGGTTATGGGATAGTAATATTAATAGCCCTTCACGCACGTGCACTTAGCTTTCCACTGTCACTCGTAATGTTTTCCTTTCTCTCAGCATCGACTCTAAAACTGGACGACCTACCGTTAGAGTACTTTCTCAAGCCCCTGGGGCTCGGACACGACACATCTCGGTGTTAAATGTATTTGTCATGTCACTCGGCGGTTGTCTCGCCGATCTTGCCACGCGCGCGCAGCAAACAAACGGCGCGCGTTCGTCGCGTGGAGCTCGCGCTGCTCGCGCATCCTGATGGAATAACACCTGATCTTCGACGGGATGAAGGTGCGCTACATTCACTCATCGGGGACGTACACAAAACAAGTTTTCTTTCTAGTTTATTTTAATGAGGCGTTCCTTACGGACAGAATGGTTCGCAGAGCAAATCGTGCAACGTTTTTTGGATAAGTGCAGCTTTAACCACAAAAGAAGCTCTTCGGTGTTACCTAACAGGTGAGGAAATGCTTTTTTCTTAATTATTATAGAGAATATTATTGTGTATTTATTCTCTTAATATTAGCTTTGTCCCTTTGTTTGACTAACAGAACAGCTGGAACAGGTTATTGTTCACTGGAATCTAAAACATCATCATTCATAATCACCCCCAAATATATAAGGGAACACCAAGAACTGTGTGCAGAGTAATCGGTTGAACTTATCTGAGCAGTTTGCATGGATGCAGGATATGACTGATATGCTGCTATGATGTGTCTCTGACATTGACCCTGAACTGAACATACAGGGCTTTTTTGGCACTTTCCAAACCAGAATGCTGGACAATTTTTTCAAGATTAACTTTGGTATGAAAATGTCTTAAAAAGAGCCCACAGTCAACATTACCTGAAGCATGACAGGTCCGACGGACTCTAAGACGAAGTGTTCGAACGCTTCACGTTTAGTTCTCATGATTCAGTGAGTGTTTTCTTTAATGCACAGCATGATGGCAGTGATGGATTTGAACTTGACAACAGTAATTGACAGCGGGTTCATGGAGAGTGACCAGTCCAGGCGGGTTCTGACCGGTTGCTTTCTTTCCGTTCTAATCCTCTCCACCCTACTCGGGAACACACTGGTTTGTGCAGCTGTCACAAAATTCCGCCACCTGCGCTCTAAAGTCACAAACTTTTTTGTCATCTCACTGGCGGTGTCAGACCTGCTGGTGGCCATTCTGGTCATGCCTTGGAAGGCTGTGACCGAGGTAGCTGGCTTCTGGCCCTTTGGTGCTTTCTGTGACATTTGGGTCGCATTTGATATCATGTGCTCCACAGCTTCTATCCTGAACCTCTGCGTTATCAGCGTGGACCGTTACTGGGCCATTTCCAGCCCGTTCCGCTACGAGAGGAAGATGACTCCCAGGGTGGCCTTTGTGATGATCAGCATAACTTGGACCCTGTCTGTGCTCATCTCCTTTATCCCAGTGCAGCTCAAATGGCACAAGGCTCAGCCAGTGAGCTTCCCCGAGGTCAACGGTTCTCACAGGGCTCTGCTGACGGACAACTGTGACTCCAGCCTCAACCGAACGTATGCCATTTCCTCCTCGCTCATCAGCTTCTACATCCCCGTTGCTATCATGATTGTAACGTATACTCAGATTTACAGAATTGCTCAGAAGCAGATCCGACGGATCTCGGCTCTGGAAAGAGCTGCGGAGAATGCCAAGATCCGCCATGACAGCATGGGCAGCAGCTCCAACGTGGACTCTGAAAGCTCCTTCAAACTGTCCTTCAAAAGGGAGACGAAAGTCTTAAAAACCTTGTCCATTATAATGGGGGTTTTTGTGTTTTGCTGGTTGCCATTCTTCATCCTGAACTGCATGGTGCCATTTTGTAAGCGCACTTCGTCTGGCACCCCCTGCATCAGTCCAACAACATTTGATGTTTTTGTCTGGTTCGGATGGGCCAATTCTTCTCTCAACCCCATCATATACGCCTTCAATGCCGACTTTCGCCGAGCTTTTGCCATCCTTTTGGGGTGCCAGAGACTCTGTCCAGGAACCAATAGCATGGAGACACCGAGCCTGAACAAGAACTGAAAAGCAATGCTCGGTGTGTGAGCCCATGTCACACCAATCCTTTGCCAAGGAAGGCTGTTGTAAAAAGGGGGAAATGGATTTTGGATTAAAACTCTGGGAAGAGTGCCCTCCTCCTGTGCTGGAGAGCAGGGACAGCAGTTGTGACGTCCCTTAAGGAAGGCTAATCTCTATAAAAAGCTATACTTCCCTAAAAAATGGTGATCTGTGTTACCGATGTCTATTTCAGGCAATACTACTCTCAACAAATTATTGAATCCATAAGTGACTTGCAGAAATTAGAGAAGCAATGTTTCATTAAAAGAAATATAGATGTTTCTTTGAATGTTTTTCAGAGGTCATGTTTATTTTACTTTGAAAGAAACTGTACAGTAATAATGTTTGTGAAGCTAAAATGCTGGGCAAAACTGCAATACACTGGAACAAATGTTGTGTATTTACTGCAAATGAGTGGAGAATATGGCTCAATGTATCATTCCATTAATATCTGAATTATCATTGAATAAATGACCATTTCAGGCATTTCCAATAAAATTCAGTGTAATCTGAATCTAATACATCACTGCTTGATAAATATCTATCTCATCCTCTCCACTCTCATTACATTTCCTTTACATCTTGCCTTATTCATGAGACTTCACTTATTTTTTTTCCAAAACAAGAGGGCAGATGGTCAATCATGAGATGGCCATCCCATTATTGCCATAATGAACATGCATATTGTTCGTGGTACTTGTTCTCTTCAAAGCCTCTGATTCATTATTAAACTGTGAAAGCTAAACACTACGTCTAGCAGAACAGATGGCCATAAAATAAAAATGCAGATTTGGCAACATGCTCAGTTACGGTCATCCGGTAATAGATACATTATTGTTGAGATTGTAATTATGTTCTGAAAGGGTATGGGGCCTTTAGTCCTGGTACAAAATAACACTGGATTGTTACTATGTCTGTGGATGTGATGCAATGTGCCATGTGATAATGTAGAAAATGAAACGTCGAGAACCTCAGAACGTCTGCGGCAAACTGAATGTATTTAATTGTGACGAGTCTTAACTATGTGGTCAATTTTATAGCGTTTTTGTGGCAAAGATATTTTCTTGCTTTCACAACACATCATTTGGTACCTGTATTTCACAGTAGTATACATTTATCGTTGTGGTGTTTAGATAAAGACACTAATTCAGTCCTTTTAGCTTTACAATGTTGAAGTAGGGTTCAATTATAGTTATTGACAACTGATAAGAAAGTATATATGTAAAGTAACCATTAGGACTCATGGTGTGCATTGGCTTTTGGTAAATTAAATGTGTTCATTCTTTCTTTGCGAGCATTTTTTTTTTTTTGTTAACCTGTGCAAAACACGATCAACTTTACATCTAGAAAGGTTTTACTATTACATCTCTGGATTCATAATTCCTCGACACTCAAGCTCTGACAACAGACTGCAGGAACTGTGGCTCTCAACCGCTTAAACTTTCATTGGCTACTGTCATGTGCTTTTTGACACTGTGCAAAGCTGGCATAAATAGAGATAATAAGCTCAGGCCTGGCTCAGAGGAATAGAGGAGTCAAATTGTTTTTGTTTGCCAGCCTCCGTGAATGTGTAAGAGTCAAGCTTTCACAGCAGGGCCCTCAAAACTGACATTCCCACTCAGCCTCAAGTACAACATTCTCATATCAGACACAATAGGAAGCATATTGGGTGAGTTATTTAACAGTAGGCGCTGTGCTTAAGATCCAGAAACAGCAATGCATGAGTCATCACTGTCATACTACGTTGTGTTTGGTCTACGTCAGCCGACAGGGAACAGTGGGGCCACTGTGAAATTATTGTAATGAAGAGAATTAGTATTATGTAGCATACCTGTGTATACTTAATGGACAGGTATCATAGGAATGTATATTAAATTTAAAAGCCCCTAGAAATAGTCACACACTGATGTAAAACTATTAAAGCAACCTTTGTTTCTCTTGTACAACTATAAAAAGTGGTAACCTGAAACCTTAAAGAAGTGTTTACGTAATTAAACCGTAATGCTAATATGACTTAATATGAACAAGCTCAATTCATTTAAAATAGATCTTACCATTAGAGGCACATTAATTCATTTATGTTGATTTAGTACTGTAATTTCCAATAATAATAAGTAGCAAAATAATGCTTTTGAGTAGAATGTAATATTTTGATTTATGCTTACATTGCATTCAAGAAACACATTGAAATACTAATCAGTTCTTGCTTTCCCTGGGATCGAACCATGATCTTAGCGTTGCAAGTGCTCGCCTCTTTGAGCTACAGAAAAGTTCTTTGAGATGTTACCACATGATGCACATGTGGTACATCTATATTAATTGATTTTATTCAAGTCAAATTATAATTAATTCATTAAATAATTAAATAATTAACCTTACTGAGGCAACCCAAACACATTAGGTTACACCGGACCAAAATAAATGTAATGTTTAGATCAGATTGAAACAGCACCTAAAGAAAACAATTGCAAATTGTCTTCTTTCGCTTGTGTGTGTATGTGTATGTTTTTTTTTTTTTTTTAACATTGTTTTCATTGTATTCAATGCTTAGATATGCAGCCCAAAATAGTATCTGGACATTTAAAATGTACTGCTTGAAACAAATGATCAAAGAGGTAACTGAAAACGATGCTAGAATGACACTTTTCTCTTGGCTTTTGGCTTGATTTTTAATTTGCTGGTGTCAAGGTAGTTTTTATTGGATGTTTGAAGTCAATTCTCCTCAAGTTCACACAGGTACCGTAGCAGTGTAACCACAGGTAGTTCACCACATTAACTATGAACAACTGTGATCCACTAACAGTTTACAACCAGAAAGCATCAGAATACCTTTTTGAATGAATTCTGAGCAGTATATCTATTGTTTCAAACATAACACATTTTTTTATGTGAAATGTCTTGCTTGAAAAGTGTGTTTGTGCTTGTTTTCTTATAGAAAAATTCCATTTGGTTTTGTTATCTAATGCCACATTCATACATTTTTAAGTGTAACTTAAGTAACTTTTGTGGTCAGTGTAGTAGCCTTTAGAAGTAAAGTTACTGATGACTTCAGTGAGAGAGAGAGAGACTTGCACAAGCAGTCTATTACGACAACTTTCTGACAATGTCAGTTTTGGGCAAAATCTGGGAGAATCATGTCTGTGTTTCAACATGTCATTGAGGATGTTCCCATAACATACACTTTAAACACGGGTGGGTGGAAATTGGAGCACATTGCCTTTGTCCACATTGTCAGCTGTATGAAAGGAGAATGATGGAAGTGCAATCAGTCCCTTAAATTAATTTTATCCCCTCTCATTTAAAATGTATGGGCTGAATCACGACGGCTACTGTATGTATTACCAGAACTAATGCATTTCTAATAGCTTGCATACAATTGCTGTGAGAGATTAATAAGTAAAGGGTCGGAGGCGGTGAGGGACAGAGCGGTAAAGCATCAACAGATCCTTATGTCGACTGACAGAACTGCACGCTTGATGTCAAAGGCTACAGCGACTGCTGTACATTCTGATGTCTTAATGCTACCATGCGGATGAGTGATAGTTTTGTTTTTGCACAGCCGTTTAACCTGTCAGTCATGCCCTGTCACTCAGGCTCCAGACCCCTCCCACAACCTTGCTATATGAGGAGCATTGGATTGGTAAGTTGGAAACAGGCAAATACCAGCGATCAGCATTATCCAACCTTGTTACAAAGTAAAGATGGGTGAGTACAGCCTGTTGGGAGCAATAACACATTGCACCACTAAGATAAATCTCAGCAGCCATCAGGCAAACTCTGCGTTAATCCATCCTAATCCTTGCAGTCCATTCACATGTCAGGCCCAAATGGTTCACCCCCTTTGCCAAAAGAAGCCCCTGACTGGGAATTAAGAGTGATGAGTAAATTCCCCTCCAAAAATGAAAACATGCTTGAGTTGCGTTAAAGAGATTATGCAAAATCAATTGACAAAAGACAAGGGCTGTGTAAACTGTGTTGACAACGGGTGAACTTGTGCCAGTAAATTTAGATGAAACTCCACTGCAGGGTAGTCATGCTGTTTCTGATCAGTGTGTATTACAGTGCATGTACTTTCTTAATAAAAAAAGAAGTTTATTCTATTAAACAATGTTTTATTTTAAATGCAGTTTTTGTTTGTTTAACAATACATATATAGAGTGTAAAAGACACCTTAAAGTCCCCATAAAATCTTAATGGAAGATTGATTTGGCTTTTTGTATGTATATGTTAGCCTGTTAGCTGTAAGCTGAACTCTAAAACAATCACAATATTTGCATTTAGAAGCTATAAGCATTCAAAACGTAATCTCTCACTTTTGCCAATATGGATCAGTGGTGATATCACTTCAGCTTCTCATCAGATTTTCCATCCAATCAAACGCTCTCTAGAATCTGAAGCCCCGCCCCTGCACTGTAAATAGATCCTGAAGCTGCAGTTAAAATCACTTGTTCTCACATTTACTATTTTCTATAAGATAAATGGCATAGCGAATGATCCAGACGTTGTAAATATGCTTTCCATTGGGGCGAATGAAGTCTGGTTTCGCTAGTGTCATGCAAATTGCCGAAGAGTGCACACAGTTTATTCACAAGTGTGCTATAAACAAAACACTATTGGCTATTTTTAAAAAGGAGATGAGCTGTTTAATATGTCCCACCCTGTCTTCCTGTTTCAGTGGAACTTACGTCGACACGTTGAATAGTGCTGCGCGTTTTAATGCCCTTCTTTGGGCCTTTAGTCTAGTCTTTTCTTCTGCATTGCGAAATATGTTGTGTTCACACCCTGTCATAATTACCATAGTTTCAAGATGACAACATGTGACGTTTCACTCAGAGCTGTTCATGTCCTCGGACTGGGAATTATGAGTTTCTATGACAAAACTATTGTGACGGAATTTTAGAAATGATATGTTTTATTTTCCTTCTTATATATGGTTATATTTTATTATTTATTATTGTGTAACATTAATTGTATTTTATATTTTGTAGAAATAGTAGGTAAGATGTAAGTTGGAAGAAATACGTTTGCGGTATAGAGAGGGTAATGTGTTCCTGATAAGGAATGGAAAATTACAACTGAGCCTTTAGCCTTGACTAGAGATATAAGTGCTGGAGCAGCCCTCCCTTCTTTGTCACACTCTGCAGGGCAGCTTCAGATGGCTGTGTGACCGTTGACCTTTTCTTGCAAGAAAATAAACCTTTATAAATTACAATTGGGATATTTGCCTCTGATTCAGAATTGATAAAAGATTTTGCCACCACAGTATCAAACCCAAATTAATCTGAAACATTCATGTGGTACAAGTACAAGCTCTCAGAAAACTCCCATCTTATAAATTGTAATTACAAGCTCTATGAGGTCAAGTTAAAACCTGGAAGTTACGGTAATTTTAACATGTCCTGAATGCATTTAAGTGAAACCCCAGGGCAGGACTTGATTGTGTTTGCTGTTGCTATGATCTCATGTGTGACAGGGGCTGCGTCTGTTGTAAAATTAGTAGGTACTAATTTTGAATAATTAACTACATCACAACAGCTAAAAAAGGATGTTCTATATAGTATGTGTGTGTGTGTGTATAGTATCAATGTAATCTGGGTGTACTACATTTGCCACACTGTGACCTATAGCAGAGGTTGCGTCACTTCACTGCCGTTCACAAATCCTCTCCCATGGCCTCATGGGATAGTAAAGTGTTCATCGTATGTACACTCAGAATCTCACCAGGAGTAATAGGTCATCTGGGTACTTTAGCCTACTCTTTAATGAGCACTGTGAATTTGGACGTACTTCTGACACATACTGTCTCATCCTTGCACCAGTAAAGACATCATCATCACTTTTAAGACAGACGGGAAGATGTTTAGATTAAAGATATTTGATAAAGATAAAAAATATTATGATTTGCACATTTATAATTGAAAAACATTATATTAATAATAATAAAAAGATTTGTCAGTTTTGTTTTCATGGTGACTTTAAGGAAAATCTGCTCTAGTAGTAACAATAAATATTATATTTTAATATATAAGATGATTAATACATACTTTATTTTGAAAGGATAATGACCATTTGATTCTGTTATGTCAACACATGGAAAAGTCAGCCAGCCATTTAGGCTTATTATCTTGTCTTTAGACAATTTCAAACCAATAACACTTTTAAAAACAACGACTTTAAAGCACCTTTCTACCCACAGTGGCGTCAATAATGAGCCAAATTTCCACCTACATAGTGAAGTGCGGATGTTGTGGTGTGATGATGTGTTGTAGTGAGTTTTTGTGCCATCTAGTGGTTTGGGGGTGGGGGGTGTATTGGGACATAACACTTTTACGAGAAGCTTTATAGTAATGGATTTCAAAGAGTTTAAAGAGGTCTACAAACCTAAAAAAGTGAATGTTATCATGAATTGTTACAGTTGTTGTTACATGTTTTAGTTGCTGTCTCAAGTATGTTACTTAAATGTCAGATTTTAAGTCAGCACAACTTGACATATAAGATGTTTACTTAAGCCATAAAAACCATGCGAACATTGTATCTGAACATCCCTAGGATGAATATTTGATACGGTTTGTGCCAGCAGCATGTTAAGTGTGATTGAATGAAGCCAGGCATAATGAACGTGATGTAAATTAGAGGTTGATGTCGATTTGGTCTTTCAAAAATAGTAATGCCCATTGAAGGACAGAGTCTGGGGAAACTGTGTCATGTTTGAATGGATGCGATGCTAATGCACTGCCCTTTAGGCCTGTTTTTGAAGCGCGGCCTGTCCAATCTGACTAATCTCATCACATCACTGCCATTCGCGGACAGATGCCCTCTATCAACAAAACAAGACACCCGCCTCGCACTGAGAGGATGAGAGACTGAAGGACTTAGGTGGATGAAAGCAATTTAGTTTTGCTTGCATTCCCCCCAGAAAAACACGAACGCCTTGGCAACATGCAGGAAGAAGTGATGTGCAGCATCTCCGTGGTGAATGGTGCTAATTTCCAGATTGTGAAAGATGACGTTGCCTCTGGTGCGGTTTGGATGCCGTTCAAAAGCGCGGGGCACAATCAAGTATAACTGTGATTCCTGCTTGCTGCCAACTTTTAGACCTCCAACAAGGGCTTCCAGCTCTCAAATGATGCCGCAGTGCTTCCTGTGCGTCGGACTCACCTTGGGAGCACCTGAATTTCACAGCTGCATGAGTCATACACAACAAAACAGTGATAACAAAAGAACAGAATAATAATGCTGATCGAGAAAGATAGCACATGCTCATAGAGTTAAACAATCCCCCCTGCTTATGGTATTTAATTCACTGAGCCTTTCCATTTTCATTCAAGAAAATAAAGCTGAGATTTGAGTCTGACCTCACCAAAGAAAAACAAACGTTTCAGCATTCAACAAAACAGCCTTGAATAATATTGCGCTGGTGCCCATGTTGAAGTAGAAATTCTAGATTCACAATGGAAACAGCAAATAGCAGGCTAAATATGGCCCTGTACGAAAAATGCTTGTGTCAAATGGGTTCCTGGGAGCCAGCCGACCCCCTCTGAAAAGGAAGAGTCAAATAAAATCAGCCACAGCTGTGTAGGGATTTTGCATCCTGAATATTTTATATACAGTGTAATCCAGAAAATGAACAACAAGCGCTTTATTCTTCCTCAGCTTTCCCACTCCAAAATATTTAGCCCTACATTTTGCATTTAAAGTTTCCATCCATTTTGTTTGTACAGTTTTAACATGCTAGTACACTTAATGTGATGCATATTGTGATTCTTAAAAAAATAAAAATAAATAGTGACATTGTTTATAACTGTTTGCAGCCATTTGATGTTATGCAAATGCAAGATGCATTTATTCAAATTGTTAAATGTACACCATGTAACTTTTAGCCCTCTAGTGGTTAAAAAACTAAACTTTGTGTATTTTATGGAAGAACATTGTTTTGGTTGTGCATGAAGCCACATGACTGTGCGGATGAATATGGTTATTTTACTGCTCATAAAACATTCACTACTAGGCTTAAGAGATATAACCAGATTAGATGGAAAGGATCTCAAGCTGACTAGCTGTAGACATTATTGTAGTCATTAATACACACAGTACTTCCTTTAACATAAATTCCAGCACAGCGCTGCAACGTTATTGGTAGAAAGAAATGGTATCTGCAAGGATTTCCAGGATTTAGACCATATCATAGTACTGAGACTGCTCTCATTAGAGATAAAAACGATTTGCTCTTATTATCAGAATGCATAATATACACTCACCTCAAGGATTATTAGAAGAATAATCTAATCAACCAATCACATGGCAGTTGCTTCAATGCATTTAGGCTTGTAGTCCTGGTCAAGACAATCTTCTGAACTCCAAACTGAATGTCAGAATGTGAAAGAAAGGTGATTTAAGCAATTTTTAGCGTGGCATGGTTGTTGGTGCCAGACAGGCCGGTCCGAGTATTTCATAATCTGCTCAGTTACTGGGTTTTTCATGCACAACCATTTCTAGGGTTTATGGATCCATCATGCCTTGTTACCACTGTGCAGGCTGGTGGTGGTGGTGTAATGGTGTGAGGGATGTTTTCTTGGCACACTTCAGGCCCCTTAGTGCCATTTGGGCATCGTTCTTTAAAATCCACGGCTTACCTGAGCATTGTTTCTGACCATGTCCATCCCTTCATGACCACCATGTACCCTTCCTCTGATGCTGCTTCCAGCAGGATAATGCACCATGTCTGTTACACGTGTTCCTGTCTGGGTCTTCTTTGTCACTTCCTGTCAGTCTTGCCTTTGTTCCACTTCCTGTCTCTCGGGTTATTGTTTCACTCCCTACACCTGTCTTGTAATCACTTCCTCGTTAGTCTCCCAGGTGTTGCTGTTTTCCCTTGTGTATATATCACTTGTGCATTTCCCTTGTGTTTGTCGGTTGTTGAATTGGTATGTGGATGTTTCTTGTTCCTTGCCGTGGTTCTGGTTTTGAGTTTAGTCGAGTTCAAGTTAATGCTATTCAGTTTGTTTTGTTTATATTTAAAGTGTTTTGTTTTGTTTATATTAAATGAATTTAAGTTTGAGTTCCTGCCTTGCCTGTCACCTTGCCTGTCTCCGCATCGCACACCAGCACCACACCGTAACAATGTCACAAAGCTCGAATCATTTCAAACTGGTTTCTTGAACATGAGTTCACTGTACTAAAATGTCACCGCAAATGACCACAGTCACCAGATCTCAACCCAATAGAGCATCTTTGGGATGTGGTGGAACGGGAGCTTCGCACCCTGGATGTGCATCCCACAAATCTCCATCAACTGCAAGATGCTATCCTATCAATATGAGCCAACATTTCTAAAGAATGCTTTCAGCACCTTGATGAATCAATGCCACGTAGAATTAAGGCAGTTCTGAAGGTGAAAGGGGTTCAAACACAGTTTTAGGTAGATAACTAGTAATTTCCTACAACTTAATTCTGAAAAAACAGAGATTCAAATTATTGGACCAAAATCCTCTGCACGTAATAACCTATAGACTACTGTCCAACACGTGATGGCTGCTTTGTCAAGTCTTCGTCATAAGATAGGAACCTGGGTGTACTCTTTAATGCCAATCTTTCATTTGAAACCCACAATTCTAGCATCTGTAAAACCGGATTTGTCCATCTTAAAAATATCATTAAACTATGACATATGCTCTCAATGGCAAATGTAGAAAAGTTAATTCATGCATTCGTGAGCTCAAGGCTAGATTATGTTAATGCTCTACCGGGTGGTTGTCCTACACGCTTAATAAATAAACTTCAGCTGTTACAAAATGCAGCAGCTCGAGTTCTTACTAGAACTAGGAAGTATGAGGATATTGGCCTAGTTCTGTCTACACAGCATTGGCTCCCTATTGAACATTGTATACATTTTAAACTCTTGCTAATTACTTACAAAGCACTAAATGGTTCAGCTCCCTGGTATTTGCATGAGGTCTTAACACATTATAGTCCTTCACGTCTAGTGCGATGCCAAAATTCTGTCCAGTTGATAATACCTAGAATATCTAAACCATCTGGCGGTAGATCCTTTTCCTATTTATTTTCTGTTTACAAATTTATTTCCTATTTATTAATGCGCTGGAAAGTGGTGCTGAATATTGCATGTTGACATACACTGAACATCATGATAAAATGATGATTCATTTGAGCAGGGATTCCTTTGTACAGATGTGCAAAAATCTTGCCAAGCAACGTTATTCCAAAATGATCACTAACCTAAATCTTATAATGTGCTGTTTTCTGCTATTATGTAACCTTGTGTTAAAATCCATCAGGTCTCTGAACACAGATTAAGTGATTTGAACAGTCCTTTAAAAGTCTAGTCTTTATCCACAGCCATTTAGTTTTTAAGCAAGCTTAGAAACAAAATCCAAGCCTTTTCTCTATGATAAAAGCAAGAAAAGGGTCCGTATCTGTGTACGTCACATGCGCCCTACAGTCCGACTGAGAAATTGATGACTCACTCAAAAAAAAAAAAAAAAGAACAGCTTCCAGAGGAGAAGGAAAATAAATATAGAAAATGAAAACAGCTGCACGAACCTCCCCCAGTTCATGCAAGAGTAAAGCAAACATCTATGTGATTCTCTGATATTTGTTCTTATGTAAATGATTGAGATGCAGAAACAGTTATATGCTTCTCTTATGTTCACTGGTCTGATAAATCCAGTTTATCCCATCAGTCAAAGAGAATCAGTATTCATTGAATGTCACATCACCAATCCTAATACACACATTGAAGCAGATGCTGTGGCGTACAAAATCTCCCACAGTCATAACACTCAACGTGCTTCTCACAGAGAAGTCTCTGTTGTTCTGACCTTAAAACATGTGCAGCACACATCCTTTGGGAACATATTCTATATACATGGCATCTGACCCTAAAAATACTTTTTGATGTTTTTAAATTAATGCAACAATCTGTGTCATTTCTACAGATGACTGGTTCTTTCGGTGCTGATGTGTACATTATTAAGGTACAACTAAACTCACGGGTTGTGTTTGAGGTTATTTAAAGCTGCTGTATTTTTAGTTCACTGGCTTCTTTTTTTCTTTGAGCACTTTTGCTTTGCCAGTGAAATATTTATAATGGACCCAACCTCTAAGCTAAGACCTCTCAACCTTGCACATGGAGATAAAAAAAAGCTCCACTTTCAGCCCGGAGATCAAAGTCACTGAAGTGCAAGCTCTCGTTCAGCAAAACAATGTCCACACCATTGGCATCAGAGGACCATAACTGTGTTGTTCTACATCCTGTGATGGAGAGTCGTAGGGACGGAGATATAACATTCTCAGACAGTAATAGCCATGGGGGCAGAGCTGTGATCCACAAAGTGTTGGATGGGAGGATGTTCCTCTCTCTATGTGATTGGCTTCAAATCTGACACACTTCAGCCTAAGGCGGAGGCTCTTAACAGGTTTTGCTTCAGGACCCAGTTTTACATCGGACATTGAGTGATGATTGATGACCCAACATGGTCCAAAACTGTTTAACAAGAGATGAACTATACAAAAACTTAGCTTATTATTGGATTCTGAATGTCTCTCTTTGACGGTTTGATGAAGTCTGGCTTGTCTTTTCTTTTTGTGTGGTTTTATTTATGGTACTTGAGAATGTCACAAATGTCATGCAACCTGTTCATGTTATTCTGTCTAATTTAATGAATTATACTGATGATTTTGACTGGACACATGACCTTTGAATTTAACAACAAAAGGAAGTATTTCCCCCTGTGTTTCACCCTTAAATAATTATGGTAGAAGATTACAGAAAGTACTAAAAAGCTACACTACATTTCAAAAGTTTGAAGTTTCACATTATTTTGGTTTCTGGGTTATCAAATTTTAGGTTTAAAAAAGTTTTAAATACTGATTCTCATACTGGCATCCCAAAAAGTTCTATGTTAGGCCTGTTGTTGTTTAGTATGTAAAGTATGTAAATGATTTACCAAAATTTTTAGCTAAAAACCTAAATAGATTTCATAATTATAGTGTTTTACACTTAGTAAAGTGTTTACCAACACTTTAGTTCAGGGTCCAATTCTCACTAACTAGTTGGTTATTAGCACACATATAAAGCTTATATTAGTACTTAAAGCACATATTAATGCCGTATTCTGCATGATCACATTCTACATCCCTTAATTCTAATTACTAAACTTAACAACTTCCTTTTTACTATTAATAAGCAGTAATTAAGAGTTTTTTTTAGACAAATGCCATAGTTAATACCCAATTCATTGTGAGAAATGGTCCCTGAACTAAAGTGTAAACATTTCAAAAGTTTGAAGTTTAATGATATTTTGGTGTTTTTATACATTTTATCTTCTCAGTTGAGGCCATTGTGTGGTTTAAATCTTATTTATTTATTTATAATATTGAATAATATTTAGATTCTAATATTGGCATCCCACAAAGTTCTATGTTAGGCCTGTTGTTGTTTAGTATGTAAAGTATGTAAATGATTTACCAAAATTTTTAGCTAAAAACCTAAATAGATTTCATAATTATAGTGTTTTACACTTAGTAAAGTGTTTACCAACACTTTAGTTCAGGGTCCAATTCTCACTAACTAGTTGGTTATTAGCACACATATAAAGCTTATATTAGTACTTAAAGCACATATTAATGCCGTATTCTGCATGATCACATTCTACATCCCTTAATTCTAATTACTAAACTTAACAACTTCCTTTTTACTATTAATAAGCAGTAATTAAGAGTTTTTTTTAGACAAATGCCATAGTTAATACCCAATTCATTGTGAGAAATGGTCCCTGAACTAAAGTGTAAACATTTCAAAAGTTTGAAGTTTAATGATATTTTGGTGTTTTTATACATTTTATCTTCTCAGTTGAGGCCATTGTGTGGTTTAAATCTTATTTATTTATTTATAATATTGAATAATATTTAGATTCTAATATTGGCATCCCACAAAGTTCTATGTTAGGTCTGTTGTTGTTTAGTATGTAAAGTATGTAAATGAAGTTTCTTTCTCCAAAAAATGAAATAAAAAAATAATAAATCGTACTGACCCCAAACTTTTGAACATGAATCTCTTCTAAAGAGATTGTTTGCACCAATTGTAAACACCAGTAACCATTGTCTTGTTGTTAACACTAAGTGCAAGCAGTGATAGATACTTCACGCACAAAGTGTAAAGTGAAGTAAATTGGTGTTTGGATTAAAGGTAAATTATTTGAGCAATTGTGGTTGGCGTTCGCGAAAACAATATTCACCAACAAGGATCGTGACTTGCACTATTGTGTAAATTAACACTTTCCTTGCTTATCATCTGCATTTAGAAATACTTGGCATTCACAGCACACCAGCTCATAATTACTTCAAAATTCTAATCAAGGTAAGCATCAACGACACCTGCATAACTACAGAGAGATCTTCCTGGAGGATTGCTTTCAGACAGCTTCATTCCCTTGCCGTTAAGAGGCTGAATAAAGTGATTGTTTCATAAAACACACCTGCTCGAGGTCTTTGAAGGGAGATAAAGGGATTTCCCATAATGACACCATCTGAAATAAAAAAGTGTTTCATTTCAGCCTCTGGAGCACAGGAGTCATACTCAGACATGACTCTCTTTGTGCTGTGCTTTAGCTGAAAGATGGATTTACATCGCGTAAATATATCTTCCTCCAACTAAATGTGACATTTAACCTCAACTGTGTTGTCTTGCCACATTGACATATGAACTGCTCATCGTATGCACTATTGCTTCTTCACTTATCTTAGAGACTTTTCATCATGGAATCATTCTACCTGATTCTCTCAGCCAGCCTTTTGTTTTGAGAAAACATGTTTCCCCGAAGCTTAGTGAAGAGGAAAACACAAAGTCTGAAGTTTGTTTCTCTCAGACTGGTTTTGCTGCATGCTCTACTGAGCAGAGAGATGACTGAGCCACTGGTCATGTTGGCAGGTGTGTGCAGCTCAGCACAGCAGCATCGGTTGGCTTCTTTTCCTCCCCATCAGAGCCATTGTGCTCTTTGTCAATCAACTGTGCACTCCTTTGAGCAATTACCACAGTTTATTCCACCTAGGATGCACCTCACATATTTTGTGTAAACATTGCACACAAATTATTTGTTCCTCCAAAAATGAAAATTGTTTTTGCGTCTCTATGAAAAAATGACAGGCACAGGAGATTTGTACGCAGATGCAACCTTGAGCAGGTAAAAACGTTGTGCGAGATGTACTTGTGTGAAATAAAATATACCCAGGGTCTATCAGATGTTATATCATTATGTCATTACATTCCTTCTTTTCTCTTTCTATCATTATTTATTTTGTGAAACATTGAAATCACTTGTGCACTCAGGCTTTTGTTTCACTAAAATGTATTAAAAGTGAAGTTACAATAAATATAGACAAAAATAAATCTACTAATCAATATAGATACATTGTAATTAAATATCTCTATAATGTTTTATTGTAAAAAAAAAAAAAAGAAAAAAGAAGAAGGTATTGTGCATTGTAAATTGACTGTCTTGCCTTTATTTTCTCAAAGAAATTGCTACATCTAGTGGACTAAGTTAAAACACCAACACTTGGCACTGCTGGATAACAATCAGAATATGTCGCCCTATACTTTGGCACAAGGTCAGCAGGACAAAGTCTGTTAGAAAAATGAAACATTTTTTCTCCTATTGCATTCAGGAGCATTTTGACCTGGAAGAGGTACATAAAGAGGTACATTTTTATTTAGATATTTTTACTTAGAATTTTATGAAGATTCAATTTTGAGTGTTAAGTCTATCAAAGTACACATCATTTATTTATTTATTTTTCAATTTACAAATTTTTTTTTTTGGACAAAAATTGTAAGAGATATAACCATTAAACTAAATTGTCATACCATTTGTTTTTGGGTCCATTATTACCTGAAAGTGAACTGTAGCTTAAAAATGAAATGATGTTGTTGTATGACTTTTGTAAAATGACTTTTGTAAAAATCTTGTAGCCTCTTTTTGCTACACTTACACACATTTTTTTCCTTTCCACTGGGGATGCATTTTGTTTATAAACCTGTTTGCACAAGCACACACAATAGTTCTGAATTTAAAATAAAATGACAAACAAATTAATGTCTTAATGTGTTTGTAGTGCAAAAGTTCATAGGTCAAAGCATAAAAAGGAAAAAGTCCACATTTCACTTTGCTGTCTCCTATATGAACCATTGCAGAGTGGTTAGAGATTCAAGCTGTTTATGATCCTTTTCTCATATAAAAGTAAATAAAATTAAAATATTTGGTTTTACAATATTTAAAAGTAATACTGATGTTGTTTCGTTAGAAAAAAAGAATATGTAGGCTTCATAAATTCGAGCAGTAGTGATTTATAAGTTTCAAAATTAAATCATAATGGTAATTCTCATATTATATCTTCATATAAATGTAATCTAATTATATATTCAAATAACATTTCTCATAAATATTGATAAAAAGTTTTTGCTGCAGCTCTTTCAAAACTTAGAAATTTCAAAGATTTATAATTAATAAAAAGGGGGTAAATGAAGTAAAAGCTTGGTGAAAACATGGTGACATTCAAAACTTTAAAACTTGTGAGCACTCACTCATTAATAAAAAGGTACTGATTAGATACAGTATGGTTTTAGTAAAAAATGTTATGACTTTTATAAGCGTATAGAACATGTGTATATATTGTGTAATATAAATAATGCTAAATGTCAAAAGAGCTTTTAGGGTCAGTGAGAGGCTATTATTTAGTAAATCTCAGGCTCATTTAATAATCTGAAGTGCTACATTTGTATGAATAAATAAAATAAAAACACTTTTTTAGACCTCCCTGGTCATAGGCACTAAGGATCAAAGCCTTCCACTCAATGGACTGAACAGTCTGAAAAACTTGGCATGGGGATCTTTTGAGTTTTAACCAAGATGAAGTGAAACTACCCTCTCGGGTCAAAAGTCAATTTTGTGCCACAGAAAGATCTGTTATCAAACTAATGTTGCAGCTTGTTTTAAAAACAAAGAAATAGAAATGGACTGTGAAATGACCGCTAATTGTAACGTGGGTGTACAGTAATGGGAAACACTTTGTCAGTGCCAAAGTGAAGAAAAGAAGGTGAAGCCAGTCATGTAATGTTTTCGGCTCTTTATCACTGAGCTCTCATACACCATTTCACACTGGTGGAGTTAAACTTGGAGGGTAAGGACAATTAGTAAAGGGTCTGGTTGATGTAGAGCTCGGCATTCACAATCAGTTAAGGCTCAAAGTCAAATTACAATACAAAGCCAAGGGTATTTTTAAAAGGGTAGACCATGCGGAGAAGACCTACCAAGGGACATGCTAAGACACGGTTGGTGTCTATGGAAAATAAGCAGTTGTGTTCAATCACTCCGGCTCAGGGACTGTGACTGAAGGCGGCTATTATATCGGGCTATTTTTGCTCTGTAGATACCCCTACATATATGTAATTACACCAGTGGAAGATTATAGATTAAATAAAGTCATGGAAAGTCAGCGACACGACAAAGCCAATTAATCCATCATAAATGATATGCAACATTGGCTTTTAGAAATGCATCAGGTCGACACATTCCTTGGTTGCAGCACACAGAGAGATTTAAAGAACTTAAATACTTACGCGGCTAACCCAGTGTTTTAGTACGTCATGTAATGACACCGTTTAATTAACTTTCCTGGGACCACCAGCATGAAGAGAGCTTCAGAGGTCAACCAGCAATTCCACTGATTATGAGCGTGGTCGCTTTAAAAAAGCCTCTTTTCAGCAGCTCAATTTTAAAAGCATTAGCAATCATGCAACTTCAAGCGTGAGCTGATCTCCTAAAACAGCAGAAAACCGAGCAAAACAGGTTTAAGCTTAGTAGTTTTTACTCTAAAATTTCCAATTAGGTAATGAAAAAATACACTGACTGGCTTATAGATCTTGGTGCGACACTAAATCAGCACATTCTGTAAATCAAGTGTAAAATATAGGCTACATTTGCTTCTCATAAGCACATTTGAATTTGGATTCATTATACAAAAATACTTTAAGGATATGTGGTAAAATTATTCATATATTTGACATTTTCTTTAGTGTGATCCAAAATCACATTTAGAGCAATATTTTAATGCAAAACAGTGGGTAATATAACATCCTCAAATGCCCTGGAAAGTTACAAGAACTGCATTACAGCTTGTGGCACAAGTCTACATTTCATTTGTACTGTAAAAGGTGATCAGTTGACTCAACTTAAAAAAGTGAGGAAACCCTTTAAGTAAAAATAAAAAAATGTGTAATTGAAAAAATTAAGTTATGTGAACTTGACAATTCCAAATACCGTAACTTAATTTTTTTCATTGTACATGAAGTTTTATCATTTTAAAGGAATAGGTTTCCTCACCTTTTTTTAAGGTAACTAATCAATTTTGACCAAAGTAGATTAATGTCACAAAAAAATAAAAATAGAAATGAACATGAAAAGTAATCCGGTGCATATATAAAATCTTATGACGACCCTTGTAGAAGTGTCAGACATACAAATGTCAGTCCAGCAGAGTGTTTCAACAAATAGTTAATATCGAAAGCAATAATCCTCTAGACTGGCTCCGAGTAGCCGTCTTTGGCCAGAGGACACATACTGTAGCCCACCGTTGTGGAGTATATTCCTACAGGTGCAAAGGGCAGCATATGTCTGCTGAAAGGGAAAGACTGTCCACACAACAGAGCTGCTGTCTGAGGGTGCGCACAGAGTGGAAACGGTAGAGTGATACCAGGATGCAAGACGGGTTTGCTGGTCATTTTGAGCCTCTCCAGTTCTGCCTCCTGCAGCCGCTTAGCCTTCGCTCTTCGGTTCTGGAACCAGATCTTCACTTGTGTCTCTGTCAGGCTGAGAGAGCTTGAAAATTCAGCGCGTTCTGCGATGGACAGGTATTGCTTCTGACGAAACTTCCGCTCGAGGGCCAAGAGCTGCGTAGTGGTGAAAGGGGTTCGGGGTTTACGGTTTGTCTTGTGCTTTCTGAGAGTGCATGTTGCGGGACTCTGTGGTCCTGTAAAATGAGTTTAAATAGCTCATAAACCACTCATGCAAACGACTAATTTGATTAAACACATAGCAAACTCATAAAATACATTGTGTATATAAAGTCTGAATAGTTTGTATGGAAATCAGACTTTTTCTGTCATGATCAGGTGTTTGTCACTATTGATCCCCTTTAAAATGCATACATTGCATTAAAATGCAAATGCATTTTGGGGGACACGTTGTGTGTTCCTTATGTATGTTCTTGATATTATTGAAATGATAAAACAAAGCAGTTTACAATGAAGACCTATGGTTAATCTAGCAAGAATCACTCATGAAAAAATCACTGACACCAGTTGATTACAAAAGGTAGTTCTGAGAAAGGCTCAATTATTGTTTACAAGATGCCACGTTGTTTAATATCTAATAGCAGCCTATAATGTCATTCAGACTATACAATTTAAGTTAAAAAAAATTTAATCTGGTAACTTACGTGGTGATGTTGATAACCTGGGTTTATTGATCCAGGTAGAGTCTTCTTTGACAGATTCGCAAAGTTTGGAGGAGTATATCACGGATCGATCGTCGTGATTTATTACGCATGGCATCTGAATCAGGTCCTGTGAGGTTGATCCACTCTTCCCTTTCTTCGACATGAGGGCTTCGACGCTGAACGGGAGACTCTGCGCCCGAACCGAGCGCTCCGGAGGAGATGACCGGGAACCATCATCATCTTCATCGGAGGACACTTTACCTTTATAATTAGCTGAAATCATTCCGCGAAAAATAACTATATATTCCACATGGAAACCTGAGAAAGAACCATTAACCTGTAGGCTCGCTGCTTAACTTTTACATGACTAATAATAACTTGACAAAAGTTACAAGACTATCCAAAGTTTGAACCAATCATCGTTCATTCAGAGGCTGAGTCTAAAATCCCACAGAGCCGCCCATTTAGCCTTTTTGGACATCCTGAGACACAGAATGAGTGTTTGTAGGAAGATTGCCTCATCAAGAGATCTGCTGTGAAGATCTTGAGCCGTTAAATGATACTCTTCGTGGATAAAGAGGTTATATTTAGGCCATAATGTGGTGTTTATAGTGGGGAAATATATAGGCTTAAGTTTTTCTTCAAATTAGCTACTCTTACATCAATAATTTGTTCATTTCAAGATACATAATCAAGCTTGTCACTTCATATAACCTTACTTACTGTTCATGCAGGCACGTTTTTGTTTGCTAAAAAGTTAATGCCTTTTATCTTTTTTACAATTAAAGAGAACGACGGTTTATTAAAGGCTAAATACAGCAACAGCACAACCTGATATCTGATAACATTTGTGACATATGTTTGAAGGGGGACCAAATGATTCAGGCTAGCGTGTAAATTACAGTAATTATATTGTTGTTGCTATTAACACCTTGTAATTAGGCTCCTGGAATCCGGTTCTTTTTTACCAGGATTTAACCGTAATACCGGAAAATTGCTACCCTCTCAAGGTGTATGGCGCCCACTCATATAGCTCGAGTCTGTCAGTTTAAAGGCTATGAACTCTGTTTTGTCAGGTGAAATGACTTGGAATGCAGTAAAATGAAAAATAAGTAAAAAATAATGTTGAAGGTTTGTTACAAAAAAACAACATGTGCATTTAATGTTCGGATCTTTGCAGAAATCTGTAATGTTTATCCAAGAAATCCAAACCAATGCAAAGCAAAACAAACTTAACACAAACTCATTTTTTTTGCATTGCGCTGTGGTAATTATTTGATTCCTAGAGAATGCAGAAGTACAAGTCAGTCCTGTCAAAACTAACACTTAAGTGTCTCCACCAAGTCTGGGCTCCTGCACCATTATTACAGCTCTCCAGAGGAGTCATGCTCTGTAATCGTGACAGGTTTAATTCTGTGGCAAAGGCCTTGGCTTATGGCTTCATTAAGCTTCATGAATCACTGTGTTCGCATCACTTGCGTTCTATACTTAAATGCTTTGAGAATCATTTTAGAATTTACCTTTACATATTCGCCTCTGTAAAAGCAGTGATTAAGGTGCACTCCTGGGGTTAAAAATCAGGCTAATTTGTGTTCCTTTGTGGTATCTTTGAAGTCATTTAAGAATGTTAAACTAGAGAATTAAGTGGAAGCAAAAAAAAAATACAAATCATTAAGAACAGCAGGAACAACATATTGTGCTCATTAGTGGAAAAAGAGAAAATGTCAGAAAGTTCACTCCTGCCAATACTGTCACATAATGTGCAATACAAACACTATGTACAGGGTCAACACTGGAGGGAATTTGGACAGATAATCCTTGACAAGGATTTGGCTGCTGTGGCCTGTGGCGTTGTGGACAAGTCAGCGACATTGTTATACGGCACGGGCTAAAAGGAATGATTGTTACAAAATTGCAACAGAGAGCATGAGAAGGCACACCAGGTGGATTGGGAAAAACTGTTCATTATGATTTGATTAAAGTGGAAGACCTAATTAAGTCGACACATTTTTTTTTGTAGAAAAGGAAATCAAAGCACATGCAGTCAATTAGATTTGACATAAACTGGGATTGCTGCATTTTTCAATTTGAAAGCAATGCTCACACAATTTGGTCTTCATTACTTTTGTATATATAAATATGACATGAACTAAACACCAAAGCATGACACAAGCTGAGACAAAACTGTATTTCCAAATAAACGTTAAATGCAATACGAGTTTAAATGCATTGCTAGCTTATTGTTCAACCTACTTTACAGAGAATTTACTTTTTTAATTGTTTGGCCCAGATTGCTTTTGAGGGTCAGTGAGCAAATGATAGAGAAACAGAAACCCAGCAGAATTTCAGTAACAAATCCATGTTAGAGAATGCACAGGAACATAATTACTTTGCACGTCAGTTTTATTGCTTGCTTTGGCTCGTAATTCAAGGGCAGAGAGCCGGCAGAGAGAACGACACAATTCAAACTACAGTTACATCATTTTAAGTCCTCAACACGGTTCAGCTGGATTTAGAAAATAGATTTAGAAAGTATAGAGTTAAATTCGTTCCAAGAGCTCTTAACCCAAAATTCTCGTACACCAAAACAATTTTCCCCATAAGAATGCACAAAAAATCACTCGATTCGTTCCACACGACCATAAATGCCCATTAAAAAAACATTTTTTTTTTGGTTTTACCCTATTAATTACAGTTAAATTATAATCATTAAGATCTCATATCATTGAGATCTTTGTACCTTCTTTCTATATGCTGTACTGTACGTATAGGTGAGTCTTAGGACTTTTCCACACAAAAATGCGCATGGGCGAGGGAATATTTTTCTCGCACGCTGATGCAATGCTCGTACAGCAATTTAACTTTCCATGCTCGTACACCGATTTGCTCGTATACAAAGTCACTCGTAAACCGAGGTATTACTGTACTGTCATTTCACACCCATAAAGGTTAATGGAAGTTCTGAATAATGCTTGAAATTATATACTATAAATTGTATAAATGAACTTAAAATGAATCCTGTTAGTTGTACTTAAACCATTTGATTTTGAACAAAAATTGCTTGGGAACATGATTTGAACATAATAGTTACTTAATTAATCTCCACAAATTACCATTTCTTCGTCTTCTTCTTAAAAAAAAAAAATCCTGAAAAGTCAAGAAGCAAAGAGTTAAAACTGCAACATTCAATGTGAAATTCTGTAAATATACAAAATTAAAGATTTCCCTTTTGGATCTCATAACAATATTGCTGTTCAGTGCCTTTAAACAGTTAATGTCTTCATTGAAATGTAAGCAGACCACTATGCACAATTCATGTCCCTAGAGTCGGAGTATTTGATGCAGCAGACAGCCCCACTTTTAGGGGTGAGCTGCACTACGGGAACATTCAGTTCATAAATGCAGCACAATATCAAACTTGACCCCATTTTTCTGATTATAGAAAGAAGGAGAAAAAAAGCACCAGATGAGGCTCTTCACATGGCTAGAGTGACGTTCAGCGCGATTGCACGTGGATAGCGTTTGTTCCATAGCTCTTTCCATTAGACCCCATGCAGTGAAATATGCAGTGCCAGTCAAGAAGGAAGCCACTATACTGTGACTGAACTTGGAACTGCTGTTAAGTGCGAGCTCACAATACCAATAGACACATGCACAGTGAGTCTAATATTTCTGACACAGTTGGACTGCCTGTCTGTGTCCCACTTAGCTATTTGGATCCAGGTTCTTATTATGGCCTCATCGGTGTACTGTGCTTGAAGGCTCTTCCTGACACCATTCAATTTCCTCAAGGCAATATGCAATTATACCTGTGCGCTAGAAGTTAAGATGACAAAACCATTTCTGGGAAAAGTAAGAGGTGATTTTGATAATTTCACTTGGAGTTATTTTGGTGTGGCTTCTGAGTATTAAATTTTGAGGAATTCTTTATAGACTTGTAGTGGTTTTCTCAGCTGTCAAGCAACTGCACTCTCTGGTTGCTTCTACCAAGGACTTTTTTTTACAACATGTTTTATGATTCAAGAGGTAAAGAGCCATTTATTACTCTCTGTCACATTGTGAATTAAAAGCCATAAAGCACTGGTTAATGAAATTGCCATCAGCCAGGGTCAGTGGTTCACATCTATAATATGAAACCATATTGTTTCTGCTCTGTTTTAAATTGTAGTTGTGTATCATTCACAATCAGGAATTTAGACATATTGGGATTTTACACACGGGTAGCCTCACCAAAGCATGAGGCTATACATGTCCTGCATTTCTCAGGTGGTGCTGAATCAGTGCAATATATTCACAGGTGCGCTCTGTCGCAGTAGCACCAGTCAGCTGTTATCAGTGGAATTAAGCGTGTTCGAGCTACAGCTAAAAGTGCCTGTGCTTTCACAATATCTCCTCCCATGTGCCTTAAACAAAGAGCCTACTAATTCCAGCTATTCAAGGGGTGACATTTCATTAATTATGGATGTTGTCATTAAAAGGAAATAAGCTGTGAGGCAAAGGACGTGCAAATGTAACCAGGAGCATAAGGTGTGTGTGGGAGTCTGTCTTTGTGCTGGTTTGTGTGCATCCAACCACATCAAGACAGGGAAGTAAAAAGATTTGATCTGTCTGCTGGAGCTCATTATAACATAATGTGTCATTAAACACAATATAATTAATCTGAATGCCAAAGAACTGAAAAAAAGAAGATAAATAGTTTTATGGTGATGTAGATGGGAGAGAAAAACATACAGCAAACTAAAAGGAAATACTGTATTGTATTGAAGTTCAATGAGCCGTTTGAAGCTATATCCAAAAGGAGCATAAAGCAGGAAGATGCGATACCGACTGCCCAAATAAGCATTATTCATGTGATTTATTACACAAAAATAAACTGAATATAACAGAAAAAATGAAATAGAAGTATAACTGCTTGTGTAAAACAGTTGTAAAACGCCATACGGTGTTTGTAAAAGTGTACATTGATGCAGTGTGGTCCAATATTACTATCCTGTGAGAGATAATTTGTGTTTTCCCTGTTTATCCGCACATCATTACAAAAATTACATTAAGCAACCCCTGTTTGTGGCTTGGGACTCATAACAGTGCTAAAGAGAAGGTGTGGCTCCACTTGCTTAGCATGTTTCAACACATGAACCTAAATGAGCCTGGTGGTAAAAATAATTACAGCTTAATTCAGTGTTGGAATCCATATCAAATGTTCAAGGCTTGAATGTCACGCAGCTCATTGTTCTGCACTTCTTTCTTCTTAAACCCTTGCTTAACACTTTATGGCAGTTCAATTCATATTTGACTGTCAATTTATTACCAATCCTTCATGAAATGTGTAATTTCAAGGACCAAACAGGTTGTAAGGGACATATAATCTATTGTGAAACACGTTTAGCTGCTTATTGTGAGAGATCTAAACATCTCTACGCAACTATACCTTTTCTTTCCCCAGTTCTATAATTTCTCCTAATCTACAACAAACATTTACAGTAGTTGCATTTAACCTGCATTTAATCTTAGAGATCTACCCAGTGCCATTTAGCTGATGCTCAAAGAAAACACATAATCATCACAGGCGCCCGGGAGAGGGGCCGAAACTATAAGCATCATTGTCTGTAATCAAGTCTTGGGTTTATTGCCCCATTATAAAAGACTTGACTTGACAACATGATTAATATATCTCAATTTAAATATCTCTGAGATCATGTTCTCGACAATAGCTTCTCTGATGACTTCTGCCACAAACCCACAGCCTGCATAAGTAAGATGTAATGCAATTTTATTGTGGGTAAAACATTTACTGACCATTGTTTTCACTAAATTCTAAGGCTCCAATAAGTTTTGTTGCTGTTTTTAAACTCCAGAATCTGTAAAAACATCTACTTTTTCAACAAACGACTTGACATGCAATAACAAATAATGAAAATAACATAAGGCTTAACAAGCATTCACACCACAGCAAACCATAAGTGTTTCAGTGATGAACAAAGTCATTTAAGGTTAATTAACAACCAATACATTACTGGGATGATTGAACACTTTGTTAACAAAAACACATTGGAAGGCCATTGTCTTCATGAATGTTAAAAAAGACAAAAACAACAACTAGTAATAAATATAATTCATATTGTAAAAGCGTGGAGGTGCATGGGAGCCTCCCTGCAGTTTATGAAGCTGCTCTTCAATTTGGAAATATCGCCATCTAGTGTTCATCTGTAGGTCATAGTCCTTAACTTTTTCAATTTATTAGTTCTGAGCATTTAGATTTTAAACTCTTATATATGACTTTAGACATATATTATGCAGCTATTATAATTATTAGGCAATATATCTATGAATTGCCAACAATCATATGAAAAGGTAAAATCAAAATTTCTTTGCCTTGTGAACAGCATTCTTTTCCTCTAAAATTCACTGCATGTGGAACCACCTGAAATTAAAACCAGATAAAAATCAGTTCAAGACACTCAAGAATGTTGACTTGCTCAGAAGACATTAAGGCCTAAAAACTTTCATCTTGAACTGTATATTCAGTGTATTTTAGAAACGAACAGGCTCCTTCCAAAGGCATTAAAGGAACAGTGTAAATAAATATTTAATGTTCTTCAGATAGCTCTTTCTCATACATAGTTTCAGTTTTTGTCTTACATAGCTTAGTGCAATCATCAGTCATGTAAGATGTGTCCCGATTCAGAGGCTGCATCCTTCCAAGGCCACATTAAAAGACCAATTGCGTCACAGCTAGGGCTGCAATGAACGATTATTTTGATAGTCGATTAATCTAATGATTATTATTATCAGTTATTTCACTGATTAATCAGTAGGCACTGATTGATTATTCCACTTTTTGCAATTAGTTAAAATATCGAGTTATATATAATAAATAAAAATTGAAAATGTATTATTTTAATGAATTGACCAACCTCTTTCAGGCTTTCGTTCCTCTTTAGAAGTCATCAATAGTTACAATGAATGGAACTGTGTTTTTATTGACGTTTTTCTGCGGTTGACAGTGATTATTTACAATACAGATGGGTTCATTTCAGTAAGTTGTACTGTATCTTTCAACTTACTTTTTGAAGGGCATTCATGTTTATTTTGTGCTTTAATAGTAGAAAAGAGGAAGAGATAATGAGTTCACGTGCCACTTGACCTGGTGTTACAAAGATCTGCCACATGTGTTATGTTACACTTTCTCTCAGTTCGGCTTTGTTTGCACTTTGTCTTCTTATGGATTGGATCTGGGATTACAGTATTGCGCTACAGCGTTACTGCAGGCGCTTCAAATAGGTCACATGAGATAGAAAAGACTATTCAACAACAAAAATATAAATACAGTATATATTTTTTTACTGTCAATGTTGACAAGAATGTCGACTAATAGTCATTTAAACGTTCTGTCCCAATTCGAAGGCTCATTTAGGCCTTTCAATGAAGTAAATTAATGGATCCCTCACGACCTCCTCAAATTCATACGTTCTTTGATCACATTAAAGACATTTGGATCCCCAAAGTAGACGAGAGTTTTAAAAA
Source organism: Rhodeus uyekii (assembly GCA_037043235.1). Classification (NCBI taxonomy): domain Eukaryota; kingdom Metazoa; phylum Chordata; class Actinopteri; order Cypriniformes; family Acheilognathidae; genus Rhodeus; species Rhodeus uyekii. The sequence continues at coordinate 78,882 of JAWRVZ010000091.1, read as the reverse complement.
ATGAATGTGATGACATTATTAGTATGGTTGAAGTGAAAAAGGCCATGAAACATTTATCATTACATAAATAACCCGGTTCAGAAGGATTGACGAGTAACCTCTATAGGCATTTTTGGGAGTATGTTAAACACATTATTTTTCATATGTTAAAAGAAATATCAGAATCCCACATTCTCTCAACTACTAAGAAGCAAGGGACTATCACTCATCCTCAAACCTGGGAAAAATCCTAAATTAATGGACAACTCATAACCTTGCTTAATCATGACTATAAAATTGTATCTCTTATTTAAACCAACAGATAAAAAAAAAACAGAATTTCACAATGTGCTCGATTTATTGGATTATAATTTTTTTTAACTGGAGACAAATTATTTATTTATTTATTTTTTTTTTAAGCTCAATCGAAAGCAATTTTATATTTTGTATTTATGAATTATTTGGATTAGGAGAAAAATGTATACATTTTGCAAAATTAATTTATAAGGACATTACTAAGACCGTTCATTTTCAAGAGTCACTACAAATAATAAAGGTATCAAACCTTTCAAAAGTCAAAAGGTATCAAAAGTCCCATCTCTCCCCTTCTCTTTTGTTATGATATGAGCTCTGCGCTCCCCTCCATGGCCACCAGAGGGAGCTCACACATATACTGACTCTACACTACACACTACATTTCCCAGCAACCATCACACTGGACTGATTACACACACACACCTGGACTCCATCATCACTGTTTGCCACACCACCTGTTTATCATTACTTGGACTATAAAGGACTGCTTCATTCTTACACTCATCGTGAAGTCTTGTTAGCCCTGGTTGTCAATTCTGAGCGTTATTATCCCTGCCTGGGTATCTTGTTTCTGAGTCTGCCTCTTTACCTGTGTTTTGATCCTGTTCTGCATGCCCTGACCTGTGCCTGGAATAACGTCTATGATTGATAACTGCCTGCCTTGACCATCGCCTGTTCTACGATCCTGATTCTGTCTGCCTGCCTTTGTGATCCCTGCCTGTATTACCGTCTATGCTTGACCTCTGTTTGCCCTGACCATTCTGCCTGTACGACCACTCTTATTAAAGACACAGCAATTGGATCTCTGCCTGTGAGTCCCTCTGTTACATCTTTATTGCTGCAGCGGAAATGCTTCCCATTCTTATAAAAAAATTCAGATTTTGAAAAATTGACCGTGCTTGACAAACAGCTAACCTTAAGCCAATTGGCTGATGACTCAAACATTTTTATCAAAAACATTAACCAAATTCCAAAAATTCTCTAATCTATAGAGATTTTTTCTAGGGTATCATGTTTTAATATTAAATCTTAACAAAATGTGAATTATTAACAATTATTAATTCCACTCTGCCAACTTTTTACAATATTACTGTTTAAGACACTGTTAAATACCCTGGCCTACAGATTGCAAAGGATAATACCACACTTAATAAGCTCAACATCTAGAATAATCTAGATTAAATGTAAATCTTATTTACCGGTACATTTGTGGTCTCAAAGAGATATTTTTTTATTATAGGCTGAATTTTTTTGTACAAAAACGGAATGCATTTCTAGACTCATCTAGCCAGTTTACTCAATCTCATTCCATAAGAATGCAATAAGAGCTATAAATCAAGGCAACTTTAATTTGATCTGGAAAAGAAAAACACTACATTAGAAAAGGAATTTTAGTAAAAGATAATGATGAAGGAGGGCTTAAAGCCATTGACATTGAATGCATTAATGGTACTATTAAAACAAATTGGCTAAGATCATGTTTGGAAAAATTAAATAGTTTTTGGTTTCACATCCCCCGCCAAATCTTTATGAAATTATTTAATGTGATTATGAACATAAAAAACTGTTAAGTCATCAGTGTTTCATCAAAAGGTACATGGCAAAGTAATTATTCTTACTTAATTGGAAAATTATCTAGAATCATAATTTCAGTCCTCATTATATCCCTCTGTGGAATTGTAGATATGTGATATATTTGTAAAACAATTTTTGTATTTTGCAAAAATTGGTGAGAGAAAGGAATATAGTCTGTAGTGCATATATTAGATAATACCACAGTTATTATACCTTTTGAGACTTTCTGTTGTCTTTTGGTGAATGGAGTTTCTCTCATGAACATAAATGTACTCAATACCACAATCTGGAAAGCCTTTAAGAAATTATATCCCTTTTCTTCAATAAAAATTAAATCTTTCAAAGCTTTTTTAGAGTTAAAGTTAAGATCTTAAAATTTCTTAAATGTCCAGTTGCACCAAAAGCAAATGAAGTGCACTTTAACTGGAGTAAATCCTTTCAGAGGATTTTTGAGATGTCGATTTCGTTGCTGTTGCTCTTTTTTGACCACTGTAAAGCTGCTATGAAACTATCTCTATTGTAAAAAGGTACATAAATAAAGGTGACTTTGTGTTGATCAGATAGAAATAATAAAACAGATTTTTTTTTATAAATTGAAAACTTTGTGCATGCCTTCTGGGAGGATTTCGCATTACTGGTGATTTCCTAAATTAAGATTTACATGTATTAACAAGGAAAAAGTAATATTTGGTATGTTCTTGACAGATGAAACACATGACCTGGCAATTAACACATTATTCTTGGGAAATACTTTCTACACAAGAATAGGTTCCTGAAAACACTTCTAAACTTTTATGGTTTTCACAAGGATCCGTGTCATTACTTCTCATCGTTACATCTAATGAAGAAAACAAATGCCTTAAAATTGTTCTTTAATAGAATTTCTTAAGAATCTCTGAAAACCCCTCCTTTATTTCTTTATCTATTATTAACATGAATGTATTTATATTTTTATTTGATTTATTCATTTCTTTACTACTTTAGTTTCTTTCTTTCTTTTTTCCCTTATCTTATGTTACGTGCTTGTCTGATGTCTTATTAAGACATTTCACATCATGTATTAGATCATTTTTGTTTGTTTATATTTTTCAATAAAGCTCCTAAAACGCAAAAGAGGACCCTTCACGACCTTGCCTACCCCAGGATTCATTGTGCACCGGAGATGGCAGGACTGTTTTGAACTTTTAAACACAATTATTGGGTTTCAACTTACAGTCATGGCCAAAATTGTTGGCACCCCTTAAATTTTTCCAGAAAATCAAGTACTGCTCACAGAAAAGTGTTGCATTAACACATGTTTTGCTACACATGTTTATTCCCTTTGTGTGTATTGGAACGAAAAAAGAAAAAAAAAATTAAAGGAAAAATTCTAGTTTCACACAAAACTCCAAAAATGTGCTGAACAAAATTATTGGCACCCTAAACTGAATATTTGGTTGCACACCCTTTGGAAAAAATAACTGAAATCAATCGCTTCCTATAACCATCCATAAGCTTCTTACACTCTCACCCAGAATTTTGGACCACTCTGTTGTGGCAGAGCTCTGTGTTTTGTGTGTGTGCGCGGCTTTGAGTGTTTGAGTCGCGCACGCTCTTGTTTGGGGGTTATGATGTCCAATCCCGAGAATGGTCTGTTTCAGTTTTGTGTCGGGGCTTGGACATTCATGACCCCTGTGTTCGTCCTTGTCTACAAGCGGTTGCTCGTTCTTGTGCGCTCTACGTTATGTGGGTGGGCGTGTTTTCAGGCTTTTGCTTTAACCCTGTACTCTCGTGTCTTTGTGCATTGTTGTGCTTTCATGTGTTTTTCGTGTCGCACACAGTTTGGTTGCACACTGTCTTTGTTTCATGTGAACATGTGGCGATGCGCGTTCGCATTGGCTGCGTGTTCGTGTCTTTACATTTCTTTTAAACTTAAGAACGGACATAAAAATGAGTGGGGGAGCTGGACAAAGTAAGAAGTCAAAAACTTACCACTTCCATATGGTCATTTTCAAAGTGTTTTTGCCTCATCTGCCAATCTGTCATCGCTATCCCAAAGAAGGGAAATGTAGAGTGGCATTTTCAGACTGTTCATAAAAACTACGACTGACTTCCCTCCGAAAAGCAAACTGAGAAGAAGGGAGAAGGAACTAAAATCTCAGTTGTCTGGACAGCAGACATTTTTAACTTCAAAAGCGAAGGCAGCCACCAAAGTACAGTTGTATTGTGCAATATGGGTGCATGTAATTTTGCTACACCTACATATATTGTGCATATAAAGAATTCTCAATATATTCATAAACAAATATATACGTTTTGTATTTTTATAGTAGGTAGATCTTGACTTGGTCATTTTCTAAGTAGCTCACAAGCCAAAAACATGTGGGCACCCCTGGGCTAGACCAGGGGTCAGCAACCCGCGGCTCTTTCACCCTTGTGCTGCGGCTCTTTCATCCCCTGCACGTAACTTGTAGCAGTGGTCCCGCTATCCGCGCTCGGTCCGCTATCGCTCCGCCCACGGAAGAAAGGAGTGTCGCGCCGCATGAGTGTCGCACCGCACCCCCCTGTAACTACTTGATCCGTACCGGAAACACGACTGGTACTGCGCATGTGCGAAAACGCTAATTTTATTCTAAGCATGCGCGATTCTATGACCACTTCCTCTTATTTTACGACAGCTTCGCCCCTGTCACGATTTGTACTGCGCATGTGCGCGCTTTGTAGTGAAAACATTTGGTGGTGAGGTACTATGGATTTTTATACATTTTATGATGGAATGCAAGAATTCAGTGTCAAGAGGACATGGAAACATTTTAGTCACACTGTGCTGATGAACAAGGCCAATGCCAGTCAATGCCATGTTACTCAATCAGCGAGTGAGTGAGTGAAGGAAGGAATTTATTAATGTATGAGTAAATAAAATTGAATTTTAATTTACCAGATTGAAATTGTGTGTGTGTGTGTAAATGCTTTATTTTAAAAAGCATGCATAAAGATAACATCAGTATTGTATCATAACAACATAATTTGCTTCACAATACTACTGAGATTACATAAAAGAGTAAAGGGAAAATAAAATTTAAAAAAAAACAATTGAGAGGGTATATTACTAAACATATTTCATGCATATATTTATATGAAAATACAAAATGAATATCATACTGCAGTTGTTTTGCTGGCTTTGTTGATTTTAGATTTTGAAAATCACATCTATGCACATTTTAATTTCCATTTTAAGCACTTGATCAGTAACATCTGCCGTAAATTGTTTCACACAGCTCAGACAGGAAGTAAACGCGTTTTCGGCAGTACCAATCATATTTTTTGTTTTTGTTTAAATATGGCTCTTTCAACATTAAAGGTTGCCAACCCCTGGGCTAGACTGTCCCATTTGACAACGGTTCTGACCTTTATGGCCTTCGAAGGATGCAGCCTCATTTTATAGCTTATTTTTTAGATCAACACGTATGGTCAACATGAACAGCAGTTCATTTGAAAAATCTTCAAATATTCTCCTTTTCTAAAACTAGTAAATAGAAACATAACTTTCTACTTTGACAGAAGTTTTACCCTTTACCCATTAAGGGATCCTTTTACCTGCAGACAATGGGCAAACCTCATTGGCTTCGGCTCAGCTGCCTCAAGGCGAGTAGCCGATCTCTGATCTCCTTGTTCTCCTCCAACATTTTCTTGATTGTCCTCAAAACCTCCTGTTTTGTTCGGGACTGACATAGTCATGGGAAAATAACACCACAGGTCATGATAATGAAACTAAAATTCCATAAAATTCTAAAACTATACCAAACCCACCATTTCCACTGCTGCTTGAGCATCTCTTGGTGTGAATCCAAAAGTATCAGATGAGGTCCCTATTAAACACACGCACAGCAAACACGCAACTAACTACATTAATTCTGCTGGCTGTATACAATAGTCTGACATAAAAACCTGTGACTGCATGAGAGACTGTTTCCCGCGCACCTCCGCGAGCGTCACGTTTGGCAGGCGGTGATTTCCCGCTTTCAGATGACCTCAGATTAACCGTTGGTTTCCGCGAGGTCCTCATATTCGAGTAAAACCGCAAAAGATGGTTTGTTTTCATCTTTTTTTCAAAACACGGAGTTATTTCCGGACTTTTAACGTCGAACAAAGATGAGGGAGTCCCATTTTGAGTCAACCTGTTCATATTCCTACTCAGTTTACTGCGTTTGATTTCCCCAGTACAACCTGGTTTCTGGTAAATTTGGGAAGACTGAGAGCTGAAGCTCAGCGTGTAGAGTAATTCATGGTATGTTGCCATTGTTAACAATGAAACCACAAATCACGAGCTAACTTAAGTTATTTGAAAAAGTTGTTTCACTTAACGTAAACTGAAGTTAAACGGATCAAATGGATTATAACCAGAAGAGGTCGCGCTCATCAACGGTCACTTCAGGTTTAAAAATGAAACGCTCTTAAAGGAACAGTGCATTAATTATTCTATACACTCATGTTTCAGGAGACATTTCCAATACAATGCATATTAATTCTTTACAGATGCTGTAATTTCGCTTCTTTTGTGTTATGTGCGCTATAAGTCTTTTCAAAGTATTCAGAAGCCATAGACTTTATTCAGAGCAACACCAAGACAGTACAAAAGGGAGGCTTTGAGAGATACACGTACTGTGCATCCGCTCTAAAAAGCTGTTTAAAACTCCTAGATCGATTGTAATTTTTCACAGCACAGTTAATTAATTATTAATTATTATTAAATAACAGTAGAACCCACTGAAGAGATGCATGTCACAGCCTCGCTTTCATTCCTGCTAAAAACAAAACATGGCGCTGCTAAACAATAAGGTGCTAAGGTCTAAACAATAGCTTTATGTGAGGAACAACCAAACCTGTCTTTATACATTTTAAATATTAGGCTATTATCTTTCAAATCAAATATGGCACCGAAATTGCAGGTTTGATGACGGTGTGCGTATAAATAAACGATAAAATATACTTTACATTTAGATTTCCTTTACCGTCATCACTGTCACCCTTGAGATACGCAAAATGATTCAGATGAACTGTCCCAGCAGTTATATTGTAAATTGGTTTAAACACAGCCTCCCTTAGTGAAAAGTAATACATATAGGCCCAATAGCTATGAAACATCGCAATCTACCGATCGATCGCAAAGGTAATGTGGGCAGATCGTATGGAATTAACAAAGTAGACAATGTAAAGAGTTGTATTGTGCAATATGGGTTCATATAGTTTTGCTATACCAACATATATTGTGCATATAAAGAATTCTCAATATAATAATAAATAAACAAAGAGTGTGGGCACTCTTTCTTATTGGCCTCTAAAGTGCCACATGAATGAAATGCTAAAATAAATAAGCCTTTCTTTCTGATTATCATAATCCCGAGACAATGAGGAGCCACTGGTGTAAAATCTAAACAAAAATATATTTTTTTATTTATAATAGTGTATATTTATATAAAAATTAATACCTTATGCACAAGTGGACTTTCATTTCTAATTGGTATTGACTGAAGTACCGCCAGAGGGTGCTGTGTTCCTCTGCACAGTAATCATGAGTAGGCAGCCAATAAATCAAGAGTGCCTGCATTAAACTACAAGCTCAGACCAAAACAACTGCTATACTGTAGCACTAGTTGATGATAATAATCACAGGCAATAATATGTATTGCAGCATAAGAAACTCCAAGTAGGCTAATGCAAGTATATACGATTTAGATCTTTTTTTTCATCTGCCCTCTCACCAGCTCCATTAACACACCTTCAAGTTGTAGTAAAAACAGTCATCAATCTTAGCAATTCCAGAATAACCAAGGTCTCACCCTGATGTCCTATTTGTAATCATGATACTCTTTTAGGCTGCATGCGCTGTATCAGACAAGCTAAAAATAGATTTTTTTTGACCCCATTTGCAGTCAGTGTGCCAGAAGCTTACTGGATTTCTTATTGCACTCTGTTAAAAGACGATGCCGAACACTGACTGTATGTTAGTTGAGTTAAATTCAACGCATTGAGAAAAACAGATCCAATTTCCTATCAAAGGTTTCATCAATATAGTTCATGGTTAAAACAAGACCCCCAGCATTTCCTGCAATCAAGTTTATTCATTCAACATTTCACATTACAAATACTTTAAGCATTCTGTTATAAATATTTAACTGCAAATAATCAAGACTCAACTACCAAAGCACATGTATGACTAAATGATATTTTCTTTACATAACTCCATATGGATGTAAAATATAAAAATTAAAACTTTTAAATGACATAGCAAAAAAATTGTTCCTCTTATAAAAATCTATTGATAAATACACCTTCCCATACAGTTATAAACTATGTAAATTTAAATAAGCAGTTACATAGAGAATTTGTCTGATGTTTTTTCTTATCCTTCTGTAGACATGAAGCACAATATAGTGATTATTAAAACTAGAAAATCTAATAAGTGTACTGATCAAAAACTATAATCAAAATGACAATTATTACATTCCAATTAAAAATATATCAGTAAATGGTTGAAACATTATTCACTTAATATTTACATTGTAGTCACAGTAGCATGAACTCAAGTAGGAAAATATGTGAATACATAGAAGTAAAAACACCTATAATTTCAGTGGTATTTTTTTTTACTGTATAAATCAGAGAATAATAAAGGTTATAATGGCTGAAGGAGAGTTTGTGAGGTGGTGCATGTTGAAAGTAATGGATTTGCACACAAGTGGTTATAGTAGAAGTACACTGTAAAGGTTTCTGGGAAGTATTATTGCACAGATCTCACCGTCAATGTTTTGAAAGTGTATTCAAGTAAACCCTGAATTAATATATGACTAAATCACCCTCTTGTATGCTTCTTTTTGTCAACTGGTAAACACAGTAAAGTGGGGTTATGCACAGTTTGTGCATGGGTAAGGTACACAAATCAAAATGTTTTCCACAATCTAGGAAAAAGCGTAGAAAATAATTAAATGTAACCCCAACTTCTTAATTTAGGTCATGCGTACCTAATGAATAAATTAACCTTGTTGCCTCTCAGAATTATACATAACAGTAAACATTGATATTTCAATATGGAACATTCATCATTGTGATACAAGGTGCATCCTAACATTTATCTAATTTACATCGTTAATTATTTTATTTTCTACAGCCAATAATGTGGGAGGCATCATTATTCTCATAACTGATAGAGGGTAGGTACTGGATAGGTATATATATTTCTACATGTACCACACATTAAGGAATTTGTGTCATGCTCGATTTACTTTGTCCATTAAGATAGAAAAGAACACTGTTTGCTTTTTGCAAGTATTACAATTAATTTCAACAATAGTCACCTAAATGTTTTATATATGCACACTATACATATATAGTGTGAGACAATCTAGGGATTTCAGAACGCAAATACATAAAACCCTAAACAAAATTACATTAGCTTTTTTTTTTTTATCTTTTCCTTAAGGTATGCTTGCATCATAACCAGATCTCTTAGTAACAAAAGGTACAAAATCTATATTTCAACAAGTGAAAAAAAAGAAGAAAAAAGAGAAAAAAAATTAGTTATCACAAAAGGACTTTCCATTTGTGGAAAAAAGTGACTTGAAAAACAATATTTAGAAAAGTAGTGCATAATGGTTTTACGTCCATGACAAAATAATTAGCTATAAAACACAGTACAAAAATCAGCAGACCATGTAAAAAATAATATTCGTTTTTCAAATTCTTTGAAATGTGCTCAGCTACTGCAATGCTCAGTTAGAACACCAATTAACCCATGGCAAAACCCATGCAGTAAAACACCATCAATGCAACACATGGTAATTCCTCATTAGCAAATACTACAACATCGAGTTAGCATTTAGCACAAAATCCCTGACAAATGAGCCAAAGTTACTGCCATAACCATTACAAGAATCATAAATACTTAAGTGAATAGAATTTTTTTTTTAAACATCAAACCAATTATGATTTTAAGCCAGCTATTCATTGTATAATAGACAGTAGGACATCTCCATGGCTCATCTTTGGTTTGCCTGACCAAAAACACGTGTACCAAGCCTAACAGTCACATCCTGTATGATCACTGCCTCTCTGCTGTTGTCCTTCAGCCTGCCTTAAGACTTATGCTTGGTTAACTTGAATGTAGTTTAATAGTAATCTGTACAGAATGCTTCAGGATTGGTGTCCTGAATCCTACAGTATCTTGAGCATTATTAGGATTATAACCTCTTAAGGATTTTAATAACTACTTTTTTGTGTGTGTGGTTAAAATCACAAAGATTTGCCTTACACGTGATAACCAGTCCATATAATCCATTCCAGAATAGGTTGCAGTCTCTTGTTAGTCATTCCCGTGAATTTTGTTGAAAGGAGTAACTATGATTCCACATTTGCCATGCAACCATTTAAAGAGAAGTCAGTGAGATAACAAACCTCAACATTAAAGTCATATAAATGAGGCTTGAACCCTTACATTTCCAGCCTCTGTGTATAGCCTTCAAAAGACTCAAGTGAAAATGTGACCCATTACAAACAGAAGATGACGCTCCAAGAGAATAAAGATAGAACAGTAATTCAAGTCAGGCTAAACATCTATATATATTTTTTTTAAATCTAATGCATTCAAGTCTTCATGCGCACCAATGTAGCTTTTCAACAAAAATCAGGATTACACCATTTTCTTTTAGCATACTCTTCTGCAAAAAAAAAAAAAATTAAAATTAAAAACTTAAGAATAAATACAATTTTAGACTTAAAAAAGAACTCTAAATAAAAAGGACTTAGCAAAATGAAAAGTGCATGTATACGAATAGCACAGCCTTGGCCTCTCAGATCAGTTCCAGCGGAAGGAGATGTGGCGAGGCCGGTCTCCTCCCTCCTTCACTAGAGGCTTGTGAAACTCCCGTCCGGCACGCGAGTGAATGGCTGCCCAGCAGTATTCACAGTAGTACTGAAGACAAGTGACATTAGCACAGAAGAACGGAGCAAACTTGCCCCCACAACGAGTGCCCTGACACTCATCACACAGCTGGTCATCCAGTACATATGGCTTCACTTCCACCTGGGAAAGGTAGACACTTTTAGCTTAGCACATGTAAAGGCATGCTGGACTTGACCATGAAGAACAAAAGAATTAGGACCCATAAACAATTTAAACAAGGCAAAGTGCTTGACATTATTGTAGTATACAGTAGATCCAATCTCCATTTTCTTTTAAACTGCAAGTAACGCAAATCATTCCGAAACTAAACAACTTAACCGTTTATTTGAAATGATAAATAGACATTTTAGTGACCAAACAAATTCTTTCAAAAGTGATTAGCTGAAGAATTGAGCTCAAGTTAAGGTTGAATTTCAGCTGCATGTCTTTAAATGCCAACCACTTTGCATTCTTGGTGCAAAAACTAGACAGTTCAAAAGAAAACAAAACAAAAAAAGGTTGTCGTCTTTCAGGTGAAGATCCCTGCAGTACAAGGTGCTGACATTTGATATGGAAGAGCTAAAGAACTTTGTTCAGCAAAGCAAAATAAGCTTGACTATATCAGTTTGCATATACATTGCTTAATGATCCAACCCCCACTCACCCGTTTATCGATCTCTCCATGTTGCAGTTGCACAAAGCGAGCACTGATAGCAGCAATGTAACTCTGTTGATTGGAGAAGGCCACCCGTCCAGCTCCTTTAGGATACTTCAGCTCAGGGTCAGTGTCAATGCCAGCATAACACACCCCACCATACAGTCTGTCCATAATCATCGCAAGCTCCACTGTCATTGGGTAACATCAATTCAATAAAAAAAATTATTTAAAAAGAGTAAAGACATCTGGCACATAATGCCATAATTGTACTGCAAGACACTTGTATTCAGTAGCATCAAGACAGAGTTAAAAGTAAAATGTACTAGATGATTCTTATAACACTGTAAATAACCTGCAAAAACCTTATTGTATTTACTGTGAACACTAAAAAGAAATGGGTTAAGATGTTTTAATAAAGCATGGAGTTATCTGAAAGCCAAACAAACCGGCTCGTAGAGGCCGTGGAACTCCCCCAACAAAGATTGTTTTCCTGGGGTCAAGGGGCTGAGAGCCATCCATCACAAAGTCACTGTCGTTCAAATTCCAGGGTCGGATCTGAACCTAAAGATACACAACGAACGTGGCAGAATCAGTTACTCGTTATTTGCTATGCAGAAAATACCATGGTCTTTCTACGAAATGTTCAGGTTTATATTTAACTTTAAAATGCTCTACTACTTTTTCCATGACTTGCATAAGAGCTTAAAACACACACACACACAGGAACAGTAGACAGTATTTTCATGAGTTTGCCCCCTAAATGATACAATGTAGAAGAAGAGTGACAGAAATGGAGATCTCGGAAGAATTGTTGCTAGGATAGTGAATGATTAGGCACCTCATGAACCCATATTAGAAGCTTCATTTAATTTCTTACTGGTTTGTCCTTGATTGTAGGGCTAGAGACACAGAGATAGAGCTTCCCATCCTCTTCCATACACGCGTCAATCAGTGCCTGGACTGAGCTCTCGTCTTGAAACAGGAGGAAGGCATAACCTGGAAGACAAGAGGTTCACTGACGGGTATGTATGCAAGCAGCAGCCAGCAGTCACTTTAAGTAACCTTCAGCTATAGCCTTTGCTTAGGGCCCACAGATGATATTCATCTTCAGCTTGGCTTTAAACAATGGTTTGCATTTATACTCCCACAAAGGATTACAGAATTAATCAGATAAAAAGAGAAGCTGATATCTGAATGAATCATTTCTTCATAAATGTAGAGTCCTTGCCAATGACTCTGAAACTCACCTTTCGGTGGAAAATAAGATTTGCTTTCTGCTTTATGAGGCCAGTCCACAAACAAATGTCCAAAGCGTCGGAAACTGGCGGTGATTTCATCTGAAATTGTATGCATAACACGACATGTTAGTGGTGGTTGTTAACCATTTAAAAAAAAAGAGCAACAACAAAAAAGGGATCCTACTTATCCCTTAGTACCTTCATCTATGTCTGGAGGTAGACCACCAACAAAGACCTTGCGAGAATATCGCTCAATGCGTTCACCATTCTGGTGAGGGAAATTGTGTGGTGAGCCCAGGCCACTCAGACTTTGATCTGACCTCTCATCCTCTCCGTAACTCCTCTCATCCTCCATGGGAAACAACGATGAGTGCCCTGTCACACATTAGCCCCAAAACCCATTTATTGGAACTGATGATGGAATCACCCAACAAACCTTCACATGTACAGAAAAGAGAGTAGATTTTGTACAGAAGCAATTAAGAGGGTTCCTCCACAGTTTGGAAAAATATATGTTTCCAGACTATTTCCATGATTCAGTTTTCTGAAGTAGAAAATGAAGAAACTATAAAAGTATATTTAATATACAAGAGTGAAATTTAGTTATTGTGAAACACGACTGAGGGAATTAAGAGGTGCACAATTTCATTGAGAAAAACTGACTCAACCATATGCAAATCTCTTTTAAATGAATGTGCATGAGCCAGTTCATTTAATCATTTGATCATAATCAAGCAATTGATCATTTAATCCAGATTGTACTTTGCTGTTTGGTGATCATTCAACACCAAATCATGAATACGGTATCAAACCAATGTGTCAGAGCACTGTTAAAAGAATGTGAAACGGTGTGATCAAATTGCAAAGGTTGTAATAATTATATAAACATTAGTCACGCTGCACGTTTCAGAGTAAAGCCAAAGCGCACCACTTTAATAACAGAAAATGCTAATTTGAAAGTGCCGTGTTTGAATAACTTCGAATTAGCATTTTTGAACGCAACATACGATAACCATCTATCCAAATTCGTAATGTCAACAAAGAGAAGCATTAAGGTGGCTGCCAAAAAGCAAAACTCAATGGTTTAACATTTGAAAGCAAAGGTGATGCCATAAGTGTTACTATCTGTTGATCTGTAAAATAAAATAAAGATAATACCAATTATTTTGATTGTTAATAATAATAAATACTAATAACAATTCAATTAATAAGTGTATAATATATTGTTATTAAGAATGTTATATTTAATTCACAGTACAATAGTATAACTTACTGCAGTAGTAACATTTATGAATTTAATATTTATAATAACGTTGCATGAACCCTTTATGTTAAATATTGTTGAGATTTGGATATTTGAGTATGGAAAAATAAGGAAGTTAAAAATGGAAAGTGTAGGAACCCTGAATTAACATCCATCTTCATTTGAATACAATGAGACCAAAGTTTCTAAACACAACAGAGTACAGAAACCTTGCCTAGCAACCAACACAATTTAAACACAAAGGCATGCTGTAACTCGAAAAGAAATGACATGAACCAACGGACAAAGTATAAATACACTTCCAAGACCTTTACCTCGTCGTCTCCCGTAATTCCTTGCTGCATGTGAAATAAGACAGAATAAACTTAAGCAAAGACTTAGAAATTGCAATCAGATGCTATTGGTCTAGTAAAAATTTATGATATTGGTATTAAATGCACAAAAACACAGTTAGTAGACATAAGTCCAAAGGTATTGGAAAGCATATGGTAACGTATATCACTGAGAACAAGCAAACATTGTAAGATACTTTGGTTTTCCACATTTGTGTCATTTTAATACTATATTATTAAATGTTACACCTTGATTTGCTAAAAGAAACCTTGATTTAAAAAAATAAAAATACAACAATGTGATAACAACCAAGCCAGTTCTGTGCAAAAGCTACATGTCAAACTTTCCAGTGTTTGTCTAAGATTAGCCTTCAAATTCTGAAGGGAACTTGGGTGATATATTGGGAGAGTGTTTCCATGTCCATTCTTTCAACCTATTCTGCGGCTGTGCTTTCTGAAACACTCATCCTATGGCAACAATAAATCATAAATCCCTAACAGACTCCAAAACTAAACTTAGAACTGGGTTGTGCATGTGGGTTACTTGAACACAGGAAAACGTTAGTATGGGGGACATTTTATATTTGTTATATCTTTTATGACAAGAATGGAAATGACATTAACACCATATTTTTTACCTTTGTTGGGGAATAACATTTTTGGAGATTTGGGGAAAAGCAAGCATTATAATAACGCAGATAGAATACAAAATTGTTTTTATATATTGTAGAGCTGATGCAACATACATACAGAGACCACAAACATGGCTGCATACACTAAAACTACTGAGTGTTTGAGATGAGATTACAACATAATGGTCAGTGAATCAAGATCTTAAGATAACTATCAAAAGGGGCAAAAAACATGCACAATGCTACAAATACAAGCATCAAAGTCAAGTAAACAAAGGCTATATTTGGTTACTTTGGGGGAAGAAAAAAAAAATCTATAAAATACATTTGAATTAATAGCCACTCATTTAAATATGCATTTCCATGAATAACATGGAGAGAAAACTCAAGTATAAACTACACAATTGATTTTCTTTGCCCAGCCCAAAAATTCAAAACGACTAATCAAATTTAAAAGATTTAGTGATTTTCACTCACAAAAGAAATATTCTTTCAGACTCATGTGAGGCAGGATCTGTAACGAAGGCAGTGAGTAATGTACCTTTCAAGGAATCCTGCTCGGCTCTCATGATGTCGATCAGAGAGTTCTCTAGAGAGTGCATGCTGAAACCATCAAAGGACCGACTGCGCTCCTGCAAAAATGACATGGGAGACATGATTAGACCCTGTCATTCGGTCTCAATAGTCATAAATTGATTTTTGTATCAATTAGTAATGCAGACATTTCTAATGTCAACGGTTTCTGAAACTCATCCTGCTGGCACATTCACATAATTTTGTTTTGAACTAGAATGTCAGTAGCAGTAAGATTTTTTATTATTATTTTTTATTTTTATTAAACCTTTATTTAACCAGGAGGTCCCATTGAGATTCAGAATCTCTTTTACAAGAGAGACCTGGCCAAGGTAGCAGCCAAATCACAACAAATGCATACATAAACACCAAAATTACAATTTTCACAATAAAAGAAAATACAAATATTAAAAAATATTAAAAATATTATGATGTATTAATGTATTTCAATATTATGAAATAGATGATGCATGTGACGCCACCCATGCAAACGTGCCCACATTAACATACAGAGACTGGTACAGTTAGGTATTTGATGTGTACACTAGTAGTGTCATTAGATAAATCAATACATCAAGTCAAGAATTCCTAAGGCTATAGATCTCAAATAAAAGTGATCGTCTATACAAGTCTATTTGCTTACAAAGAAACCCATGTTTCGCAATTCAAAAAAAAATAAAAATTACATTCCGTCTGTAGTCACCTGATTTAGCTGGGATTGACCACAAACACTTATTTTGATGAAATGCTCTATTACCCTTGGGTGTTTTAGCACAACAATCCGGTGCTTACCAACAGAAAAAAAGCCTTACAAACAATACAAGGTTTGTTCTTGGTATTAGGCTTCATGGTGAACCAAGAGGACACACTGAGCATGTGAATCAGTGAGTGTTTTCACAATTACCACTGTGATTAAAACAACATACATTTCAGACTCCCTGTTATCAGGTAAACCATACAGTTACCACAAAGAATTACCAGAATGGGGAAATTATGTTCTACAAGTAGTAAAATTCAAATAAGGCGTTTTGTTAATCAAATCATCTGTTGGTCTTCCACTGTTACTAAATCTACAATAATTATGAAAAGAACAAGAGTTTGGCAGCATACCTGATATTTATGAATACTAACATCTTAATTTTGCTAACATAAGTGGTAAAATGAGTACCAGACTTTCCAGTTCCCTTCTTGTTGCCTGTGCCGTCCCCTGATTTTGACTCACTCATCCATGTCTTTTTATATCATTGACAATAACAGCTTGCAGAAGTGAAGCGACATTACTCACCTAAGCTTTGATCTACCGCATTTATCTAACAAACAGGGCACGAGTGCTCCGTCACCAGCAGATTAAATTCGGCCAAAGGAAGTAAACAGAAATAAAACTAAAAAATAAAAGCGCAACAGATTTGTTTTCATGTCATCTCAATACACACATCTTTGCGACCATATTACCCCGAAACAAAATCATCAATAGTTAACAATTAAGACAATTAAGTTTGAGTTACCTGAAACGGAAAGATGCTATCATTGCGATTTATGGTATCCTCCATCCAGGGTTTAGCGTTGAAGCTGGAATTGTTCCGGGGATACTTTTGCGTTGGTGTCTGGTTATTTGGGAAAGACTTCTTTAAAGGTGAAATCGAGTTGAGGGGATTGACCCCTCCATTCAGCCCTCTTCTATACTCCCGTCCCTGAGAGCTCCCCCATCCTCCATACCCTCCACCTGGACTCCATGAAGTTGAAGACGGGGTGGAAGAGGGGCTTTGATAGCTTCCCCAAGGTGATGGAGGCTTGCTCAAGTTGTTCCCCAAATGGGGCAACTGGTTGAAAGCAGCACTGCGGTGGGAAAAGGGTGGCGGATGTGGGCTGGGTGAGGACCTGCGGTGCTGATTATGAGGGTGCTGGAAGTGGGGATGATGAGATGGATGGTGCTGAGATAGAGGCCCTATCTGATGGGAGAAATTCCCTCCGAATCCTGTATTGGTGTGATGAGAGAAACTTTGAAATAGCAGCGGAGGAGCAGCATTGTTAGTAGTAGCAGCCTGATTGAAAAAGCCAACCTCTTCAATCAAGGTGGAGGGGTTAGGGGGTATAGCAGGGGACCAGCTGCTGAAGCCAGTGAGGGACGATGAAGACGAGCTACTGGACTGTGCTAAAGTACCAATTCCAGACGTCTCCTGATAGTCAAAGCCTGATAACACTGGAGATTCAAGCCGCAGCGCCTCTTTTCCATTAGCATTCTCCATGGTCCCTTTCTCCAGCTGATTCTCCTCTGGCATGGTGTTCTCCAGATCTGATATGATTCCTGGTGCTTCTTGGTGACCTGGCGTTGAGATCGTCTGCTTGTCTTGTCCTTCCTGACTCTCCAGTTGCGGCTGCGAAGCCTTGGACGTCTCAGACTCCAAAATATCATCTTGCATGTTAGAGTGGGTCGTCACAGCTGGGAAAAGCCAAGCAGACCCAACACTTCCACCATTGGTAGTGTTGTTGTTGCTGATGAAAGCTGGAGGGCTTGGAGGAGCGGTCTGGTGGTGGACCGTATGCTGCAGGTGTGGATGAATTCTTACTGGAAAAACTGATTTGTTTGCAGCGTTGTTTTTAACCAGAAAGCCGTAATCCCCCATTTATGTAGCTTAATCGAGTAAATCTTCACTTGTGTGTAATTCCCTCAGTTTCTCTTAATAATACCCTTGTGTGTGAGAGAGAAATGAGAAATATTTAGAATACTAAACAGCTAATGAATCATATTTCATCACATCAACACATCCGTATATGAATTTTTTTTTATTATTATTTCCCCTTTAACGACCTTTGTCGTCATTCACAGTCAGTCAAACACACAGTATTGTTCTGTCATGGATTCGTGCACTTTTTCTTTTTTCAACCTTAATCAAATCAAGAGGAAAAGACGCTACAACGAGAAGCGCCATGGGGTGTTGCATCGTTGATTTAATCGACATTTCTTTCAAGCAAAACGGGGTCGTCTTTACACACATCACGACAAGTCATCATGACACAGGCCACCTTATCTAATAATTCAGCACGCCCGCTGATGGAGGATTTTAACGCACGGGTCTAAAGCATTGTTATCGCAAACGTTTCAAGAAAATGCAGTTGACCTACCGGCGTTCTTCCTTATTTCAGCAATGACCTCCTCTCTCTCTTTCTCTCTCAACCATTTAAATACAGGAAAATGTTGATGACGTTTCAGTCTATGTGCGGTAGGGGTAGTGTCCCCCTCGGTCCAAATTTTACCTTATAAATTCTACAATTTTCATTGACGCGTCGATTAAATCCCACGGTTGTGATGCCAAACGCTACTCGACGAATGTCTGGTACATTTGCTTCACAAGCAACGCTGAATTACTTCGGATCCCGCAATGCAAACGACAGCGTTCGTGTTCTGGTTTCTTAATGACACCGTGCATCGCAGTCGGCGTTAGAATAAAGACAGCGGCTCATATCCATCACGTGTCTTCGTCGGACAGCGGTTTATTCTCGACACACTTCGGTTGTTTTTACTAAAGGTTTAAACAGAATTTACACTGACGATGACACAGGTTTTCTTACGTTTCCAAGTTGCAAGGACGAGCTGCAGATGACCATGGTTTGTGAGTGTTGCAACCAAGCGACCAATCCAGTTGAACTTCCGTCTTTAACCCCGCCCTTCTATAGTAGAATCTCCGCCCAGATTTGAGGAAACGCGGCCTCTGATTGGCCTAGAGAATCTCGAACCACACCTCTTTCTCAACCAGTTACCTTCTATCACCAATAGACGGGTGACTGTACCTGCCCAGAATGTAAATATCTTATAGAACCGGCTTTGAAATGTTTAAATATTTGCTGTCTAGACTGCGTCTTAGATCGACATTGAGCAAATTTCTCCAAACTATAAAATATATAACTATAAATAATATATAATTAATTTACTGGGTGCCTATAGCTTCTTTGTAATTATCATGCTTGTTGGCCCATTGGTATGGTCTGACTCTGAACAGAAAAAAGATATGTTTAGCCTAGATGAACTTTAGCATTTTCATGGTCTGGAAAACCAATGCTTCAGGCATGCTTGACAGGAATTAATAATATTTTCTCTCAGGTTTGAAGGAGAAATATTGGATGATGGTTGCTAGATTCTTGCCTTGTTTTTGTTCACATTCATTCGGTCTGCACACTGCTTTCACTGATGTGCAGACACAGTTTATATCTTTTTAATGATGGGTTTAGAGGCTAAGGGATGCCTTCAGTAGGCCAGTTCTAGTGCTCACTGCAGCCTGCAATCCCATTAAAGTAAGCTGCTACTATTTTCAGCCTGTAATCGAGTTTTAGCGCTTGACTATTCATGCCTGGCCCATGCAGCACTGAATTTAAAAAAGAAGAAAAGTGTGACAGTCTTTGCATGAATATGTCTCGAGTAATACATTTTACACAGTACACAGACTAATGATTTATGATTATGTCTACTGAAATGGGAATAGATCAAAAGCAACCTTTTAAGCTTTGTCTAAATTGTATGTGCAGGCTTTAGCATATGTAGCTCATGTTAAATTAAAAAAGAAACGCATTCCATATGCTTCTGTAGAGTCTCTATAAATTATTACTTGAACAATTTATCATAAAGTGTGTTTAATTAAGTTAGAATAAATTAACTTAACATTCACGAGAATTGCATTCTCTAATAAATAGCACATGCAGATATTTTGAATTGAATACATTCTCCACAAATCAAGCAATTACATCGCAACAAGTCTGAGAATATAATAATTCCTCTTGCATGCAAGACTTTTATAGCATTAAAAAAGCAGCCATGCACAGCCACAAATGAATCAGCCGTGTTTAAAATGCATCCATCATTGACATCACTCACTTTCTGTTTCCCAGAAAACAGGCAGAGCTGGGACATGAATAACCATTTGTGGTCTTTGCTTTCATCAGTCCGTCTGTGGGTCTGTCACAAGATACTGTGCACAAGGTCATCTTGCAGAAGGACAAGTACAGTGAGGGGGCTGCTCAGAGGATTAAAAAGGCAGCCATCTTCACTTGTAGCTCACAATGTTGTCTTGTCTGACACATCTGCGTTAATGTAGTTGCTTGCTACTTTGCCCCAGGTGAAGCAATCACTTTTGCATTTTATTTCACATGCTGTTCAATGATTCAATGAAGAGGATGTGTCCTTAATTTCAGCTTTTCCAAAAATTATAAAGGTTTGCAACTTGAGGTGGCATAAGATACATTTTCTTCAGCTGGTATTGTAATTTTGCATGTCTCAACGCTTGCTGGCACGGATGTTTCTGAAATAAAGCAATTAATATCTCTCCATGGCAACAGTATGACTGACGCTGCTCTTGTTTTGAAATGTGGGCTGCAGAGAATAGCACGCCGTATGCAGTAGCCCTCAAAGTTAAAGATGCGAAGGGCATGATTTCACGAATCAAGAATGTTTAATAAATTCCTTAAAACGCAGGCTTTGAAAAGCAAAAGTAAGCTGTGCTAGGTAGAAGTAAGTAAGTTGCATCATTAGGGTTGTTTGACCCATATAATTCAGAAGGCTGTCTGCATTCATAAGCTTTGCAACCAAATTCCAATGTTCCCATCTGACCCTCAGCAGATCTTTGCCACATTTTCGGCACATGAGGGGTAAACAGTGATCCATGTTAGAAGAGGGATTGAGCTACACTTACTGCAGTGTCATAAACCATGTACAAACACTGCAACAGCTGGGAAATGACCCCTCCCTCTTGTTCCTCCAATATTACACTAACAAAACGCACACGTATACGCACACACTCTTCCCTCACCCTCCTTTTCTGTCTTTCCTGATGTGTGGCTTAAAGCTAAGCCGATGTCAGTGTATGTGCAGGGACAGCTGGGAAGATGACCATGCAATTCAGCAGCATGCAGCCAGTGTGGCAGGGAGGCTCTGCCCCCCTCCCCTCTCTCTCTCTCTCCTAGTTTGACCTTCCTCAGTTTCTCACATCGATTCCCCTGCAGTCCTTTTTCAGGTTCTCGGTTTCAATAAAAATCCTCAAGCTCTTGGCCTCAGGTCTCTGTCTCTCTCCCTCTCTCCTGTGCTGTTTTAAACTGTTCTTTATCTGTGTTAAAGGGGAAAAGCTTCAGTGTTGGTGTGCATTGACTGCTAGCGCTATGTGGCACATGCCCAGGCCATGTGACTAAGGGCTTTGGCCATGTGAGAACTTCTGCTTTGGCCTGGCAGCAGAGAGGAGAGTCACAGCGCAAGAGGATAAACAATAACACACATAGACATGCACATATACACCAATCGCAATCCAACAAGACACACTGCAGGAGTACAATGACAGTTTTGTTCTCGCACTGAATAGGCTATCCACTTCACGAGTCATGCACTGAGCAACAAAGCTCTGTGCACGACAAAATCCTTAAATTTATATACTTTATAGGAATCCAGCGTATATTTTATTTACTGGAATGCATCGGACACGATAGATGTTATAAACACAAATGACAATTGTACTGTTTGTTATCTTTCAGTTTAAGAATCATTGAAAAAATGTCTTTCCAAAAAATCTAGAGGACAATAAGCTGTGACTGAAGACCTTTGATTAAATAAAGTGTGGCATCTCCTCTGATTAAAGTTTATAGATCCCTTGAATACTAAAGCATCAGATTCTCTGTTACTCAAATGATCAAGAGCAAATCAGATAATTCAATCAGAAAGTAATAGAGAACAGCATTGATGGGTCTTGTGGCCATAAAAAAAATCAATTTGAAACTTGGATGGGTCAGTCAATAACTCTGAAGGGAGGTCAGCGTAGTATTTATTGACCACTGATTCACTCCCCGTGCCTAGAGCATGTAACCTTTGTTAAAATAACATAATGTATCTCACTGTGTTGTCAATTTGTTTCCCATTGGTTAGTTCATTATAAAACAAAAATTCCTTAGAAACATAAATACTTGATTAATTAATTGTTTATTTACACACTATAGAAATAAATAGCTGCAGTGGCAAAGGCTAATTATATCAGTCAACCTGGAATGCTTCACTGTCCCCGTGGATGTGCTGTTGAATCTGAGCACTCATTTCATTTAGATCTAATCAATGTAGACAGGCCATTTTTCTATTCTTTACACCTGAGTGTTTCTCAGACTCAGGCTTGAGCTAACACAGCAGTATTGTACATCTAAGTCTGCTTTAACTCAGACCAAAGTATTAAACCCTTTAGAGAGCATATGTTGAGTCTAAACTGAAAAAGCGATAATCCATCCGTCTTTGTGAATCTTTTAAGGAAGTGAAAAGGAAAGTGAGAGATATGTTGTACTGTTTCAGCCTGCCTTCGAAAGTGCTGATATTGTCTAATTTTTTTCAAGTGGAACGCAACGATTTCTCAGAGCCACACACCTAAGCCCGAGGCTCCCAAACTGGCTTGTGTTCCTATGTTTTTTCAGTCTTGCTATGACTAGAGTGTGCTTGTAGCTTCATTTTACTTTTGGTAGGAAGTAGTGAGAGAGAGAGAGAGAGAGAGAGAGAGAGAAACTGGGTTTGAATATATGCACACTCAGCAAATTTTGGAATGAGAGGTAACATGCAAATTATACTGATATGAAAAGTCCTCTAAAAATCATTAAAAAAAATTATGTGCAAACTATGGAAACATATATATTTGAAACATTCTTAATATAAGATTAAACAGGAAATATGGCAGCATTTTCTGAATTTAGGATTGCCATCATCAATCATTATAAAAGCCATTGTAGAATTTCTTTACATTATAATGTTTGTTTATTATTTCTCAGCTATTGGTGGAAAACCAACACCCAGAAACATGCACGTGGTGTTCTTGGCCACCGACGACATGCAGACTAAAGGAGCATAAGCCAGACAGCGTGTGCTGTATTATCAGGGTTGAGTGCGTGAACAGAACAGAAATAGCTCAACGGAAGCACTGCTCTCTTCTTTAGTCTGCAGATTACACCTGCAGGAGCTCTCGAGCTGTGTGAAAACTGATTACACACACTCACACTCACACACACTAATGGACTGCACAACACGCAGAATAATGGCACATGCATGGCCATATAGATTTATGACCACAAACAAGAACAACTGCAAATCAAGATCCTATAAACCTGGACTTCTGATCCTATAAATCCCCAGAAACAGCTCCTATTTTGCATGCGTGTGTATGTATAATCTACTGTGTTCAAGTGCTTGGCTTGGTCAAAGGTCTTGAATTGATCTTGTCAAGAACTGGTTTTGACCTGCCATGGACTGGGCTGGGATTTTTAACAGTGAAGGGGTGGAGATTATACATGCACAAAATTAAAACAAATAGTAAGTAAACATACAAACACATATTTCTGAACTTTTGACCCGTAGATCTGAGAACAATGGGATTTCAGCTGCTGTCAGCTTTATCTCTAAACCACCTTCATTATTCATCAGGCCTTCGTGATCACTTATTCATGGCCCACGTAGATCCTGGGAGCTTTAGTTTCTCTCTGAAAGGCCTTTGATTTATAATGTGTGTCCTTACCTCTGTGTGTTTTACTTGGCAGAAACTGTTTTGACCAGTAGATGATAATGTCAAACCTTCTTTTATAAACAATATTCTCAGAACAACAATAAAATATATAAATATAGCAAACAAACAATTAAGAGTAGGCATACATTATATAAAAATGTTGAGTGGTGTGAGAACATATTTTAATATATTGAGAATAATTAAAGTCCCCATGTAGTCAATAATTTTATCCGTTAAAACTCATCTTTGATCACCAAAACAACATATAATTTTTTTTTTAAGTATATCATGAATATGCAAATTAGCCCCGCCCTGCTCACTCACACCAGCTCAGAGATCCACTTGGTCAAGTTTACTGTAGTAGACACAAAAAAATGGTATTGTGCTTTACAGCCTCACTAGTCTTGGTCTCTTGTTGATAACGTAATGTGTCGTAGTGTGTGGATGTCTCCTGTGTTCATTAAAGTTTTCCTAGTTGAATCTCTATATCTCCTCGTCTCTCCGCATCGCACACTAGCACCGTCTTGTTACAGTAGTGTGTAACGAAATACACACTGGCGTTTTCAAACCGCATTTTCTTTTTTTCGATCTGCATTTTAAGTTGAAAATACTCAGCAACGGTGTTGACATACATGTGCAAATGTTTCGTCTTGAAGTATATTATAGACACCACATAGACACAAACAAAATTAAAAAGCAGCATCAATCACAACACAATTAATTTGTTAGAAAAAAATATTACCAATTTTTGGGCATAACATGATAGCATAGCATGATTATTTATACATTGAAACAGAACACTGGAAGAAAAACTTTCAATTGTATCAATTCAATTTTAATTTTAAGTAATTCTTCTTCTATTTTAGACTTTCAAGTAACTTTGCAACTACATGTCAACTAACTCTCATTAGAGTATTAGTAGACTGTTTGCTTAATACATGCCTACTTTTTATTGTGATGATCCATTCTACTTGCTAATTCTACTGACTAAATGTGACTATGCAACTACATCAACTTATTTTATTCAGCCAAACCTTAACACCTAACCACAGCCTAACAGTCAACTGCAGTCTACTAATGTGTAGAGTGGATTATCAAAATAAAGTGTAACCACATTTTTTACAGTGCAAGACAGAGGGGAAAGATCCAAACAGATCCTTGTCTATGGTAAGATGAAATTGTTTCCTTGGAAACCGTGGCATGTTTATTATCGATAACCTGGCTGGCTACCATTGAGCTTAGTCACACACACTTGTAGAATAATGCACAATATTGTGTTTAATATGACATAGAAGTTTAATTTGTACGATAAACAAAGAGATATTTTGAGAAAACCAGGGCAAGTATAAAGCTGCTAGCTCTTACAGGGAACATCTGTATCCCCTGTGTATATTTATACAGACATACACAAGGGAGGGGTGTGCTTTGGAAAGCACGTTCTATTTCACAACTTCTGAAAGCACAGTTAACAGTTTAAGATGAACCAGTTATTTAGGTAGAAAACACTCAGTAACAAATAATAATACAGTTAATACCTACACTCTGTCTAAAACACATCAACTAGAATTTAGGTAAAAGAGAGAGACGATTTACCTGAATTAATCATTTTCAGACATCCACCCCGCCATTAATAAATCACAACAACATTTCGTTTTAAAATGTATACTATCACACAACCTGTTTCAGAACTGTGAATATGTCATGCTTGATGGGACTATAGCTGCCATAGCAACAGTGTCCCATCGTATCCAGAATGGCAACTGGAGACAAAGACTGACAAGCAGCCGAGCAGCACAGAAGCCCTCACTGCAGTCCTGTTCACCCCACATAGTGCTGAGAAATACACTCATACAAGTAGCTACTAATGTCAAACTTTACATCGGCATTGAACAGAGCACAAACTGTGATATACATGGGAAAATTAGCTATACATTTGTTTATAATATGAATACATCTATATGTGTGTATGTGTGTGTGTGTATACCACAATGTCTCTTGATGAGGTTCATCAGTTTTCGTTCAAGATCTTGTATTGACAACGCAAGAGTCCAGCACCCTTCCTAAAGACTTTCAATGATTTTAAGGTTTGGTGCCAATTCATGTAGGGAAAAATGATTATTCATGCTCCTTCCCAAACATTCTTTCACAACTTGAGCCTGATGAATCTTGAATTCATGAATTGTCATCCTGGAATATGGCCATTATGTGTCTTCCTACATGGTTGTTTAAGAAAGAAAAGCTACACACTCCATCAGTTAGGGTTAGAAGAACTGTTGACAAATATGTAACATGCTAGAAACATAATAATCACTGCAATAATGATCCAATAATTGACTCTTCAGAATTTGCCTATTTAAATCCAGCAACTTTTTTTGGGGCAGTGTATATTAATGTTTCATATTTATTAATATTATATATGATGTAATATATAAATATTAAATGATAGCAGTATTTTCTGCATAAAAGTAATATTGTAAAATTACTGATGGCATGTATGTGGGCACCGATGCAAAATTAATGTTCTTTGTCATTTTCCTTCATTATATTTTTTCGTGTCAATGATGATCAGGCTACGATATGAAACAGTGAGTCATCTTTAAATCTCTGTTGAAACAAAAAGACTATTTGACTCTGAATCATGAGTAATGATGTTCAATATTGCATTTCTAATATATGCAGCCTCTTTTCATTGTCTCTCTCTTACACACTCTCGTTTAGAGATGATCTCTGAGGCCATGTTAACCTTCTCTCTTAACTGTAAAGAGAGAGAAAGAGAGAGAGAGAGTTTTTGCAGGTTGTGGGCAATGGTGAAAACAAAGTGTGTTGAAGTTCAATTGCCCCTGTTGGCAATTTTTGTGTGAAGAATATCAGCAGGAAAGCACATAATCAATAGACAGTCATGCAGCGCCCTGTAGGCTGCCGGCTAATATCATTAAAACTTCAAAGACTTTACAGCAGATTCACTCGACTGATTCAGCAGCACAAAACACAATCCTGCCTGAGATTGTGTAAGAGATAGCTGGTACAAAAGACTGTATAACACAATTTTGTAAAAAATTTCAGTATAAACAAACAGTGAACTGTAATTTCATAATAAATGTGATGCTCAAAATGCTAAGATTGCTGAGATTACTCTACTTAATTTCCAGTAGCATACTACAATTTCTGCCATATATGCCTTATAAAGAGACACAAATAGTTAGAGTAGCATGGTAGTGTGCCATTTCAAATTCAGCCCAAGAATGGTCAAGCTATATAAAATAAGACAGCATCCTCTAGTGGTACACAAGGTTATTACATGATGGTACATTTGTTTCCCTCAAGATTTTAAGGTCAGAGTAGAATTTTGGAATAGAATTTTAAAAATAACAATAAACAAAGAAGTAACGAAGAACATGAAAAATACTACATGAAATTGATGGTCTTTTGATTAAACGTTTAGTCATTTTCTGTTTCAAACATTCCGCTTTCCTGTAGCTCAAACAGTTTAGCGGCAAGGTCATGGGTTCGATTCCCAAGGAAAGCAAGAATTGATTAGAATGTCAATGTGTTTCTTGAATGCAATGCAAGTTGCTTTGCATAAAAGCATCTGCCAAAAATGCATACATAAAATAAATAAAAAACATTGCAGGGGCAACTAGGTCAAAAAATGGAAACAGCTGGCATTTAAAAACATTAAAAAAAATACTATATACCTCTGAAATAGTGCAATAAACATTTTACTCTAAGGGTTTTGAATTTGTTGACTTGTGGCAAAGAATATGCAAAGTGACTGCTCAAATAAAAATCCTGACTGCTCGCATTATGATTTTAAATTACACCAGTGGACTGTATGTTTTCTTTATAAATCGGTATTTTCAAATAATGTACGTTTATAAGATACCATGTAAAATATGTGGAAAATAATGTCAGATTAAGTTTTACTTTAAAGTAAATAATTTATCTTAGTCCTTTTCATGCTTTAAAGGTGTACATTATGTCGGTGTTGACTAACATACTAAAGCACATGTAAGATACTTGATAATAATTTTCACTGTAGTGTGTTATTTTATATTACAGTTTAAGTTAATATATTTTAAATGCACTAAATTGCAAATTCAGCATTCCAAACGTGTAATTAAAAGTATAATTAAATACATGACGGAAAAAATATTTAGAAAGAAATTACATTAATTACCCTAAATGTTTTTCAGTTCAGTCGGCAGTGCACTCTAACCACATTACAAAAAAACAATAGAAATAATTGTGAAATTACATTTAAAGATACAGTACTTTGTTTAGTCAAAAAACACTTCAGATAATTGCAAGTTCAGCTAATTGCATTTCATTTAAATTTGAACTATAATACATTTTCATTTCATTGTCGTTGAGTTCACACTTAAGTATATTCTATTAAAGTATATTATTTCTGTAATTAGTACTAAAAATATGCTAAATTGTACTTCTTTTTCACAAGAACGTGCAACCAGAAACAAGTATAATTTAGTCTTGTTTGTTTATCTCAGTAGTGACACTAAAACCACACGTAATCGTTTAAGTGTGTGTTCTGTTAAGTCAGTATGAAGACAGTTGGAAAAATGAACTGGCACGGTTCATGGCACAGCATAAGTTTTATGAATTGCCAGTAAACCACTCTTGTGCAGACTGACTGATTCTGCTTGTGTCTGTTTACATGTGTGTGGTTTTGTGAAATTGTCTGCACAAGCTGGAGCAATTGTGTGTGAATGTAGAGGATCGTGTTGCCGTTTACGTCATATCCAATAGATGTGGGTTTACACAATACAATAATGACCTCATCATCTTCTGTTTGCAGTTCCCAGTGCCACACAGACCATGCAGGAGCCGTACAATGGCAAAGTCCACCTATCCAACAGTAATTGCCCCCGTCATAATGCACTGCTGTAGACCTAGTCCAGACTGAAGGCAGGCCATTTAACATGCTTTACTTGTTTCCATGCAATTTGAGTTAACCAAGAAATGAGGTAACGGCATTGCTAATGGGGGTAATTGATGTGCATTGTAATTAGGCTTGTCTAGAAGGTCTGATTACCACATCTGACTATAGATTATTCATAAGGAGACAAAAGAAGGCTTGGAGAGAGCACTGGACTTTGAGCACGTCTCTGTTTTGGGTCCCTAACTGCCCTGCAGTGCCACACAGGGCATTGTTAACCACAACCCACTCTGTGTGTGTGGACGTCAAGTCCTTGGCACTTTTATTTGAGTTCCTGTCCAAAGTTCTTGTGCTGTGGGTGACGCCAGCCTTGCCTCGGTCACACGGGTGTTCATGAGTTGCTCATTTACGCTCTTCGTGAAAAATCATAATGGCCTGTGTGCATGACATCAAGACTTGACTTCGTCGGGTTATGTAGCCTGCATGGTAAATTCATTATAAACTCATTGTTGAGAACTTTAACATAACAAAGCGAAAATGTAAAAAATAAGTGTTAATTTATCAAGGAATATTCAGATGAATTGCATTGTTTTGGTGCATCTCCTTCTTTCATTTATCACAAAATGTGTTTTGTTTTCAGTGAATGAATGAATGAATGAATGAATTTTCTTATTACCATCAGATAAAAAAATATGCCAAATATATATAACATGCCAAATATTTATTAAGCACAAATCTAGCATCCACTTCAATTAATGAATTAATTAATTGAGACAGGATGGTTTCAAACTTATTTTCAGATAGATAGATGGTTAGGGGTGGTTACTGGTGGTTTTAGTATCATTTCATTTTTTGATAATGCCATATTTCAATATAAATTTTTAAGCCCATAAATACTTATTTAAAACTTGTTAACTTCATTCCATTATTTATGCAATTATAAATGCTCATGCTACTGCTCTGAGCTGCATTAAGCAGTCTGTGTAAATATACCTGTATAGTAAATGTTATTTCAGATAGGGTTAGGCAGTTAAAAAAAATGTATACAAAAAAATATGTAATCACTTGACAGCACTAATTACAATAGCTTATTAAAATAAAATCATAATCATTATTTTGTTTTCTTTATATCTTGCAGCTTTTGTGAATGAATGAATGTATGGTGTCACAAATGGAGAACCGACAACATGATACAAGAATCCAAAGATTTATTTAACAGGTTGAAGCAAACTCTCTAATTGATGATTCTGAGGCACAGGAAAGGAGGATGAGGAAGGCAGAAGAGGAGGATGATGGCTGGTATGCTTGGTGAGGAAAGGAGTCGGTTAAGTCCATGCACTTGGTAGTGAATGAAGACACTAGACAGTGAGAAGCTGTGAGTATTTATCAGTCCTTAATGAGTGTGACCAGGTACAAGTGATTAGAATTTGGGTGAGAGTAAATGAGTGGGTGGAGTTGCAGGGTCTGGCTCTGATGGAGTGGTTGAATCCGTAACGGTAACCCCCTATGGGCAGATCCTAAAAACGATAAGAGACTTTGTTGATTTGTCATTGTATGGTGAGTGGTCAAATGTAGTGGGGACTCAACTTACAACAGGGTAGGTGGAGTAAAATTGGTTGAGAGCAAGACCTTCTGTCCCTCTGTTGGTATGAGGATCAGGTCATGCCAGGGCAGCCAGGCTTTTATGCCTCCACACTGCTGGTGCAGGTGGATACGCACCCTCTCGCTCTCCTGGAACCAGTGATTGGCAACTGGAACCTCCGATGGCTCTTCTGACCAGGGAAACGGGGGGTTGAAAACTGAGCACGGACTAGAAAGGTGTTATGTCAGAGGTAGCTTGACAGAAGTATTTTTGAGTGTACATGGGCCACTGGATGTAACGGCTACAGTTGTGCTGATAGTGGTGGTAGTATGATATTCAATATTCCAATCACCTGGATATTCCATTCAGCTTTCCCATTAGACTGAGGATGTTACCTCAGTGCTGTGTCCATGGTTGATGGAAGTCCCTTCAGGGGACTCAATCGAATCTGTCAAATACCACAAGGATACAGACAAAGGACTCTGAGGCTTGTAAGTCTGTGATGAAATAAGATTCTCTGCTGACAGGGTCTCTGCTGACATTACAGGGCTGCATTGTGGTCATGTCTAGGTGAAGGTCCTTCATCTGTGTAACACGTGTTCCGGTCTGTGTCATCGTCTCACTCCCTACACCTGTGTTGTAATTAATGTCATTTAGGTTCACCAGCTGTTTATCATCATGTTTCTCTTTATATACTCCCTCCTGTCCTTTTGTAGGTTGTCGGTTATTGTATGTGCATGTATGTTCCTGTTTGCTGTCATGTGTGGATGTTACCTGTCTCCAGAATAAATCCTTGTTTACCTGAACTCTGCCTGC
Source organism: Rhodeus uyekii (assembly GCA_037043235.1). Taxonomy (NCBI): domain Eukaryota; kingdom Metazoa; phylum Chordata; class Actinopteri; order Cypriniformes; family Acheilognathidae; genus Rhodeus; species Rhodeus uyekii. Next base: position 47,603 of record JAWRVZ010000091.1, on the reverse strand, counting down.
GTCCAGTTCCCGCATCGCACACCAGCACCCCGAATCGTGACAGAATAACCGACCGGGTTAGTTACCCTAACAACTTCCCAATGATGGACAACAGCGTCTCTCCAGCCTTGGCCCAAAAAGCGGTGCTTTTGTTCTTCTCTGCGACAGCCGTGCGAGCCTGGAGGCTGCACAAGCCTGCCGCTTCAGAGAAGCCCGCGACCAAGCCTGTCGCTTCCGAGAAGTCCGCGACCAAGCCTGTCGCTTCCGAGAAGTCCGCGACATGCCATCATTCAGCGCCGATCACCCCAGCCTTGGCACAAAGAGTGGTGATTTTGTTTATCACCACGGCAGCGGTGCGAGCGTGGAAACTGCATAGGGCTGCCGCGCCGGATCCCGCGACCCGCCAGCCAGCTTCGGATCCCGCGACCCGCCAGCCAGCTTCGGATCCCGCGACCCGCCAGCCAGCTTCGGATGCCGCGACCCGCCAGCCAGCTTCGGATGCCGCGACCCGCCAGCCAGAACCAGAGCCCGATCCAGAGATCCGCCTGCCAGAACCAGAGCCCGATCCAGAGATCCGCCTGCCAGAATCAGAGCCCGATCCAGAGATCCGCCTGCCCGAACCAGAGCCCGATCCAGAGATCCGCCTGCCAGAACCAGAGCCCGATCCAGAGATCCGCCTGCCAGAACCAGAGCCCGATCCAGAGATCCGCCTGCCAGAGCCCGATCCAGAGATCCACCTGCCAGAACCAGAGCCCGAGCTGCCTGAACTGTGGCCCGACCCGCCAGAGCTGCCTGAACTGTGGCCCGACCCGCCAGAGCTGCCTGAACTGTGGCCCGACCCGCCAGAGCCGCCTGAACTGTGGCCAGAGCCGCCTGAACTGTGGCCCGACCCGCCAGAGCCGCCTGAACTGTGGCCCGACCCGCCAGAGCCGTCTGAACTGTGGCCCGACCCGCCAGAGCCGCCTGAACTGTGGCCCGACCCGCCAGAGCCGCCTGAACTGTGGTCCGACCCGCCGCTGGACTTCCGGGACACCCCAAAGCCGCCGCCGGCCTTCGCCGACGTCCCAGAGCTCGTTACCGGTCCGGAGGCCGCCGTCCCAGAGACTCTCGCCCTGTCGGCGCCCCCCGTGCGCCTCGCCCTGCCGGCGCTCCCAGTGACTCTCGCCCTGCCGGCGCTCCCAGTGACTCTCGCCTTGCCGGCGCTCCCAGTGACTCTCGCCCTGCCGGCGCCCCCAGTGACTCTAGCCTTGCCCGAGCCTGCCTGGCTCACCCCGCCGGCGCCGCCTGACCCGCCGGCCTTGCCCGAGCCTGCCTGGCTCACCCCACCGGCGCCGCCTGACCCGCCGGCCTTGCCCGAGCCTGCCCGGCTCGCCCCGCCGGCGCCACCTGACCCGCCGGCCTTGCCCGAGCCTGCCTGGCTCACCCCGCCTTTTCCTCCTCCTGGACTCTGTTTTTGTTTTTTGATAGGAGTGTTTATTTTTTCTTGTGGCTTTGAGGACTGTTTATTTGTTGATCATCTTGTTTCCTTCATTTTGCCATGGTTCAGTTCTGTCCCCCTCCTGGTCCCCCGCCCACCCTCCGCAATTGTCACCTGGTCGGCGCGAGGACGCGCCTACCGGAAGGGGGGCGTTATGTAACACGTTTTCCGGTCTGTGTCATCGTCTCACTCCCTACACCTGTGTTGTAATTAATGTCATTTAGGTTCACCACCTGTTTATCATAATGTTTCTCTTTATATACTCCCTCCTGTCCTTTTGTAGGTTGTCGGTTATTGTATGTGCATGTATGTTCCTGTTTGCTGTCATGTGTGGATGTTACCTGTCTCCAGAATAAATCCTTGTTTACCTGAACTCTGCCTGCGTCCAGTTCCTGCATCGCACACCAGCACCCCGAATCGTGACAATCTGATCTGGACATAGTCCGGTTCCAGTTGACTACAATAAACAGAGAGACTATATCAATGTAGATGCCATTCTTCTTTTGATGTAATGAGTACATAAAGTGTTAGTGTTCCCAGTTCCAGCTGACCAGGCTAATACCTCCTCGTTCCAGTAAGAACTCTAGCTGCTGCGTTTTACCAACTTGAGTTTGTTTATAAAGCATGCAGGGCAACCACCCAGTAGAGCATTACAATAATCTAGCCTTGAGCTCACGAATGCATAATGTCACAGTCATGTTGTGTCTCGTCACTTCCTATTTCCTCCCGTGTGATCCTTTGTGTTTCAGTCTCGTTTGCCACTCCCATTGTTAGTAGTGGTGTGTCTCGTTATTCCTAGGTGTACTTATACCCTCATGTTCTCCCTTGTCTTCGTTGATTGTTAACGTTCCCATGTCGATGTGTATGTCTCTTCCCGAGTTTCTGTTTGTTTATGCACAAGTGTGCCGTTTTCTGTTTGTATTTAAAGTGTTTTCGTATTTGTTTCATTAAAGGAGTTTTACGTTGATACCTTGTTCCCTCGCCTTCGTCATTTCCACTCACCGCACCCATTACACATAAACTAACTTTTTGGCATTTGTCATTGAGAGCATGTCATGAGCACACCCAGGTTCCTAAATGACAACGAACACTTAACAGAACAGTCACCAAGCATTAGACAATATTCTAGGTTATTGTGTACAGAGGTTTTTGGTCCTATAATTTGAATCTACTTTTTCAGAATTAAGTAAGTAAGTAGTCATCCATTTTTTTCAATCAGTCATGCATTCCATTAATTTGGAATGCATGAATTGATGAATTGATAGAGTCAGTGTGTAAAGAAATATAGAGCTGAGTATCATCAGCGTGAAAATTAAAACTAATGCCATGCTTCCTAATGATATCCACCAAGGGTAGGGTGTACTATCAACGGTCATAGTATTGAGCCTTGAGGTACTCAATACTTAACTTGGGATTGATTGGATTGCATGAATGAAACCGGAAGACATCCACATACTACGACACATTACGTTATCAACAAGAGACAAAGACTAGGGAGAACATGAGTGGTTCAAATAGACAGGATAACAGGAATCACCTGAACAACAAACAAGGGGAAGTGGCTGCCGCAACAGTGGACGGGAACACAGAAGGAACACACAGGAGGAACGTGACGAGACACGACATAAAAAAACGACGCAAAAAAAAGTTACTCTGATAAGCTGAGAAAACAGTTTTCTTCCAACAACCCTGCTGCTGTCTGGTCAGGCCTTAAGAATATCACCAATTACAAGCCACCATCCCACCGACCTGCTGAGAATCAACATCTGGTCGGATGAGCTAAACACTTTTTACTGCAGGTTTGAGAAACCCAATCTCACACCTCAAAACCACTCTGATCTACACTTCACACGTCCTCCAACACCTCCTGCACCCCCTCTCCCCCCCTCCGCCATCCAACCTGCACCTCCTGCACCCCCTCTCCCCCCCTCCGCCATCCAACCAGTGCTTAAGGTCTGTGTGGAGCAGGTAACCAAAATCTTCAAAAGACAGAAGATAAGGAAAGCTTCAGGCCCAGACGGCATCTCATCTGCTTGTTTGAAAGCCTGCGCTGACCAACTGGCGCCAGTCTTCACGCGGATCTTCAATAGATCATTGGTGCAGTGTGAAGTTCCCCGTTGCTTCAAACGCTCCACCATCATTCCTGTCCCAAAAACCCCCCAAATCACTGGACTGAATGACTACAGACCTCACATCTGTGGTCATGAAGTCATTTGAAAGACTGGTTCTGGCCCACCTGAAGGACATCACTGGACCCTTGCTGGATCCTCTTCAATTTGCCTACAGAGCAAACAGGTCTGTGGATGATGCAGTCAACATGGGACTGCATTATATCCTGCAACATCTCGAAAGACCTGGGACTTATGCAAGGATCTTATTTGTGGACTTCAGTTCAGCCTTCAACACCATCATGCCTGATCTTCTTAAAGCTAAACTGACCCAGCTCTCCTTGCCATCCTCAATCTGTCAGTGGATCACCAGCTTCCTGACAGACCGACAACAGCGAGTGAGACTGGGGAAACTCACATCCAGGTCTCTCACTACCAGCATTGGCGCCCCCCAGGGGTGTGTTCTCTCCCCACTACTCTTCTCCCTGTACACCAATGACTGCACTTCTAAAGACCCTTCTGTGAAGCTCCTGAAATTTGCAGACGACACCACCGCCATCGGCCTCATCCGAAACGGTGACGAGTCTGCTTACAGACTGGAGGTTGAACAACTGGCTGTCTGGTGCAGTTATAACAACCTTGAGCTCAACATGCTCAAAACGGTGGAGATGATAGTGGACTTCAGGAGGAACAGTCATTCAGGTTCCTGGGCACCACCATCTCTCAGGACCTGAAGTGGAACAATCACATTGACTCCATTGTAAAAAAGGCCCAGCAGAGACTGTACTTCCTTTGTCAGCTGAGGAAGCTTAACCTCCCACAGGAGCTGCTGATACAGTTCTACTCGGCCGTCATTGAGTCTGTTTTGTGCACCTCTATCACTGTCTGGTTCGGTTCAGCTACCAAATCTGACATCGGGAGACTACATTGCACAACCCGGACTGCAGAGAGGATTATTGGTGCTTCCCTGCCAGCCCTCCAGGACCTGTACTCTTCCAGAGTGAAAAAGAGAGCAGGTAAAATCATCACAGACTCTACTCACCCTGGAAACACCCTGTTTGAACTGTTACCGTCAGGACGGCGACTACGATCACTGGCCACTAGAACATCTAGGCACAGGAACAGTTTTTTTCCACAGGCCATTTCCCTCTTGAACAGTCTTTTTAATAAGAGATAAAATGCTGGGCAGAGCACAGGGAAAGAAAAACAATGCAGATGGATGTTATGGCTGACAATCTATCCCCTCTCCCACTCCATACAAAAAATCCCAGCATGTGACCACATGTACTGTGTATGTTATGTATTGTTATTGTTATTTGCCATGTAAACTCATGTTGTGTTGTATATGTGCTCTGGAAGCTTCAATACCAATACAAATTCCTTGTGTGTGCAAGCACACTTGGCAATAAAGCTCTTTCTGATTCTGATTCTGATTCTGATTCTGACATGACTGTGACAGTTATCTTCTGACTTAGAGGAACTAGCCTTTCTTTTTTGATGTAGTATTCGTCGTGAAGGCAAGTAGGATATTTCCCCTTATATTTTTTGCAGGAAAGATGATGACAATAGTGGCTTGAACGATGGCCAGTCTTCCTCAGTCGTTTAATATCTGTAAATCTAGTCAAAAAACATTTTATACCACAAATTGTTGACCATTCCTTTGATCTAATTTATTCTAAGCATCTTTAGAAAATGGTGTGAAAAAGGGAAAACAAAAAAAGGTGGTGGCAGTATAGTTAGGGTTAGGGTTAGGGTTAGGGATGTGGACTGTTTTTACTACTGAAGGACCTGGAAGACTTGCTGTAATGAATGGAACCACGAATACTGCTGTCTACTGAACAATCCTGAGGGAGAATGTCCGACCATCTGTTTGTGACCTCAAGCTGAAGCAATCTTGGGTTCTGCAGCAGGACAATAATCCGAAACACACCAGCAACTTCACCTCTGAATGGCTGAAGAAAAGTCCTGACCTCAATCATATTGAGATGCTGTGGCATGACCTTAAAAAGGCAGTTCATGCTCGAAAACCCTCCAATGTGGCTGAACAACAACAATTACAACAATTCTGCAAAGACGAGTGGGCCAGAATTCCTCTACAGTACTGTAAAAGACTCAATTGCAATTGTTGCTGCTTAGGTTAGGTCACAAACAGTTATTAAATTTAGGGTATAATAACTTTTCACATAGGACCATATAGGTTTGGATTTTGTTTTCCCTTAATAATAACCTTTATATAAAAACTGCATTTTGTGTTTACTTGTGTTATCTTTGACTAATATTTAAATTAGTTTGATGATCTGAAACATTTATGTGTGACAAACATGCAAAAATTTAATAAATCAGGAAGGGGGGAAAGCCCTTTTTTGCCCCACAGTAACTTCGTCATCGCTCCTGTAGAAGGTACCATCCAAGCTTTTACATGGTAATCCACCCACATGCCTTTTTAGATAATCCTGTCAATCAATGACATAAATTATAGTAAGCCTTCCACTCAATGTACTGAATGGGTTCACTATTCCATACAAAGGACTCTGGAGCTGGCAGTCTGTTCAAGTTTATGCTGTTTTGCAGGGCTTGCACAAGATAAGGCAGTTAATTCTGAGATGGAGATGTTCCTGTAGCTGGTTGCCTGAAAGCTTGGAGGCAAACAATGTTCTTCTCTGATAATACAGTTTGTTGAAGGATTATCAACTTCTTGCGCTGCAATTATAGGCCTCAAACCAAATGTGCCACTTTTAAATCCTTTTCCGCCTGTAACTGCTCTAGTTCATGCATTTAGCATCTAGGTCTGAATTTCTGCATTCTTCACAAAGCTTGCACACATACACTAAGGGCGTTTCCTCTGAGGAGGTAAGGGAGTCAGAGTCTCCTAAAAAAATATATTACAAAGAATTAAACGCAAATATTAAAAAATATATTACATTAAAAAGTGTAAAAGTCAGAATGAATGGGGAAATGGATATGGATATCACATTAGAGGATAAGTTTGATATGATCGGTTTTGATTGGTTCATGCAAACCTTTCCACCTTTTGTTTCTGCGTGCATTCTCATTGACCTGAATGAAGACAATGATAGCGTTAAGACTAATTAAGAAGTAAGCAAACAACTCTGCCATTTCACCACTTTATCACATCAAAATCAAATTTGAAGTGGGGTGAAAATATGATGACTGTTGGGGGTTTTACTGAGAAATCAGCTAGGCTTAGGGGAATTAAATGTACATCTTTGTGTCACTGTCTGTGACCAGTGTGTGTCACAAATTACTAGGCAGAGGACTCATGTGTAGGTAAAAGAAGGGTTTATTAGAATAACAAAAGAAACATAACACATAAAGAAAAGCACCCACGAGAGGGGAAAACTAAGAACTGAAACACGATACACTATAAGGACAACCACAAACCAATCAGATGAACCAATAGACACAGGACCAGGACCAGGACCAGGACCAGGACCAGGACCAGGACCAGGACCAGGACCAGGACCAGGACCAGGACCAGGACCAGGACCAGGACCAGGACCAGGACCAGGACCAGGACCAGGACCAGGACCAGGACCAGGACCAGGACCAGGACCAGGACCAGGACAACAACATCACAGAGGACAGCAAACACACCAGGATTAAATAGGTAACACATGAGGAAGGTAACGAGTAGAAACATCTGGAATCAATGATGGGAACCGAGGGAACAAGATGGGCGGGGTTTACAATCACAAGACACAAAGGGGCAGTGTCAGAGCTCTGTCAACCAACACACTAGAAACCCAAACTGAGGTGACAGAACACTGACAGTGTGTACAAGCTTGATGACTTCTGAAAATAAGTTCAGTATTAAAAAGAAAAGCTGAACATCAGTTCATAAATAATAGGCTATATAGTCTTTAAATTGTTACTGCTTCGATTTATTTATTTTGGAATAAATGTAAAAATGCTCAAAAACACAAATTTGATGGAATTTATACTTGGTTTTAATAAATAGAACATTAAATGGTGTAAAAAAAAACTAAATACAGTTGTATTTGGTCTCTCTTTTTTATATAGTGTTTAACCAGGAAAATGAAATGTAATGGACATAAATTTACATTTGATTCAGTTTATAAGAAAAAGTAATGACTTTACCTGCTCATTTGAAAAACTTCACAACACACCACTGACTTACAAATAATGAAAATTTATCTCGCTTTATATAATCATGTTGGTGTGTAAAGAAGACCATTTCAAAATAAAAGTCTTCCAAAAGAGCCCAATACAAATAGCTCAATACAGAGTTAGCGGTAATTAACAGATTAGCAGTCGTTAACACATATGACTGCCTTAAGTTTTGAGTTTGAGTTTACTTTAAATACACTGATTAAAAATTAAAGTAACACTTAAATCACACTTTGGATCTCAATGAATGAAATATTAAATTTATGCATTCTATAATTTGAGAATAAAATTATGTGACAGTCAATAGGAACCAAAATCATCAACACACTGAGGGGTGGATTTAAAATTATACCAAAAATCAGTCACAGTTACAGGCTGATCCAACTCTCATGAAGTTCATCACAGCAACTTATATTGTAAGTCAGTAGTGTGTATGGCCCCCATGTCCTGTATGCACTCACTACAACATCTGGACATGAATGTCCAAGGATATTTGCGACCCTCCAAGGATATTTGTTCCCATACCATTACTGACCCACTGCCAAACCAGTCATGCTGGATGATGTTGTACACAGCATAACATTCACGTGTTCAGTGTGAACCTGCTCTCATCCACGAAGAGAATGGGGAGAAAATGGCGGACTTTCCAAATCTGGTAAATGCCAATTGAGCTGCACAGATTGTTTCTGACAGTTTGGTCATGGAAGTGCTCCTCCTGTTCCTTCTCATTCAAAGGAGTAGATATTGGTCCTGATGCTGGGTTGTTGCCCTTCTTCGTCCGTCCAGCTCTCTTTGTGTTTTACTTCATAGTAAAACACAAGTATCTCCTCCATACTCTGGATACTGTGCAGGGAGACACATTGAACCTTCTTGCGATAGCACATATGGATGTAACATCCTCAAAGAACTGGATTGTCTGTGTAACCTGATTGGGTTGCAGGAACTGCCTCATACTACAGACTACAAGGACCCTAACAAAACACAAAACTATCAGGTACAGTTTATTAGAAAAAGCTTTGTCTTGTAAAGTTACCATAGTTCTTGCATAGAATCCAGAATTTACCAGTAAGATCATGACATAGGCAAAAAAACAAGGTCTTGTAATTACCATTGTGTACAGTTGATGAATCAAGTATCTTGTGCTGGTTAAACGGGTGCAGATTTCATCTCTTGACTGTTGGTCTTTGTTTCCAATGTGCTCCACTAAATAACAGTGCTTAACAAATGGGGCAGGGTGGTGTTTTGGCGGACGGCCCATCAGGAAAAGTTCAGGTGCTCTCAATGGCCAACCAATCTCCTCCACAGCCAAAGCGGTCTTCAGAAATGCTGTGGGGGTACTCTTCTTTGCAATGTTGGTGTTCAGTCCCATCTGCCCTGCTGTGATGGTCATCTGCCCCACCAAGGTTATCTTCAGTTCAGTCTGTTCTGCTGTGGTGGTCGTTAACTCTATCTTGGGTTCTTCTGTTCCATCTGCTCCACCGTGGTGGTGGTCGTCTGCTCCGCTGTGGTGGTCTCCTGCTCCGCTACTGTGGTCTTTTGCACATACAGCTCCACCTCGTGGTCTTCAACTTTCCCTGCTCCACCTTGGAGGTTTTCTTCTCTGCTAGCTCAACCCTGGTCACTACCAATTCTGTGCCTTGGTTCCCTGAATTGTCAGCTCTGCCCTGGTTTCCTACAGTGCCGGCTTTGCATTGGCCTCTCAGCCCACTTCCCCCACACAGGCCTGGCCCTCCATCCATCCCGTATTTAAACACCCTATCACTGCGTATTCATTGTTTTGTCTTAAAGTTTTGTGCAGGTTTTTTTTTACTATTATTCCTTATGCTTATTAAATGTGATTCCAGTATTCATTTGCATCAAGCATCTTGAATTTGGGACAGAGATGGCAATTTCTGTAATATATCTTTATATATATGAATCATGTAAAGATGACTTTCAGATTAGGATGTTGGTCCAACTAACCAGGAGAGGTAATTAGTTCCTGCCGATAACTGTATTTACAGTATGAGCATACTAGCATCCGCCCGCTAATGTGAACGTTCACCAAAATAAGTAATAATAAAAGAAATAATGAAAATAAGATGGATAAGATGATAAGATAAGACAGATTATCTTTCTAATGAGTTCAAGAGGCACCCATGTGTTTGGTTGGTTTGGAAACAAAATCTGTAATGAAATATTTTAGTTACGTCACTTCTCACAATGAAATGTATGGAAGATACACCTGTGATGCCAGAGTTTCTCTCATCTCTGATATAAAAGGTAAATCAAATCAGCTAAATCCTTTGGAGGCAATTGTGCAAAAGTCTTTTTGATTTTGGAAATGTCACTGAATGGTAAATGCATGTGTTTGTGGAGTGCTCAAGAATGGAAATGTATGCACTGAATTGTTGTATTCTTATGTTCAGTTTTAGCAGTCTGCAGCATGCTTTCAGAAAACATCTGAAATCAACATCTAAGATAAGTGAACACTATTTTACACCAAATCTTTGTGCATATTGTGTGGTTTGGTTTTAAATGAGCAATTATAACAGTTTAAGCTAAGCATTATGTTTAACAGTCTTGTGATTTACTAAGTAAATCTAAATCTAAATTTAATAGTATAATAGTAAATATAAGCTGAAGTGTTTACACAGTTGTGTTCATATAGACGCAAATGGTCTACAGCATGCAATTGCTGTGAGGATACGTTGTCTAAGCTACGGATGTGAGAAAAGTGTAAAGTGAAATTAGCATTCACACTTTCAACAGGGTTATAATGTTCAACTGCATAACTCTAATGATGCGTTCATTTATTTTCAAGGGCAATGTTTTCATTAGCTATGCTAATGTGTGTAGTTGATTTATAATGTTATATTATTTTTTATTAATATGTGGATTTTGGTAATAACAACTGGAATTTTTTGAATAAGAACCTTTTAAATATTCTTTGAGGGTGGGTTGAAAATGTTATAAATCAGTTTGTTGCAAATTAACAGGCTATGCAATTACACGTTTTATAGTTGCTGACAACTTTAAAAACACATTGAACTAATTGTACTTTGAAAATTGTGTGAGTCTTGAGTCCAGTAATCTGGCCCCTTCTTATAAAGGAGGAAAAAATGCTGTCATTATCAAAGTTGCCCATTCCTGATTTGGAATATCAAGTCAAGACAGACAGACAGACAGACAGACAGACAGACAGATAGATAGATAGATAGATAGATAGATAGATAGATAGATAGATAGATAGATAGATAGATAGATAGATAGATAGATAGATAGATAGATAGATAGATAGATAGATAGATAGATAGATAGATAGATAGATATGTGCAATTGTAATATATGCTAATATTGCAATTTTATTGAAAGATAGAGCTTGTGTGAACTGAACACATGTTAAATATGGAAAGAGTAGTAACAAAGTTTTCGAAGGAGTAACAATAAGTGAAGTAACTCTAGTATTTTGACAGAAACCATGGTCATCATTGTAAAATTCCAATTCTATGGCAGACAAGAAATTTAGACATACTGTACTGAGAGAACAGAAGGTTGTGTTGTGTGGTGACTTATTGTGCTAAAAACAACCAGTATTAAGCATGCTAAATTGACTTGGCTTATAATAAACGTTGAGGCTGACAGTAAGCGCTGTGTGAGGTGAGTGCTGTGGAGTCACCAGGCAGTTTTGGGGTAGCACGTCCTGTACAGTAAAGTGTTGACCTCGCAGAGATCCACAGGGGAGCTAGTGTCCCTGGATCCAGCACTTCTCCCTAATGCAGCCTGACAGCATGAGAGCAGGGCTTGTGCTCCCTGAGCTGAACTTTCTAATTGCCACTGCAACAGAAGGGGCAGCACAGAGTGCGTCTGTGTTCCCAGCAGGTCAGGCATGCTGGAGACGCTTTGCCGAAGACAGAATCATCACTCAGGTGGTGCAGGCCAGGCCTAGGCCACATTCAACGGCCCCACATAGAGCACAGCATTCATCAACTCTTGGCTTCTGTGGAGGAGGAGTAAGAGGAGGAGACTCAATGTGATGCCTATACGTCAAAAGCCTGAAAACAACAAACAGACTTTTGAGTGTCCTGAGGTTGCACATGCAACCACAGTTTCTTCATCAGTGAAGAAAGTTTGTTTGACAATTTTTTTCATTGCTAGGTTGTGAGATTGATAGGGCATCAAAGGCATGTGTCCTGTCAGAATGGGACAAGTGGATTTTAAATACAACTTCCATAATTGAGCTTGAGTATTGTAGGTAAAAGTGTTTATTTTAAACTCTGCGGCAGAAATCACACGTTTGCATTTCTAAATGTGGTCACTCAAGTTAAGCATGCAGATAATATTTGCTAAATTTGTGATCACTTTCTCTCCCTCATGTCACTACATATCCCATTTTTATCTTTCAAATATATATATATATATATATATTTTTTTATGTATGGTCAAAACAAACCAATAATACAAATGTTAGCACCAGGGTGCAGGTGCAATGCGGGGGCAGACGAGGAGCAGCAGGTTTAAACTTAAATTCACATTATTTACCAATGGAAACAAAAGACACTTTGAAATAACAACAAAAACCAGCAACCGGTGCGAAACATGGGAACATGAAACAGAGAAACGACCACTAAACAGAGACATGAAACATCAACAATCGACAAGGACAATGGAGAACATGACGGTATAAATAGCGGTGGGAAAAACAAGGGACACCTGGCAACAAACAAGGGGGAGTGGTAACATGACAAACCACGGCAACACAAGAGGGACACACAGGAGGAGCGTGACAAGACTGTGACAACAATTAAATAAATTAGTGTTTTATGAACAGATTTACCCATTTAAAAAAATAGACTGAAATGTCTAAAAACAATTATAATTGACAAAAATGTATTCATAATGAATCAACTTAATTAACTATGAACAGTATCATTTGTGGTAAAGAATTACCGTTTACTCACTTCATTAATGTTACTCACAGTTACTGTTTATTACTTATTTTTACATACACTCAGTCCAACTTAGTCATTAAACAGTTTAGGTTTATAAATATATATTAAGACTTGTAAAAGCTATTTTAAGATATAAGGTACAAACTAATGTGATAGACTGCCATCCCACATCCCTGGGTCTCTGCATAGGACAAGCGGTTTGGAGAATAGATGGATGGGTAATTTGTATACAATGGAAAAATACATAGTTGGAGGCATTAGGTGGTTTTTAATTTTTGTTTTACTGTTGAAGTGGTTCTTCTCCTGAACAAGATTGTGAAGCGCTCCACTTAAAGGGTAATTCATCACTGGCAAAATGGACTTTCAATAAAACTTGGCTGCCGATGTGGTAGAAAGGCAAAAATTAAAAATGGTTCTACCTGAGAAAACAGAGTCAAATACCGCCTTGCTTCAGTAAGAAACACTTTGTGGCAAGCAGTGCAGGGCTAAGTTGGCAGGGGGGCTTAGATGGTAGAGGTAAATATGCATAAATAAATAGATTTTTAGTGAAAATAAAAAGAAATTATGATTATTATGATACGTTGTGATTTAATCTGCTGGGTAACATAAATAAGTGTAACAACTCCATTGAGTACCAGAAAATAAACTTTTGCCATATTGTTCCTTTATGCCACAATAACCTACTCTTACAAGAATTGTTTTGTTAACTGTTTTGTTAGTATCTCTTTGTCAACCCGTCTGCCCATGGTGAGGGATTTTATAATGCAAAAATTGTATTAGAGGCCTATGCAGTTCAATTAAATCCAGGCTCCCCCCACAATTTGTGTAGTTTGGAACGTTCCACAGTTATACTCTAGCTGTGCCCCAATTCAGAGGCTGCATCCTTCAAAGGCTGCGAAGGTCGGGCCGAGTGTTGTTAAATGGGACGGCCTATAGAGGATTGTTTGCCTAGTGTTGTCCAGTGGCAGTAACATTTGTTATCAGTACGACCCACGGTAACATTGTAGCATTTTTACTTTTTTCAAAGGTTGTCTTAAAACAAAAAAAGTCGAAAAAGTCCAAAAACTGTCGAAATATGTGAATAAAACGCTGACACAATCAGCCAACGAATGTTGCCTTTGAAGCATGCAGCCTCTGAATTGGGACATGAATGCATGATATAGTAGAGCATAGGTGTCAAACTCTGGCCCTGAGGTAAACTCTGAGGTAATTATATTTGGCCCGTGAGATCATTTTATTAATGGCCCGCTAGATGGCCCGCGCTCCAGCTGCCTCGCTGAACACTTCCTGTATTAACCAGGAAGTGGCTTATGATGCTTCGCGCTCCAACCTGTCAACAATCTAGTACCGCGCGCACCCCCTGTCAACAATCTAGTACCGCGCGCACCCCCCCTGTCCCCCCGTCAACAATATAGTACACCCCCCCCCCCCCCCCCCCCCCAAACAATCTGCCCGCGACCTACAATGTGTTTTGGATTTTGGCCCCCGGTGCAATTGAGTTTGACACCCCTGTACTAGAAGGAAAAGAAGCCAGAGAACTGTCTTGATATTAACATACAGATTATCAAAATATACAACAAAAATCACGAACACTTAACTATCCCATTGTAATCTTGAAAGTTAATGTTTTTTCGTAATGTATCTTGCTTAAGAAACCAAGAGTTGCCTCATCAAATAATATTTGGAAGAACAAATCCATGTGTGTTTTTCATAGTGATCTTTATGTTCCAGTGCAGAAGGGAACAGACCATTAGGCTGATGGCAAAAGGTGTCCTCTAAATCCTCCAAGTTATGAAATCCTCTGCTTCTGCCAGGGTGTAAAATCTATCCTGTTGACAGACGGACAGTGCATTCCTCTGGCCTGAGCTGCACGCCACCCCAGTATTTGGAGGAGAGGCTTGCATTTTTGCACATACATGCCTCATTTCTCTGAGTGGCCACTGAACACGTACACCTACTTAAGGGCTGTTTCGCTTCCAGAGGCAGAGCGTAGACTTCTCTGCAGCAAGTGGAGAATCAGGCTCAGCTATGTGAAATATGCCCAGCAGGGACAAGGATTGATTGCTGCAGGCTGAAGGGTGTTGGATCCTCACCTTTCCGCCATACACAACATTCTCCACAGCCAAGAGAGTGAAATGCCAGCCTGACAGCACTGGTCCCACGTTGGCCTCAGAGTGACCAGTTATTCATGCGCTAACTAGGTCATACACACTCACATGATGTAAATTACACTGACAAACTTATGATTTACATCCCTAAGTGTAAACAGAGAAAACACACAGTAGAGATGGCAGTAAGTAGAGTACTTTGAGAAAACGTCCATCTAATTTTGGATAGAAAAAAAAGACTTGCAAATTTGCAAGGAAATTGTCTTACATTCAATGCTATCTATGTGTTGCTAGTGATGCTTGCTAATGCAATAATTGAGCAAAGCCCTAATCGCAGCTAATGTTTATGTTATGGACATGAATGATACGTCAAATCATTTTAAATTCAATTTAACTATATTAACTTTAATATATCTTTACATATTTTATCATTTATATATTAGTTCTGTCAAATCAATTAATTAACAAAATCAATTAATATGTATATATATATTTGGCCAAAAGTTGAGAATAACACACATTTTAATTTTCACATCTTAATGTCAGATATTACAAAATCTACTGAAGTATAATTACAAGCATTTCATAAGTGTAAAAGGCTTTTATTGACGATTTCATTAAGTTTATGCAAAAAGTCAATATTTGCAGCGTTAACCCTTCTTTTTCAAGACTTCCGCAATTCGCACTGGCATGCAGTCAGTCAACTTCTGGGACACATCCTGACTGATGGTAGCCCATTCTTACTTTATCAATGCTTGGAGTTTGTCAGAATTTGTGCTTTTTTTGTTTGTCCACCCGCTTCTTGCGGATTGACCACACGTTCTTAATGGGATTAAGGTCTGGGGAGTGTCCTATCCTGTCCTAGCATGCTTTTTCCCAATAATTATTGTAGCGGCAGCTGACATATGCTGAGAGGCTAAGAAGTGGGAATGAATCCATGACATGTTTTTATGCTAAACCAGGAGGATTTATTTACAATATTGAAAATAAGTCACATGTTGAATGAACACGTAAGGTAGAAAATGGAAAATAAACCAATTAAATTAAACTAAACATTCAACAGAAAGTGAGTGTCCCAACTACTCACCCCCTTCCTCCATTACATGCACAGGAAAACTAATAAGTAAAAAGAGTGGTGGAGGAATGACATCATTTTGTGGGCTAAAATGCAGAAACGAGTCAGCATTTTAGCACCTCTGGTTCTATTGTTTCAAAGTCAATGTTTTTTTTAAAGGGATTTTTAGTTAAAATTGCTTGAAATAAGGTCTGTGGTGAATACAAGCTCAAGATGCTTTCACATTTTATTCTACAACATAAAATACATCAGTATTACAGCACTCATGATTTTAAGCTGTTACATGTCTTGACAAAGACAGTTGTCACTTTTACACCCTCTTTATGGTCATAATTGTGCTCTTGTTAGGCGCGCTGGTGCAGGAGGATGAAGAGGACGAGGACGACAGGAGTAACTGCAACTTCTCTTTATTAACAAACTCAAAAATACTTTAAATATAAAACAAATGGCCACACGTAATGCAAAAACAGGGGGAAAAAATCCAAATGGGAATAATATAGTCCACAGAGAGGGTGAAACACGCTAGCAAAATGTCCAAACATTAGTGTCAACGGACAAAAACAGCGGAAACCATGAGGGAATATATAGACAAGGTAAGATGGGACTAACGAGGTGACAGGTGAATGGAATAACACTTGGAAGATCACGAGAGGAAACAGGAAGAGGGTGGAGACACGACAGAACTGTGACACTTATAGACTATTCTAACTCAAACTTATTGGGAAAATGTTTTTAGATTAAAACTGAATGAGCTGTCAGAAGCTCAGTGATGGTGGGACCAGGGTGTAGTTTGCCTACCTTTAGCTTTTTATTTCTGGCGACTGCATTTAGGCTTCAAAATTTATAAAAGTTGTGTTTGTCTGTGAAAATGATCTTTATGGACAAAACGTGCAAGGATCATAAACTTTTGTTGATCACAGACCTTGTTTTTTGCAATAATTCAAAAGCCAATGGAAAAATCCTGTTGTGTTTTTGTTGAGGGAATCACGGTGATTCTGACTGAACGTGTTGTTGTACTGCACCGGATCTTTACGCACATACGCCCAAATGACATGTAAAAAAAAACGAAAGTGACATTTTGAAATAAAAGATATCAACCCTTTCCTGCAACTACAATTATGTCTGGATAACCAAGTAAACATAAATTATAAAAATGTGTAAAGATTTCACAGAAAAAAGACACGTGTTCCACAACCTGAAGGTGAATGTTTTTACAATTAATCATAAAGGTACAATTATGCTAAAATGTATAAAATATGTGTGTAATAGCAAAGTTTTTAATCATAAAGTTTTGATCATGTTGAGGCTGGTCCACGAATTATGACGTGTTTTGATATATTTTGATATTTCTTTTCACTGATTGTGTTGAAAACAAAACTACAAAAAGATAATGAGGAATTGATAATGAAATACTTAAGAAAAACTCCAACAAAATGATCATTATACGGATTTCCATTGGATTCTAGCGCACTATTTGCTATACTCTCTGGGGGTCTCTGCGGTGTGTGGTTTTCTGGATGACTGAGTTCTTATCCATGATTCTGTGATGCTGCAATTAAGAAGGTCAGAGGTCATGACCACACTGACAGAGAGGTCCCTGTGTGAGAGGAGCAGGCACTAATCAGTTCCTCTCTGCTCTGTATGTGAGATCATGGCATTATATGTGAAAACACAGTTCACTGACAATAGGTACAATTAGCGGACAAAAGGGCAGAGAGCAGTATATGCACATACTCTCCGCCTTGGGCTTGGGACAAAAGCATTGTACGGAAGAGACTGGAATAAAAAGACAGCGAGCAAAAAAATGACAAATGAGCAAGCAAAAAAAGAGGACCCTAAGACACAGTGTCCTCATTTGATAATGATCTCCCATGTGTAAAAACCTTGGGCTTGAGAATGGGGGTTTTGTGCAATGGCACAAAGCAAGCAGATGGACCGGTGGAGGAAGTTGGAGAGGAGAGAGAGTGAGTTGTGGTAAACCTCACTGTTTGGTGTGAGAGAGCATGGGAAATGCGTGGGACTAAACACGGTCATGGTAAGTGGTTCTGGCCTGTCACTTTGGGGCTCATCCAAATCTGACACAGAATGGGAACCAAAGTCCAGCAGAGCGCTCTCCAACCGGCTTGAACAGTCACTCATCTTCTCCGCTAGCCCAAAGCAAAGATGGATCTTGACATTTATGACTTTTCATCCCATAATTCATAGGCTTTGAAATGGAGCTTGGCTTCCTGTATCCTGTGTCTGATTCCCGCCCCGCAAGGTAACTCACACCACCCATCATTGCAGACAATGAAATGCCTTCCCCTAGGCAGAGGAAGCACTGTAATGATCACTTACAGCTCAAGCCAAACCTTGACCAAGGTCATTTTTTAAGATTTAAAATAGCAGGTGGCAATGGCATGTTCAGTGTTCAGTCTAAAGAAATGTCAGAAGGAATTAACATTTTCCTTTCAAAAAAATAAAAAAATATCTTGATTAGAACAAAGTAACTAAACATCTAAGGCTTTTATTTGGTGCATTAAATAAATAACACTAATATATAACACCAATATATCTGCTATTTTATCATTATAAGCATGATTTCTTATACTATAACACTAACAGTCCACAGTGTGCGTAACGAGAGAAATGCTTTAAATGTAGCCACCAGGGGGCAAAATTAACTACTACATTTTGTGCCTTCTAAATCTCTCCAGTGTCAATTGTCTGTCATCTGCAGTGCTCTGCCTTTTAAAAATACGTGGACAAAATATTTTTTGATAAAATATACAGGACAAATGTCTTGCCAGATGGCCAAAAAGTTCTACCCCATAGTAAGATGCATCCTAACATATGTCTGTTTATACTGAAAACTAGAGCTGACCACCTAAACCAAGCCAAGAATTTTCCTCAAAAGAGTTTCACTCGACATTATATCAAAAAACAACATGTCAACACTTTCAGTGTTGGGGATTAATGGCTCACTGTGGACTAACATTAAATACCATTATAGTGTCACCACAGCTAGTCAGGCCTAAAAAATTTAGCAGCCGCTCACAAAGAGATTTTTATTTTTTTTTATCTCAGGGCCCCTCCTGGTAATGTCAAAGAGTGTCATTAATTAATCTACTGGACTATTACATTGAATTAATTTACTTCATCAGCTGTAGCTATTTCGAATTCTTCTCACCCGTTGAAGTTTTTTATTATCTTATATGATAATGACACTGAAGATTACTGGTGGTGAAGCCAAACCATTAGAAATCAAGCTGGTTGCAATGAGTTACGGCAAGCCATTAACAAAACATGAAGTGCTTTCTGGAGTGGATGAACAAAATACATCAGAAATGTTTGGCATTACATCACTGCCTATGTGAGAGAGACTCTGGATTTACTGACGCTCTCTTAACCTGCTATTATGGTTTGTACTAATGTTCTGGTTTTAAAATCCAAACATTCTCAAAGCTGTTATTTGCTCTCCCTTTTTCCTTTTACTCAGAAATTCTGTCTCTCTTTCAGCAAAGTGCCTCTGTCTATGGTGAGGAGAGACAGATTTCACAAGGCCTGCTACTGTGTTTCAGGCTCGTGGGACTGTTTTGTGGCAGAAATCGGTGTAATGTTCCTCGTGTGCATGCGGCTGGACACACGTACTAACATGCGCACAAGAACCGGGAGTGTACATAAAATGATATTTATGGAAATATTACATCTTGTCTGGCTTTAGGATGGACTGTCAAGTGAAAGTGGCAGTCAGGGAAGGCTTGATTCTTTCCATCTGTGTGATATGGTTTATTTAATTGATTGTTTTGCAAAAAAAATAAACATGATGATACAAACCTGAAGATGAATCTGCTAAAAACTACAATTAAAAAGCCTGACTAATATAATAGGTTAGGTAATTCTTGAAAGAAAAACAGAAAGAGCAGCATACCACTAACAATTAATATACAGCTGCGATCATCAACACTAGCAGGCACATCGGCACATCTGACGACTGTAGTAGAAAACAGACCATCTGATTAAGCTCTAAATAATGCTTTGATCCCAGTCCTTGCACTTAAGTGCCCAGACTTCAAATAGAATGACTGTTTCTTATGCATGGTATTGACATATATTAAAGCTGAAATTTTATGTCCTCATCATCACACACATGCACATGCCCAAACAATTATTCATGATTCACTGCATCAGATCTGAATCTATAAAATCACCTGACGTAGACAAGTCTCAGTTAAATGCAATATCATAATCCTGACATTGTCACTCTGAGCAAACATCATAAACTTTCCTATTTATCATTAAAATAAATCTAGACAGAATAAACACAGAAATTCTTTGCATGTTAAGTGAATGAACAAAACCAAATGTTAAAAGTATTTGACAAGTTGTGCATGTCTGTTACCCCTAGTCCTGTTTGTTCTGTCACACGTGCACTTCCTGTGTGTAAGGTGCTCTGTGCGTGTGCGTGCACACCTTGTACTCTTGGATCCCAGGTTTTTTCACAAGTGTGCCTTTTCTGTTTGTTATTTAAAGTGTTCTGGTTTTCCTTTATTTTAAAGTGAGTTTTCAGTTGGAAATCTGCCTTGCCTCCGTTTCCTTGTTTCTGCATCGCACACAATCCCGACTGCATAACAAAACAACCGACCAGGTTCGTCGCCTAAGAAAGACGTTTGCGGTGACATGGAGTTTCTTGAGAAGGTGCTTCAGCTCGCAGAGCAACACCCAAACACCCAGACTTTTTTCTTGAAAGTTCTGTGTTTTCGCTACCTTTTCTGCCCTCGACGATGAAAATGCTGAAAATACTATTCTGGTACGGGGCAAACCATCGCCAACTAAGAGACCTCCCTGACACGACCGGACTAAGTTAGCAGCAAGCCGTTTACGAGTGTCAGGTGTGGGTCTCGCTCCAAACCAGTCAGCCAAACCCATCAGTATCATCACCACCGGCAGCGCCAGAGCCCGTTTTTGGCCAGGAGGCTGTCCCAAGATCTGTTTTTGGCCAGGAGACCATCCCAAACCCCCTTTTTTGGCCAGGGTTCCAGAACCTGTTTCAGGCCAGGAGGCCGTTTCAAAGCCCGTTTCCAGCCAGGAGGCCACACCAGAGCCTGAGCCTGCGACGACCCGTCAGCAGGCGCCTGAGCCCACTCTGGACCGGCCGCGCAGGAAAAGGAGGATGAGGAAGAGGAGGGCTTCCTCAGCCCCTCAAAGCCCGGAAGTCTTTCCAGCGCTCCTCGCCCTGCCGGCCCCTCCAGCGCTCGTCGCCCAGCAGGCTCTTGCCTGCAATGAACTGAGTCCCGAGCCCAATGACCTCTGCCCGGAGTCCCAGCGCACCTCACTCAGCCCAGAACCCGAACATACCTATTGTTTTTGTTCCGGTTCCTATTATTATTATTATTCATCTTCTTCTTCTTCCGCCATTGAAGTCTATGACAGCCCATAGAACCGATTGCGGGAAAGTTATGAAATTTGGCACACAAATAGAGGACAGTCCAATAATTGACCATAGCAAATTTGAAGTTTCTAACTCAATCTCTATAGCGCCACCAACTGTCCAACCTCTCACAGCCCAGAGAACTCCCCTGAACTTCAGGCACCACCCTGGCTCCCTGTGGCTCTGCCTTGGAAGGTGGTACCACCTCGGCCCCCAGAACTCCCAGTACCACCCTGTCTCCTTGCGTTCCCACTTTGGCTCCCGGAACTTCCAGCTCCACCCTGGCACCATGAGCTCCTGGTCCTGCCCTGGAGGCCATCATGAACTCTGTTACATTTTCTAGTTTTCCTTGTGTCTTGTTCCATGTTCTCTGTTGTTTCATGTTCTTGTAGTCTATGTTCTATGTAGTCGCGTGCCATGTTCTATGTTTTCCATTGTGTTATGTAGTCTTCGTTCCACGTTCCTTGTCCTGTTCTGTCCCCCTCCAGGTCCCCTGCCCACCCTCCACAGCTTGTTCTTCCTAGGCGCCTGGACGCCTTCCGGTAGGGGGGGGGGGGGGGGCTAATGTTACCCTTTGTCCAGTTTGTTGTGTGACCTTTGCACTTCCTGTGTGAAAGGGCAGTTGTTACTTCCTGTCGGCTGTGTCATGTTTCACTTCCATGTCCCTTTTGTGTATCTTCCTGTGCCCTTCCTGCACCTGTCATGTCAATCACTTTCATTGTTAGTCTACCCAGGTGTTTGTTATTCCCTTTTGTATAAAAGCCTCTTGTGTTTCCCTTGTCTTTGTCAGTTGTTGTAATAATGTTAATGGTCGTGTGTGTGGATGTGGTCTCTGTGTTTGTGCACGTCTTGTACTATTGGATCCCAGGTTTTTGCACAAGTGTGCCTTTTCATTTTTTTATAATAATAATACTAATAATTGGTTACATTTATATAGAGCTTTTCCAGATCTCAAAGCGCTTACATAGAAGGGGGGGGGGGGGGGGAATCTCCTCAACCACCACCAGTGTGCAGCATCCACCTAGATCAGGGGTCTCAAACATGCGGCCCGTGGGCCAATTGCAGCCCACGAAACGATTTGCCAAGTGCGGCCCGTGAGTAGCGCTTTACCACATTGTATGTGAAAGGTTCCTTTTTTGTGCGAGCTGGAACTGTACAAACCAACCAATCACAGTGGAGTATATGACTCCTGGGGGCCAATTACAGTGAAGTATATGACTCCCGGTGGCCAATCACAGTGGAGTACATGACTCCTGGGGGCCAAATACAGTGAAGTTGGAAACCTGCCTTGCCTCCGTCTCCTTGTTCCGCATCGTACACGATCCCCACTGCGTAACAATATCGAAGAGTGCTTCAAGAAGGAATGTCCTTTAGGTAATTCCTGAGCTTATAATTCATTCACAGCTAGAAAAAAATGCATGACTTTATATTTTACATATATTTGCGTTTTTTAACCAAATTAAGAATTTAACTGGTTTTCAACATCTGATTTCTGACCTTTGACCTTTTTTTAGGTTACCCTTTGACGCCATTTAACTGACTTTATTATTATTTTTGAAACTTCACACACAGTCAAAAACATTTTCACTATCTGAAAAGTAGTGAAAAAAGTCTTAGTTTTTTCAAAAAAATTTAAAAAGCTTATTAACATTCTAATTCAGGGGTGGGCAAACTACGGCCCGCGGGCCACATCCGGCCCGTTGGGCTTTTTAATCCGGCCTGCCGAACTTGTATTACACCTCCTTCATTTTACATTTTCCCTGTGACGTCATTCTGTCACGGCTGCAAGCAGCAGTGGTGCTGAAGCTTTGGTGGAGAGTAGGCGCGCCTCCGTCAACAATTGCGTATTGCGCACCCCCCGTCAACAATCGCACAACACGCTCACCCCGGCCCTTCTGTCAATTTTAAGAAACCAATGTGGCCCGCGAGACAAATAGTTTGCCCACCCCTGTTCTAATTCATTGGGTGAAGCTCTAATTCATTTGGAGCTCACATGCGAAAATGTCTTAAACTTCAATCACACAAATTCAAATGCAATGTCTCTGCCTGGAAAGTAGTGAAACCATGTATTTTATGTTTTAAAAATATAGCTGCAAGTAGCATTTATTGGATCCAAGCACAAACAACACAATAAGTCATGCCAACATTGCTGGGAGGACCAGTACATCAACGAGCAATTAAAAACTTTAGTCACTAGTAATTTGAGTGAATGGTTTGTCACTTTTGACCAATAGGTGGCGCTGTGACCAAATTGATTTGCTTTGTTCAGAGTGAATTGACAATGACATACAAAGTTTGGTGTCAATATCCCAAAGCATTACATAGATATAGATTGATGCGGTATATATAAATGGGTTCGTCTATCAACATGAAATCCATAACTTTTGCCGGCATGGTCTGAAGATGATACGATTAAATTTTTGTAAAAATCGGAACAACAGTCTTGGAGGAGTTTAAAAAGGATCTTTTAAAAGAAAATCAAAATGGCGGACAGGAAGTTCAGATAAATTTCATTGCAATAGGCTAATTTCATTACATTTCAAGTTATTAGCATTTTTTTTAAATGTCATTATAACTTTTGACCACAAGGTGGCTCTGTCTCAAAACTTCTTGAGTACCTTTAGCTCATGATACAGAGTTTCGCCAAATTGGCTATCTTTTGTCTAACAACGCTGATTTGTGCTTTTTGACCAATACAGAAGTTAAATCTCC
Source organism: Rhodeus uyekii (assembly GCA_037043235.1). Lineage (NCBI taxonomy): Eukaryota > Metazoa > Chordata > Actinopteri > Cypriniformes > Acheilognathidae > Rhodeus > Rhodeus uyekii. Next base: position 23,654 of record JAWRVZ010000091.1, on the reverse strand, counting down.
TGACCACTAGGTGGCACTGGGCTGAAACTGTGCAGGTAGCCTCAGGTCATGGTTATCTTAATACACACCAAGTTTGGTCAGAATATGCTAAAGCTATGGCCAGGAGGAGTTTGAAAAGGTAGGTTTTTCAGACAATTCAAAATGGCTGAACATAATGTGATGGGTTTTTTCCCTAATTTGCTATTGTGACAGTTCAGGCTGTCCTCTATCTGTGTGCCAAATTTCATAATTTTCTTGCGAGCGGTTCTATAGGATGCCATAGACTTCCAGAGCAGAAGAAGAAAAATGCAAGCGATTACAATAGGATTTTGCCACCACAAGCACCAGAGGTGCACAGGCACCTATTGTGAAATCTTTAACATTGTTTTTTTTCTTGGAATTCCACATAATTTTTGTGACACGAGTGAAATCTAGAGTCAGTCAAGTGAGGCCAATATGTAGAGGCATCTTTCCTGACCTCTGGTTCTGGTATGGATTCAATTTTTCAAACTGGCAGCTTAACAACAATTTATGACTTATATTCTTCGCCTCTATCCTAACCCTCATTGGTTCTATCCTCCTTGATCTTGAACCTCTTCCTTTCTTACAATGACCTTATTTTCTGATGCACTGCCATCATTATCATTAGAATCAGCTTGACCCTGTCTTCAATAAAACGTATGTAACACTTTAGTTTAGGGTCCATTTCTCCCTATATTAAAGTTGCTTATAATCATGTATATTACTAAGATATTAGTTGTTTATTAGTACAGTGGTACCTCAAGATACGAAAGGCTCAACTTACGAAAAATCCAAGTTACGAAAGCAAAGATGAAAATTTTTACTGCTCTACATTCGAAAAGTTTTCAAGACACGAAAGGTTTCGGAAAGTCCGAGATTCGCCCCATAACAATTTTGAAACTCGCGCCGCACGCCGCCATCTTAGTTATAGTAGACTCGCCACCATCCTCCTGCTCTCCCATTGGTTCCTGATGCTAGCCAAGCCATGAGATCCTTCTCTCTAATTGGACAGCATCCCTCCCATCATGCATCTTCTATACGTACGTGCTGGCGTGCTTTAGCTCAGCCACTCCGCACCAGAAACTTTACATTTTTTATGTGTTTTCGTAAAGTGTACGTACTGTAACGCGTTTGTTCTCTAGGAGAGGCCGGATAGCTCGCCTAAACATAGAGTGAACCACAAGTGAGACACAACTGCTATTCCACAGGGGTCCTTTAATAACAGGAACTGTCCATTCGACACTCACCATCGCGTTACCAAACAACAAAACAATAGTAAGAGCAACAGAAAAAAAAAGAAAACAGTGGGAAAAATACTGTTCGAACCACCTCATCACTGAACTTGAGAGAGTGAAAGAGCACTTCGCCTTAAAGGAGCCTTACCCAATATAACTCGTTACAGTACGTACGTATGTTATCTGCCGTTTGTCCTCCTCTGCCGCCACTTTCGGAGATAGCCTCACTCGAAAGGTAAGCTTCGACATTTTACGTTATTTCATTGTTTCTAGGTCCACTTAACTTTATTATGAAATTTAATGGGGTGTTTTTGGAGGGCTTGGAACGGATTAGTCATTTTACATGTAAAATGTGTTCCAAGATACGAAAAACTCATTATACGAAGGCCGCCTCGGAACGGATTAATTTCGTATCTCGAGGTACCACTGTACTTACAAAGCACATATTAATGCCATATTCTGTACATTATCCTACATTTGTAATTCTACCCAATACCTAACCTTAATAACTACCTTACTAACTATTAATAAGCAGTAACTGGGAGTTTATTGAGAAAAATTCATAGTTAATAATGAATATTTGACCTTAATCTAAAGAGTTAACAGCAACATAAAACACAGGCAAAAAGGCTATATAGTGCATTTAATAGTACGAGCTAACCTGAAAATATTTATTCCCTAAAAGGACTTAGTCATTTATTTATTGTCATTGAGTTATTTATTTTTTGACCTTTTCATGAAAAACCTCCTCAAACTTTCAAGCACATAATACAAATATTTTAATTATTTAAGGTAGTGTCAAATGATAATTCTAAAATGTAATATTGTTGTTTGGTTGAACAAATGTAATATTTTATAAATGACCCCATTGGGGGTTAACATTTTGAAAGTAGTTTGATTCTTAAGGCAACAGCTCAAAAGAAGATTTAATGCCATTTGAGAGGAAATTATAATATTTTGTTCTGTCCTAAATACCACCCAAAACTCAAAATTATTTTATCATTTTCTCCCGTCATTCCAAACTTGTATGACTTTCTTTCTTCTGATAAAACAAAATAAAACACATATCTTCTGTGTGCCACATCAGAATACACACTGGTTTGGAATGACAGTAAATGATGATGCAGAATTTTTTTTTTTTTGCGGGGGGGGGGGGGGGGGGGGGGTGTACTGTCCTATCATTTCTAATTTCCCAAAAAAAATTCACCAAAAGTTATTTCAGCATTCTGTTTAATGTCCCTACTTCGCGTTTGTATAACTAGGCCTATAATCCCAATTCAGCATGGTGTTGAGTGCCTTTTAAACCATCCTTTTTATAAGTAACCTTAGAACGTTCTAAAACGTGTTAAATACCCAAAGCAAAAGGTGACAATTGATTTAATTTCCGATGCCATCTCAATTCTACTCTGCTATTTTTAGGGCCGGTTAAATATATGCTGGAATTTGCCTTCGCATTTCTCATGGCAGGCCAACCACATGCATGTGGGAAATCAAACGTTATTACAGCAATTTAGAGCTGAGAGAGAGAGAGGGGCCAGACATTTGAGCTGTCATTCCACGCGCGGGGGATTCAGCACAAACATTCCCGCGCGGTGGGAGATAAGGAGTGCCTGGCTCCGTTGGCACACCGCCGCATTGCCTGTTGAATGCCAGTCATTTCTAAAGCTCCCGGCCGAGCTCGGGTGTTTATGCACGGGTGACTGTGGAACCGGCAAATGTCCCGGTTAGCTCCATCCAAAACCATCTCGCCTGTGCACATCTGCCTCCGTAGCCGCTGAAAGCTTGAAGCCTGTGTCTAATTACGTAGTTTTGTACTCGAAAAATCACATCTAATTATGGCCGACGAGTCTTCAGCAGAAGAAGCCCCGATGAGAGACAGACCTTTCCGTGAGCTGAGAGCTCCAGTCCTGCACGACAGGTCCAGACCTCAGTCAGTCCCCCAGCACGAGTGGCTTGCGTGGGACGAGCAGCAGTTGTTTATGGTTTATTCTGTTCTCCTCAAAGCACATGTGTCACGCTCAATGGAAAAAGAGCAGATTCTAAAGACACACACAGATGACTGGACACTTGGCTTAGGCCAAATATAGCTACAAACCTCAAAAAGGCATTTTTTGCTAATGGAACAGATAATACGTTTATCTGTTAAGGGTCTTAACTTTGTTTGCCATATTAAACCAATCAAATGAAAATTACCAAAGGCATAAACTTAAGAGCTCATGGAAAGATATAAAGATATACTAAATATAAAGCAGATTGTAAACTTTGCAACCCAGTCAACCAATTTCTTCATCACAGTTGTTTTCATGACCATGACATAAATGTCCCTTATTTTTTTCTTGTCAATTCAAAAAAGCGATCTGAAAACTGTTAATAGGTGGAAATGTTGTCCTTGTTTACTCACTCTTGTGTAATCTATGATAGTGTAACACAAAAGTAAATGTTTAACATAATGTCCTAGCTGTTCAGTTTCATACAGTGAAAGTGAATGGAGATATATGCTGACAAGCCAAAAATTAATAAAAGGACTCAAAGCTATTGTATGGATTTAGAAGCCTAAAAGTATAGTGAGTTGTGTAGATTATGTTTATGATATCACCAAAGGCATAAAAATCAACAAAAAAAATCTAGTTTTAGCTTTTTATGGTTTAATGGTGATATCTAAAGATTCTTCATTACAGTTTGTTGTAGTGGGGATCTATCTGTCATTACAATGTCTTACCCTCTGGGTATTTTCAAAATCATCTTCATTCCCAGCTGCATACTAAAGCACTTCCCTAAATGAGACAAAACCCAACAATTTTTTTAACATACTTTTTAAATATTGTATGTGTTCTGACTTATCCAAGGTGAGTATGCAATTAAGATTACAAATCAGACTGAATGAATTATTTAAAATAATAAGTTAACTCTAACTATGCGTTCGTCTCAATCAGCTCCCTATCTTCCCTAAGTCATGAATCAGTGTATCATGTACACTGGTAAGGACATTAATGACACTGGCTCATTACAGGTACACTCATGGCTCTATTTCTGCGTCCTCATTGTACATCACTACTGGTATTTATAAACAACAGCAGAAGATTTAATTTATTTCATTTTTAGTTACCGGTATTTAAAGTGCATTATGATATATACCTTTCTTGTTACATATATGGGCAACATTTCTGCTGTCAATAAATTATAAATGTTAGCTGTATTATCTTGATTACCTGCCTAGTGATGTATGTTTATGCAGAAATGTAATAACATAATGGTTAGTGTTTTAAAAACATCTATCGCGTGTCAATATGTGTAGTGAGTTGGATCACGTGATTTATTTTTTGTGCTTCAGAACTTCCATTAAGGGAAATTAGGCCATTTACACCTAGTGTTACGATGCATTTTGGTAAATTGCATCACAAGTGGATGACACTAAATACAGGTCAAAAAGGTTTTGAGATTGTCCACTTCCAGAAGTAGTTGAAATCCTATTCTAATGGATGCGTTCGTAGTGTAAACGCTCATGTGGTCGAATGTGTTTGAACAGACCAAAAGACAAATGACATGTGCAAGCCAGATGGGATTTAAACTTTGTTGAAAGGAGACCCAAGATTGGTTTAAAGACTAAAAAGATACTAAGTAAAATGTTCTCTCACCATTTGATTTCTAACATGTATTCGCAGCTTTCACCGTGGTCTTGTGGCTATCAGTGTAGAAATTAAAGCTGATGCTCGCCGTATGATTTCATATGTAAATTGTGCAATTTTATATTGTCCATTAGATCGAAAGATCTGGAAAAGAAGACATTAATCTACCTGCCTTTAACCCCCCCCCCCCCCCCCCACCCCATTTAACCGAGTCTTAGAGTATTATTGTCTGTCAATAATACGGTCTATCTCACAGATAGGTCTTTCAGGGTTGCGTGGCATGGAGAGAGTGTCCAAAGAATGTCAACTGATCACTGGAGTTCCTCAGAGTTCAGTTCTTGGACCCCTGCTCTTCTCCATACACTTTACCTCACTGGGTTCAATCATACAGGCACATGGTTTCTCCTATCATTGCTATGCTGATGACACACAGCTCTACCTTTCATTTCAACTAGATGATCCCAGGGTAGCTGTACGTCATCGGCAAGCATGAAAGAGCATCACCTGCAGCTCAACCTGGAAAAGACAAGCCTCTCCTCTTCCTTGCCAATTTGACTCTACAGCATGACTTCACTGCCCAGATTGGCTCCTTAACGATTACTCCATCAAGGTCCACCAGAAATCTTAGAGTCATTTTTGAGGACCAATTGACCTTCAAAGACCACATCGTGAAGACAGCTCGATCGTGCAGGTTTGCACTTCACAACTTTAGGAGTATCAGGCCGTTCCTAACTGAGCAAGCAACACTACTTCTCGTACAGGCCATGGTAATTTTAAGGCTTGATTATTGCACTGCTCTTCTGGCCAGACTTCCTTCAAGTGCAGTCAAACCCCTACAACTGATCCAGAATGCTGCAACTCATCTAACTCAGTGGAGTTCACTTATCTCGAGTCATGGTTAACTTGTCAATACTATTATGTCAAAGTTTTTGAAGTGGAACCGCCAAGTGGATCCCTATTTGTCTCAGTATTTTCGATTCTTTAATGTCGATTCGTTAATGTCGCTGAAATCTAAAATTTCGAACACGAAACAGCATCCTGTAGCATCCCGCACATTTTTGGGGATTTTGTGAGCAATCTTTGTGTTTGCATTGTTAGAGAATATAATTAAGGGTTTGTATCAAGAATCAAAGGTGGTTTTATTGTGGTGGTTTTGTACATGCCTTTTGGTGTTAGCAAACATACACACAAACATACTGTGCATATGTAAATTCTTTTAGATGAATGCCGATCGCTTCATCAAACAAATCGCGGCAACACTGTTGTGTAAAAAGACACCAAAAACACGAGCATGTACATTCTCATTTAATAACTCACATCATGTACATCAATAAATGTTCCTTTTTCGTTCTTGCGAGGGTTGTTGTCTTTGGCGATCTGACAGCTCTCAGCTGGCTGCGCTTCCACTATTACTCTGACAGCTGCGCTGATAGGCTGTCTGACCTGTCAATCATGCAAGAAGACGTGATTGGCTGTGCTGCCATGAGGGCGGGCTCTTCTCATCTGATCAACACAACACACTTAAAGGGACGAGTGCAGTGGGAGAGATTACTTTTCTGTTCTGATTCTGACTTACATTTACATTTACATGTACTCATTTAGCAGACGCTTTTATCCAAAGCGACTTACAATTTGAGGAGTATAGAAGCTATTTGTCCAAAGGATACAAAAACACATAAGAGCGCTTACAATACAAAGTTTCAAACATTCCAAACACAAGTAGCACAAGCATGGGGAATAGAGAAAAGGAAGAGGAAAAATGTGTGTGTGTGTGTGTGTGTGTGTGTGTCATGTTAGGTGCTCATGGAAGAGGTGCGTTTTTAGTAGTCTTTTAAACTTCGACAGGGAATCTGCATTCCGGATGAGGGCAGGGAGGGCGTTCCACCAGCCGGGGGTGGTGAATGAAAATGTTCTTGTGATCGTTCTTTTACCTCTCTGTGATGGAACCACGAGTCGTCGCTCGTTGATCGATCGAAGGTTTCTGGTAGGTGTGTAGAGTTGTACCAATGAATGGAAGTATGAAGGTGCTGAATTTGTGTAAGTTCTGTATGCAAGAGTCAGTGCTTTGAATTTAATGCGTGCTGAGAGAGGGAGCCAGTGTAGCGAGATGAAGAGTGGTGTGACATGAGTCCTTTTCGGTTGGTTGAATACCAGACGAGCTGCTGCGTTCTGGATCAGTTGTAGGGGTTTGATTGTACTTGCAGGAAGCCCAACCAGAAGAGCGTTGTGTTACAGCGTTACGGTGCAAACCTGCATGATCGAGCCGTCTATGCAATGTGGTCCTTGAAGGTCAGCTTGTCCTCAAAGATCACTCCAAGATTCTGACAGACTTTGAAGGGGTAATCGTGGTAGCACCGATCTGGATAGTGAAATCATGCTGTTGGGTTGGATCGGCAGGAAAGACTAGAAGCTCCGTCTTTGCCAGGTTGAGCTGCAGATGATGCTCTTTCATCCATGTCAAGATGTCCGCTAGGCAGCTTGTGATTCTCGCAGCCACCGTTGGATCATCACCGTTGGACTTGTGTTTGTGTTTTTATTGTGTGACAGCCCCCACTGTCAGGGTTCTTGTTTTCTAGTGTTTTGGTGACAGAGCTCTGACACTGCCCTAGTGTCGTGTCTTTGTGGGTATGTGCAGCTTCGAGTATCTCTTGTCTGTGTAACATCTTGTGTGCAAGTCGTGATTGCCCGATCCCGAGACTTTTGTGTCGGGATTTGGACATCCATGGCCAGTGTGTTCGTCCTTGTTATGAGCGCACGTGACGAGTGTTTGCTCGTTCTTGTGTGCTCTACATCATGTGAGTGGGTGCGCTCTCTCTCGTGTCTGTGTGCCTTGTTGTAAGCATGCGGTTCGTGTTTTGTGTGTATTTAATCCCTTCATGTTTGCTGTCTTGTGCTGCGTAGTTATCTTTTGTGGTTTAAATACTGCTCGTCAGAACCTGTCCTGTCAATCCAGTCCAGTCCAGTCTTGTCTTATCTAGCCTAGTCTAGAGTCAGTTTATGTTCCAAGTCTTGTTTTTTTCCTGTTGAGTTTGTTGAGCTCCCACTTGCAGCTCGCATCAAATTCAAAGAATTGACACTTGCTTACAGAACTAACACAGGCTCAGCACCCTCACTACTTCAACACTACCACAAATCTATACACCTACCAGAAACCCACGATTGATTAATGAGCGATGACTCGTGGTACCATCAAAGAAAGAATGGTAAGAATGGTAGAAAGACAATCTCCCTGTCTTTACCGGAATGCAGAATCCCTGTCAATATTCAAAAGACAGCTGAAAACTCATCTCTTGCGTAAATACTTAACAGAACACACACACATACAATTTCCCATCCTTGCTTCCACTTTCCTTTAGTCCCTCCAGTCTACAGGCTTATACTACTTTAAGGAATGTTCAAAACATTGTATTTTGAGCACTGTCAGGGTTTTGCAGAGAGAGGACCCAAACGCAGAATGCAGTGATGGGGTTTTATTGACACGACTGAAGACAAGGCACAATAGGGGTAGTGAGGTGTAAGGGTTCAACAGGCAAGGCAGGGTTGATGACAACTGAGACAAGTCCAGGATGACAGCAGACTGAGGAGTTTAGAAGAGGCAGCACCAACAGAGAGACCAAGCAGGAGCTCGCCAGGCCACAAACTTCTAGGAGATCTCAGACTAGGCCCCAGACTAGCTGCCAGGTGGATGAGACAGTGGTCAGGAACAAAATTCTAGAACAAAACAGGACCATATACCACAACATACACAAAACGAACCACCAAAGACGCGGTTCATGAGGGACAGGTGAAAACACTCAGCAAACGAAGACAAGGGGGCGTGGTAACTGGAAATGAGGAGGTGGGACAAGGGGACCAAATGGAGAACATGAACAAAGACAAAGCCATGTGCTCAAGCACAAAACAAACAGGCAAACATTAAACAAAGATAAAACAGACAAGATAGTCAAGGCAGGATCCTAACACACTCATGTGTACTTTTGCCTCTTCAGGATGAATCGCTTTCTGTATCCTTCAAGTTTTAAGTTAAGTTAAGTCTGCTAAATGAATACATGTAAAATGTAAAAATAGATGATGATAGGCATAGTAAAACTAGGCGTAAGCTTCACATATGATTATTTTGTGGAGGAGACAGGGGGTGGGGGTGGAAATTTATGTATGTATCTTCCACTGTATCTTTTTTCTGAAAACTTTTACCTGGGCCCTCATGTATAAATCCTTCCATAGATTTAAATCTGAAAGTGTGTATATGCACGGCCTAGAGCAGGGGTCGGCAACCTTTAATGTTGAAAGAGCCATATTTGACAAAAAAAAAAAATCTAATATGTCCGGAGCCGCAATCTAAGGTTATATATATGAAGCGATACTTCGCTGAACTGTTGACGGGGGGGTTGCGGAGCGATCATTCTGTTGACGGGGGGGGTTGTGCGGAGCGATCATTCTATTGACTTGGGGTGCGTGGACACTCATGCGGCGCGACACTCCATTCTTCCGTGAGCGGACCGGGCGCGGATAGTGGGACCGCTGCTTCAAGTTACGTGCAGGGGATGAAAGAGCCGCAGCACAGGGGTGAAAGAGCCGCAGCACAGGGGTGAAAGAGCCGCATCCGGCTCAGGAGCCGCGGGTTGCCGACCACTGGCCTAGAGTGTGTGGACTGTGCACACATATTTACACTTATTTCTTACAAATCCTGATATGTGCGTGGAAAATGTGCGAATTGACTCTCGGGTGATGAGGTAAGCAGTGCGAGGCTGAGGAATTGTGGGAATGGTGTAAGGCCGGTGTTGTGCGTGTTAATGCATGCCACACCGATCTTGAGTCCCACATAGTAGCTCCAGAACGATAAAAGGAGTGATGACAGTGAAAGACAATAGAGGAATTGATGTATAAACATTGTTCATTGCTTGGTTATTCTTCCTAAATCTCAATATATGCGTGAAAAATTGCCTACGCAATTTTTGTGCGTGCGTAGGCAATTTACCACGTGCATATTGGGCCCCACCCTGCTTGCCTCGTTACTAGAGAATCAATTCACCACATTCTTGCGTGGTCAAAAAAAATTGGCTTGTCGTTCTCAATTTGCTTCTGAATTTAAAAATGCAGTACCTTAAACATCTAAACAGAACTCTGCAAAGTCGAAACATTGTAATTTCAATTTGCTGGTCTAAATCGTTACACAAAATGCAGGTATTTTAGGTAAACTGTTTTATTATTTTTAACATGCTAATTGCAAGGCAAATTCCCTTAATTGTAACCCCAGACTCTGAAATAAACAATGCCGAAAAATGTAACCCACAATTATGGTTTTCAATGTCCTGATGTGGTATTTGTGAAGCTTTTGCCAAGTATGTTTTCATGTTCTTCTCAAGTTACTGCCTAACATAGCTTCCCTGAATCATTCATCAGCACACAGCCCTTAATGAATATGAGTCTAAAACACTCAGCCAGTAAAGAGATATATGCATTGAACTTGGCCTCCACAATTCATTCCTGCTTCAATAGAATGTTCCAAATATAATGATGTCCTTAATAAATCAACCCCTGATGAATTATCCCTAAAACGAATTGGCCCATGCTATCAGCATTCATTCACTTCCAAGCAATACTATGCAAGTGATTTATGTTGTAAGTCATCTCAGGTCACATGCAGAAATTCCATCTATACATTTCCCAAACAACACAGCACCCTGGCAGAGCTGCTGGTCAACATACTGTATGCAGTTCACCATGGGTCCAGTAGTGACTTATCTCAATAACGTTTCCTTAGTCCAAGTGTGGTAAAGGACACTGGGAGAAAGGTGTGCTTTGAATATGCATACAGTATAAATTCACACACACTAAAAATGTGTTGGCCCTTTGCATTAAATATAATACTAGCTGGCTGATAAAAAAATATCAACCACAAGAGACTGAAGAAAATAGGCCCCAGCCTAATTGCATGCAAAATAAACATGAAATTAGAGGCATTTTTCCAAGGTTGTCATGACATTGGCACTGGTTCAGAGTCATACTTGTAGTCTGCTTCGTTTAGTGTCAACACTGACATTGGCTTTTAAAATCATGCAGCAACAGACCCAAGTCACTAGTCACAGATTGCAAAGCAAAGTTTGGTCAACATTCACTTTTGCTCAATTTATTATATGAAGCTTAAATAGTATCAACTAAATGTAGTATCTTCACATTTGAAAATCTACAGGTTAAGTCAGGTCTGAATAACCTTGAATTATCAGAATACCGTCATCATTTCTTGCAAGTAATTATGTTAATGTTATGACATTTTTTCATGTTGCCATATTTGATTTTGTCTTTATACATGGGTTAAATAATCACCCTCAAATTCCTCATTCAAAGTATTGCTTAAGAAGACTTTATAAATCACTGAGTTTTGTGGATTTCTTTTACATTTGGACCGCATTGACTTTCAATGTATGGACAAAAATAACTGTTTGTATCTTCTTGTGTTCTGCAGAAGAAAATATTCAGAACAACATCATGAGGGTTATGACAGGGTCATGACATCATGACCGAATATTGATTTTTGGGAGAACTATCCCTTTAAGTTAGAGAAATAGTATATGTATATAATAGTATACTTTATTCATTCTTGACAAAACAATTTTACAAATCTGTCACAAGATGTCTTACTCTCTTGATTCCTGCTAAAATTTCAGCAAACGGCTGCATATAATACCGTCTGTGTGATCGGTTCACAGCTCCAGTGGGTTTGAAGTACCTGCAACCATTCCCAGTGTACCCGCAGGGCCAGGTACCTTCACGATCGCCAAGACTGCTCTGGATGTGTGTCAGCACAGCAAACGGGGTGGGCACACTGCCAGTGTTGTGTTTGGCCAGATGCATTGAATGCTCTTGGGTTAGCAGAACACCCACTTTTTTGAAGAGTGCTGGCAAGCATCTGCCAGGGTTGTCACACAGAGGGGTAATGATTTAGGGCCCCAAATTAGTCTTTACACTGTACTTCATTTGTTCCTCCATGTTTATAGATCATTTGCAACCCCCTTTCCCACTTCTGCAGGGTCTCTGCTCCCCCCTAACAGACCAACGACCTTCATAGTCCAAACCATCACGTTCTCAGAAACAGAACAGCGCTGTAGATTACTGTACACAGACCATCTGTGGGAGGTACATGATAAAATTAACAGCATTTAGGGACCCAAAAGTAGATACATCTGTGGTGAAAATGAAATTCTGTCATCATTTACACACCCTCATGTCGTTCCAAACCTGTAAGGCCATAAAGAATGTCTTACACATGAAAAATTGATTTTTTCACTTTTATTTTAGTCTTGTTTTCCAGTAGAGATATCTAAATATCCTTAAATCTAGGTACATTTTACAGAATTAAGCAACTTTATGCTTGAAGCGAGAAAAAATCGGGTTCAGGAAAATAAATTTAATTCCACTTCACTGGTTTGAATCCTTTCTCAAGCACATCAATAGATCACTGGGATTCCTCAGGGTTTAGTTCTTGGACCCCTCGTCTTCTCCATATACATCACTCGGACCCGTCATACAGGCACATGGTTTCTCCATTGCTGTGCTAATGACACACAACTCAAGCTGATCGCACAGTAGCTGTATGAATCTCAAGCTTTGTGGCGGACATCTCGGCATGGATGAAAGAACTTCACTCACAGCTCAGCCTGGCAAAGACTGAACTTCTCCTCTCCCTTGCCAATCTGACTCTACAGCACGACTTCGCCATCCAGATTGGTTCATCAATGATTACCCCATAAAGATTTGACAGAAATCTGACTGACCTTCAAAAACCACATCGTAAAGACAGCTTGGTCATGCAGGTTTGCACTTCACAATATCAAGAAGATCAGGCTGTTCCTAACCGAGCAAGCAACACAACCTCTCATTAAGGCCCTGGTCCCTCCAGGCTTGATTATTGCACAGCTCTTCTGGTTGAACTTCCATCTTGTGTAGTTAAACCTCTTCAGCTGATTCAGAATGCCGCAGCTCGTCTTGTCTTCAACGAGCACAAAAGGGCCTCTCTTTGTCTCTCTTCACTGACTACCACTTGTTGCTCGCATCAAGTTCAAGGCATTGCCACTTGCTTACAGATTTACCACAGGCTCAGCAGCCCACAACTTCCACTTGCTCCTATATGTCTACACACCTACCAGACAACTACAAGCGATAAATAAGCCACAGCTCATGGTTCCATCACAGAGAGACATAAAATAGCAATCCAGAAAATTTTCGTTCACTGTTCCTTGCTGGTGGAGCAATCTCCCCTCCACCTGGAATGCAGAATCCCTGACAATATTCAAAAGACAGTTTAAAACTAATCTCTTCCGTAAGCACTTAACCTCATCATAAAATAATGACAATAAGGGTTTTCATTACCCCTTTAATTCTTGATCATTTTTCAAACTCATGGACAGACATTTCTTGTTTTCACCAAAAATGAAAATTATGTAATTAATAACTCATGTCATTCCAAACCGATTGGACATTCATTCATTTTCAGAACACAAATGAAGATCTTTTTGATGAAATCTGAGAGACGTCCATTGACAGTCCACACAACTACCACTTTTAGTAAAGACATCATTAAATTAATCCATGTGATTCAGAATTTACCTTTTTATTTAAAATGTTAATCTCTAACAACAAGAGCAAGACATGAGCATCATGACACATGCGTGTTGTGTTGACACAAGAGCAGGCGCTGGAGAATAAGTCAATTAGTAAGTAAATTAGTAATTGTCTATTTTAATTTTGCTTAATAAGAGATTTAAAATAAATGTGTCTTGATTTTAATAATCTTAAGATATTTGTACTGGAAATCAAGACAAAAATACTGAATAAGAAAATAATTTTTACAGTGCTGTAGTTGTAGTGTTCAAACAGTGAGGGTCAAATGTTTACTCAGTGTACGTGCAAGTATCTGGAAGTGAAAAAAGGCTGTTTTTAGCAGATCAAAAGAATGAAAGCACATCACATTCTCCCTCCATAATAATTAATCTGATACTTTTTATTTCTAACTTAAAAAACATTTGGGATTAACATTTAGTAGTAGTACATTCAGTGCTTATAAACGAACACATATTTAATTCCAGACTTGAATTTTGAGGGATACATTTCTTGAGCTGAACCACCTCATCTGGTGCTACCTCAGGTAACCCCTCTCCTCTCGCCCTCCCCTATTTCAAATGCTATACTGGAGACTGACATAAAAGTCAGACTCAGATTTCCTCCTCAGCACTGGACAAAGTTCATTTTAGGAGAGATATTTTAATGAGTTCGCACTGATCTGCATAAGCCAGCGGGATCGGGCTCTCTGCAGGGTTCCTGAGTTCCAGCGACTATTTCTCAATCTCCACTTGAGGCGAATCATTAGATATTAAACAAATCCTCTGTGCTTCCAGCTCTTTTAAATTTCTAATGAAAATGAAACTTTGTAGCGCAGTGCACTTGCTCTGTTGGTTGCATAATATGAGATAAGGAGATTGTTGTGGCGTGGGAATGCACAATGAGAACACAATGTGCATAACACTTGACATTGAAAAGTTAGCAATAATACCTTCAGTAATAGACTAAGTGTTAGATGTTGTTGGCAGCAGGTGTTGTGTTCTTCTCTCAGTGCTATCTCAGTGCGTTTACATGTTTTTCAATTGTGCGTGTAGTTTTTATAGTATTCTTAAAGAAACTCATACAGGTAAGGAACAACATGCCAGTAAATGATGAAAGAATTGTTATTCTTGGGTGAACTATCCCTTTAACACGGTTTCATGGCATGTAATCAAAAGCATGAAAGGAAGTAGTATTAAAGGTTCCAATGGTTGGAGAGTAATACTAGAAGTTGTTATAGCTCTCCAGTACAGGAAAAGATAAAACTAGCACTATTGAAAATAAACAAAGAGGTTGTAGTAATAGTATTAGTAATGGTAGTAAAAGTAGAAGGAGTAGTATCAAAAGTAGTAGTTGTAGCAGTATATATAGCAGCAGTGGTTGTTGTGGTTATGCTGTTGTTAGTGGTCACAGGGCTAAAGCCAGCATTACCAGACCAATGTGGTAAGCTGAAACACAGTACAAGAATTTGAGGCTTAAATGTGGGCGAGACGCTACAAAAAACTCAAACTTTTTAGTATTTTGAAGCTGTTCTTGGCAACCATATACTGACGAGCACCTTTACGGCCACCGATGAATTATTATTTTTTCCATGTCAGCCAGGTTTACCAGACATCAACAACCCAGGAGCTTTGAGGTACATCACATAAAAAAAACTCACTGACTCACTGGATGAGTTCAGTACTGGAAAGATGTTTCTGCTCTCTGGTTACAAACATCTTTATTTTAACTGCAAATTCTCTATAATCTCAGTAATTCCTTCATTTTAGTTTCACGCTCTCCTTACCTCTGATCCTTTGATTTGCGGTAGTACAGATAACGAACGCTACCCAGAAAATGGCTGCTTTGTCCTCCACTTATCCACTCAGTCAAACGCTTACATCTTGGCCTGGATATGCAGACAGTATGTAGAGCTGGGCTCCTCTTTGCCACTATCTTCTGGCACTGACTCCCTTTTGACTGAACGTGAACCATCGAAGCCTCTACTTTGCTGCACATAAGCTGATTTTTGGAGCCTTAGGCCAGTCCTGCGGTTGGCAAAAGTAAGCCATTAATATCAACCTTGGTCTCAACGTAAAGTGAAAAATGTAGCCTGTCTATGTATGCAAAAACCTGATGGAATGAAAAGACTCGCCACGAAAGAATTACACTTGGCCTAACATCCTTAAATGCCATTCATGCAAAAACATTTTGACAGCAAAAACCAAATTCCACAAGGATTTGGTTTCTACTCCTCTCCATTGTCACTCCCAGGTTTTTAAACACTCTTTCACTACCCTGTATTCGAGCCTCTGGAGAGCGGCGGTAGAAGAAGCCACTGAGCACTCAACAGTTTGTTGAGAGTAAAGAAGTGTTTAACCCTTAAATGCACACTTTGGGTCTTTATAACACGGATCAATCTCTACCTGTCACCATAATATAAAAGTCTCCTGATATTAGAGTAACAAGTACAGAAGGATAAAATAAAGCATATTTTGTTACCTCTTGGAGCTTGGAAGGGTTTAGTTTGAGCAGATGTTTTATACCATATTCACTGTCGTCGTCAGAGCTCATTTCCCAGTATATTCAACAACTAACCCATATATGCTATCTCAAACATTCTCAAATCTATCATTTTCAGCATCTTCCAAATCAATATTTTGATCAATAAATTGATATTTAGATTTTTTTCTTGTTATATTGATTATAATGACTTGATTAAGAAATATTAAGAAGGTTGATATCTAACTGGGTAGTGAATGGTGGCCCAGGTCACTAAAGAACCGAGGTGTGCTAAGGGTAACCTAAGGGTAACAAATAAAATAAATACTTCTCTGATACTTAGCAGTACGTGAAGTTATGCTTAGTACGTTGTCCTTTTTACTTTTCTTAACCAATGGTTCCACCAAAGTATATTTTCTATTTATAAATGCAAATTCTAATCCATGAGTCAGCTTGCTTTCCTATAGTCTACATAGACAGCAACTTGAGCAGCATGATTAATTGTTAAAAGATTGCGATCTCGATCAACGATTTGACTGTGCCTATAAAAACTTTGATAAAATCACACTAACATTCAAATCTGCTTTTCAAATATTTGCTGCTACTGTCCAGAAAAAGCAGTTTTCATGTAGGCTATAGGAAGGCTATATGCAACAGCTTCACAAGCAGTCTTTTCAACCACACAGTAGGCCTATCGCTATTTCTTTGTTTCAAATGATATTTGAAATTTATATTGATATTGATATTTTCACAGTACTAGGATAAAAGTGTATAGATCAGATACACTGGTCTATAGTTGTATGTGGTCAAATTTCTAAAGTAACTTGGCATATCAAATAATGATTGTTTTGATTACGTGAGAGACAAGTGACAACCTTGATCATTCATTCAAGAGAGACACTGATTCATCAACTGTTCAACTCAACAAAGAAACACTGGGGTAAAAGGAGCATTTGACCCTCTGCATCGGCAGCATCTCGTGCAAATTTACCATAGAGTTTGGTGATACCATGGTGGCACAATATAAACACATGGCAAACACAATAAACTTTTAACCAATTTACATTTCTATCGCCTCATTCGGCATTGTGGATTTTTTCATGAGCTCATCACAATGCATTATGGGATTGCTTTTATCACAAAAGATATGTGTGATGCAGTGTTGCTTAGATGGAAAAGAGTTTCTGTCACGAACACAAGAAAGTTTTGGTGCAGGGTTAGTGTGTGTATGGAAATAAATGTGAATTTAGACCGGTTTGACGGGTTACTGTAGTTAATACAACACCCACGATTTATGTGATCAGCCATGTGTTTCCTCAGTTACCTGGACCACATGCGATCCAGTGTGCAAAAATACACATCTTTGGTGAAAAGACCATTAAATCAAGATTTATTGATCATTTGGCTGATTTTGTAGAGTTTATTTTTATTTGTTTTCATTTTGCCAGCTTCAATAAAACCTACAGTTTAAAGTTAAATCCTAACTTAACACTCAAAAAGTGATTATGTGATTATATTATATGTGATTATGGCTTAGTGGTGAAGAGCAGGAGTTCCTCAAACTACAGATGGAAGAGGACATGGGATCGGTGAGAAGAAAGAGGGTGTCATGAGAGAATGGAGACCAACAATAAGCAGCTGTGACACGTACAAAACTTCAATGAATCAGAGATGTAAGTGTGACTAAAAATACTGAGAGGAAAATAAAACTATTAATAACTTAGCCGTGAGAGGAAGGAATGAATTATTGCAACAATGAGCCACGAGACACACACATGCACTTGGACCTTGAAGTGACTGAGGTACAAGAATTGGTACCAGCTGTCTAGCCTGCAAATATGTTGCTGTGGAAAGGCAAAAGTGTCCAAATGTGAGGAATTAATCATTTACTCATAAAATCTGGCCACTTAAGAAACCTCAGGAACTCCATGTATTTGCTTCCATTTATGTGTGGCGGTTCTGGCTCTTCTCTTTCTGCATCCACTTTGCAGTCCAGTTTTGCATGGGAATGCCGAGCAGAGAGAAGACATGGTACATCTCGTACTACCTACATTTCAGGTGGTTTAGCAACAAATGACATGAGCTTCAACCAGAGGATTACATCTTTTGTTCCTATACAATTGAGTTTAGTGACCAAATTAGTATCAGCATTATCATTATTTATTCACCCCATGTCATTCCAAACCGAATACTTTCGTTCATCTTCTGACAACAAATTAAGATCTTTTTAAGGAAATCTGATAGCTTTCTGTCCCTCCAGTGACAGTCTATACACAACTACCACTTTCAAGCCCAAGAAATATGGTAAAGATCTTTCTAAGTAAGATCTTTAGATAAGTAAAGACATCACGTAAAGACGTGACCACATGCACAACTGTGTTGTGCTGTCATGAATGCACGTTGGATATTAATATTAAATAAAGTGGTACATTTTTCTTGCACAAACAAAGTACGCTTCATAAAATTGAGGTTAAACCACTGGAGCCACATTGATTGCTTTAATGATGTCTTTACTACCATTCTGGGGCTTGAAAGTGGTTGCATAGCTGTTAATGGAGGGACAGAAAGACTGAAGCTGCAGACTGATCCAACTTGCATGAATTTAATCAAAGCAACTCAATGTAAGTCAGTAGTGTGTATGACCCCCACGTGCCTGTATGCCTGTATGTTTGGGCATCTCCTGATGAGATGGCAGATGGTGAATGGTGGATGGGTCAGTCAAAGACATCAGTGGCTTTGTCATCTAAAAATGCCTATACTCTAGCCATATGAGGCCGGGCATTATCATGCACCAGTAGGAATCCAGGGCCACTGAACCAGCAGGTCTGACAATGACTCCAAAGATTTCATTTCAGTACTGAACAGCAGTTATGCAACCATTGGCTAGCACGTGGATTTCTGTGCGACCCTTCAAGGATATTCCTCCCCAGACCGTAATTGACCTACCGTCAAACCGGTCATGATGGTTGACGTTGCACACAGCATAACATTGCCCACAGCATCTCCAGAATCTTTCACGTCTGTCACGTACTCAGTCTAAACCTGCTCTGATCTGTGAAGAGAACAGGGCTGCACAGTGCTGAACTGTGAGCACAGGTTCCACTAGAGGACATCAGGCTCTCATGCCACCCTCATGAAGTCTGTATCTGACAGCTTGGTCAGAAACATGCACACCAGTAGCCAGCTGAAGGTCATTTTGTAGGGCTCTGGAAGTATTCCTGTTGTTCCTCCTTGCACAAAGGAGCAGATACTGGTCCAGTCCCTGTCCAGCTCTCCTTGTGTCTCTTCCATGCTCTTAAATATGGATGTGCCAGAGGAGCTAGACTGCCTGTGCACCCTGATTAGGTTGCAGACAGTGAGAAGGACCCTAAGAAAACACAAAACTAACGACAAATCTGTCAGGCAGAATAAGGAGAGAACAATTGTCTATGGCCACCACCTGCAAAAACATTTTTACGGTTGCCTCTCCAGTTCACCTGTTAACCTGATTCACAATCACTTATGCTTCCTAATTGGATATATTGAAATTACTGACGTTTCACTTGGAGTTATACTGTGATGATTAAGTGTTCCTTATTTTTTGAGCAGTGCATATTTTAGAAAAAGTATGAACAATTAGCATTGTTAATTTTTCTGAAGGTCCAGGCATATGGAGGAGAGCTAGGTAAAAACATAAGGCTGAGCTAAACAAAAAAGCATACAATGTGTACATTTTCCAGTCTCATTCTGTTCTGATCTTCTTCTGTTAAATTGTAGAGAAACAAATTAAGCCTAAATTTGAATTCAAAGAAAAGGTTTAAAGTGTCACTAAGTGCAGTACAGTATTCGACTGAATGCCTTTCTTTATAGTCTTAATTATAACGACTCACTATGACTCAATGGATTCCTGTCTCAAGAGTCAATCTCTATAAATGACTCAGAAATGATAAAATAAGAGATTTTCTCCTGCGTCATATGCAGAGTTGACCAATGGCTTTCATTTCACAGCCTCTAACTTGGCTGACTTTTCATATGAAAATACTATTCTCACTGAGATGGTATGAATAAGTGCTAAAGGCTACTTTTACATGAATGATGATACAGTATATCATACATAAGTCATTCTGAGTTGGCCTATTTGGACAAGAGATGAGTGGCTATGGTGAAATGACGCCTCGGTATCTAAGAACCTGGCAGCCAATGCACTTAAATCTAGTGACTTACTCCCAAACATTCCTGGAAAAGCAGGCCTGACTTCGAAGAAGAACGTGTCACACATCTCTATTTAACACAGCGAAGGGTGACATGATCTCAACTCTAACTCTGGTGACTCAGTGCTTTCGCTGAAGAAAAAAAATTAGATCACTTTCTCATATACGCACACATACACAACATAGCATCTGTGAGCCTTTGGTTTATGGGTCTAGAGCCTCTCTGCAGCCCGAGAGGACTCTGTTGACATGACTGTTTCATAAGTCAATAAAATATCATTCAGAATCACTGGGCTCTTGTATAACTTGAAAAGCCACATCTGTGGACCGTTGATCTCTCATATGAGACCGTGAGAAATGGGTTCAAATACTACAGACTGCACAGACACCCATAACGTACATCTGAGAAATCTGTCCTTTCTAATTAAACCATCCATTGCTGAAGCACAGCTGAGGTTTGAAAGCAGCCCTGCAAAAAATTTAACATCTTGGTCTAGTGTTCGGAGAAGAAAAATGACAATCTACACCAGTATGACTGTGCAGTAATCTTGTAAATAGCCACTGATGTTGATCATTTTCATCTGCACTGATCTGAGCCAAAAAAATAAATAAATAATCATTCTAATTAGGCAACATCAATAAAAATGCATTTATTCTCTTTCAAAAGTTTGGAGTAGAAAGAAGACTATTGACTATTGTGAGACATACAGTAAAAACAGCAATATTGTAATTATGACACAAGGAGGACCCTCTTAAAATTGCTCTGTTTATCACTATTATTATTTGTAGCATTTTTGAGGGCCTAAACATGCTTGAAAACACTTGACATTTGTCAGAACTGGCAAAAATGTACAGGAAGTTGCTGTAACTCAGACAAACAGCGTCCAATCTACCCCAAACTACATTGATAACACTCCTGTCCTGAACACGTCCAGGCTATAGTCAAAGTGCTACCTGCTGGTAACAGGAAGTGACATGTTTAACACTGTTATGGACGCCTAACAACATATTAAAAGGTGCAAGCAAAGCAGTCCAGCAACATGTTAGTAACTTGCAACAACATACTAGCAACACTTAGCTAAGTGTTATAAATGCTATGAAACAGAAAGTTGCAGTAACTCAGGCATGAAATGTCATTAATGTGCAACATGCTAGAAACATGCTGAAACTTGTAAGCTAGCTAAGTGCTAAAGCATGCTATCAGTGCAATGAGACATGAGTTTGTTATAACTAAAGTTTGTTGAAATAGAACTTCTGAAATAGAAGTATTTTGTATCAATGTAAAAGTCTTTACTGTCACTTTGATCCACTTTATGCATATTTGTTGAGTAAACGAATCAAATTCTTACAAAATCTTACTGACCCCAAATTTACGGATGGCAGTGTGTATTTTCAGCTTTCCATGAATCACACATATACTTTATTTTTGTAAATAGTATGGTTGAAATCTGGTGTCTTATAAATCCTGTTGTATTGCTTTTCAGCAACACACTAAAAAAAGTTATTAGTTAGTTCTTAGATCCACCCTGATACGCATTACTTTCCAATAGTCCTACAATACTCAATAACTACATAGCAGGAAGATTAAAAAAAAACACACCCTAATAAAACAAGTACAAAGGTATGCACTTAGTGACGTCATATTTCCTACAGGCAAAATACAGTGCATGGAAACAAGAACCCTTGAGGAATAATGCATGAATGCACAAGCTCAATCTGTGCTCAATCTGAACTTTAAAGACAATAGTTAAGCCTTCAATTTCTTCCAGAATCAGTCTGCATAGATACTGTGTCACTCACCATAAGCTTTTGATAATCAAGTCACATTGTTTGGATTAAATGCCACCAAGACTCACTTGAGTGTAGCGTGCTGATTTCGAAGGTATCCTGTCATTCTTGTTGTGAGGGGATAATTTGTTGCAGCTCTTGTAAGTGAATGAAACTCTGGAAAATCATCCAAGCTACAAAGAGAAGAGAGGAAAAACAGTGACATTAAAATGAGAAGCAAATCAGAAGACAATCTTGGTCAAAATTGAGGTCTGTTCACTATCGCTCTCACAGATAGTTTTACATTTTTGAGATTTAAACCCCTCATTTTACACACCCCTCATTTTACACACCGCCAGTGCGGGTCAGATGCTTTTGCCCACACCACCATCCTCCAGCCAACTTGAACCCCAACAACTGTCCTCTCTCAGCCAGCTTCACTGCACCAAGAATGTGGGAGCAGCAAATAGCTAGAGGGGAAGAGATGACAGATGGCCATCCTGAAGATAATAATTACCACATATTTCTCACTGCTACGCATGTCTCTAACGTGTCTCCTTCCACAGCACAATGGACTCCCACAGAGAATGAGAAAGTAGAGAAAGAGACAATCAAGAACAAGAAAAACAACATCAAAACAAGAAACATAAGTTTTTTTAAGTTAAACTAAATAATAATGAAAAAAAATATTTAAAAAAATATCTAATTCTATCAAATAATAATTCTAAATAAAAAAGAAATAGCAGTATCCACACCACAATTATAATGGCAATGGCATAAAGGTAAGATATTATTGGAACCACTTTCAGAACTATTTTTGCAACAATGCATAGCGAAAATAAGTATAGTGAAATTGTGCACTGGTGCGGACGCTAATATAGTTATCGTTAATTTATCTTTATTATCGTTCTTGGTGTGATCAAGTCAAGTCACCATCATTTCTATAGCGCTTTTCACAATAGAGATGGTTTCAAAGCAGCTTTAAAGTTAAAATATCAAAATAATGCAATTGTTTTTGGCTGTACATCAGCTTAATAAGAAAGTAATTTTGCAGCTTAAGTAAGTTTCGATTGATTCATTTTTATTAACTCAGGGGCCCCGAATGTGACACCATTCTCGACTGAAAACAGAAAACTCCCAACGCGTCACCACCAGCTTCCTCATGCCAAACCCTGAGACGCGAATCACATGCCCATTTAAATGTGCATGTGCGTATGTAGTGTGGATGAGGCCTTCACAGGGGACAGTTTAGTTGACATGGTCTCTGCTGACACTTCAGAGCTGTGTTGCGGTTGTGTCTGGTGCAGATCCTTCACCCGATCTGATCAGGCCTTAAGTCTAGTCAGGTTGATAATAGTAATAATTTGACTCTAGTAAAACTAGGTCATTTAGAAACACATTAAGTTACTTGGCTAAATGTTTGGGCAACATTTTTTTTAAATTACGGATCAGTGGCACTGTTGCATCGCTTCTGAATCTACAGCATGAAACAGACAGTAAGAGTGAGCAGTGTAGCCCAATTACAGAACAAATTACACAAATGAGCCGGTTCTTTTTAGTAAATCAAACACATACGCATAGGCTAGCAATAGCAAGTTAGCATTGAAACGTCTAGGTTACTATTGTAACCCCCGTTCCCTGAAGGAGGGAACGGAGACGTTACGTCGGACTGACGTCATGGGGTCTCGCTTGGGAGCCCAATCAACTCCCAATATAACTAAACGCGCCAATGAACATTGGCTAGTGAGATTTGCATG